>VXAA01000342.1:0-114500 GCA_013399115.1 Anseranas semipalmata | reverse complement strand
CCCCCCACCATAACTTAATTTTGGAATGCACTTAGGCAAGGGTCTCATTGCAGTAGCACATTTCAGATGGTGATGTCAGAAACAGATTGACATTTGATATATGGAAACTTGACATGCACGTCATGCGTTCCTTACATCACAAATGTGACCTGTAAAAAAAGGGAATTACTGGTGGTGCGCAGGCTGGTGCCTGGTCCTGTACTTGCTGACTGTAGAAGCACCTGTGATAGTTGGTGCAGTTGTGCCAAAGACAAACACAGCTCCTGGCTAACATAGTGCTGGGGAAGGAGTATCAGTCTCTTTGGACGTTTTCCCGTCTGCAATTCGTGTTTCATAGTGACAATGGCAATAGAAAGGCTCGGAAAGTACCTTCCAAGGAGAAATTAAAAAATGACTGCTCCCAGAAAAAAAACCTTCCTTCTTTAAAGGTAGATGTCCATGTTTTAATCCTAGAATCACTGTTAAAACAGCAGCAACAGCAAAAAGCCCTTTATTTGGTTTAACGTGTTGGTATTTACAGATTAGTTTAAAAGCTGCTGTATTTCGAATGTATGGAAATGCCAGCCTCCACGCTGAGCATTATGAACTGTTAGCAGTCGTTCTGCAAACTGCTAGGAGAGCAAGCAGTTTGCCACTACTTTTCCTCTAGCTTTTTTTATAGACTAATGCAACTCTTAGTGTTTTATGATGTTTTACGTTAAGGACAGTTTGTAACGTGTTCAGTAGGACGGTGATTTACTCAAAGCTGGCTTCATTGCCTCCAGCGAGGTCCTTTCAGAAATTCTTAGCTTGTGTGTAAAGGGGAGGAATTCTGTAAATCTTGAGTCATTTTCTAGCAAATATGATTATCGGTTTCTTTTCAGGAATGCAAAATAAAGCTTCTTTCCTTATGCCTTCCTTCCTAATTGCAGGTGTCAGGTTGTAGGTCCTTTCTGCCCATGTTGCCCCAGTTAGATGTGAGTGCTATTCTAGCCTTTGCTTAATTTGCTCCCTGGTGGCTTTACCACCATGATGGATGGCAAGGAGACAGTGTCAGATGGTTCTGGAAATCTACACCCTTGCAGTCCTGTTTGTTTCAAAGGTTGTTTTGTTTTTTTTCCCTTCTAAGTGGGACACCTTTAGCATTTGGATCCAGTACTGTTTCCTTTTTTGTTTTGGAGGAAAGATAATTTTGGAGTTTATCTGTATAAATCCAAACGCACAACGTGTAATTTGCAGTGTTCTCATCAGGTGGCTGCGGCTAAAAGGTGGCTTCTCAGCAAATAGCCGTGTGCAATTAAAGGCTACCTCCTTACCTTTGGACTAACGTGCTGCTGAGGAGATGTATTTGCTGTTCCTGTGGGCTGCAAGGGCAGTAGATACTTCTGACCTTCCCTCAGACAGCAGCTGGTGGTGAGCGTGTGGCTGCGTTCCCCTCCTGCCCTGTTCTCAGCAGGCATCGAAGCCCTGCCAGGAGCACATCGCTCATCCCGACAGCAGCAGTCCCTTGCCCCGGTCTGCACGTGAGGGAGGTCGCAGAGACCCTTCAGATGGGCAGAGATGGGCAGGTCCAAGGGCTCATCCCGTGGAACAACAACTGGGCTAAAAAATGTTTTTATCTGAACTTGGTAATGAGCTGCAACTCCCAGGAGAGAGGAGAGATTTCTGAAGTGCCCCGAGTAAGGAGGGTGTGTGGGATGTGGGTGCTGTCACCCCAGGCTCTTTTTCTGCCTTGATTTTACCTGCAGAAACACAAAAGGGGTTCATTTTGCCTAAAGTTTGAATGTGGTTCTGTACCAGAAACACAATAATGGATTTTTTTGGTTGGTTTACTTGTAGAAGGCAAATTCTTGTGGCTTTCTGAGTGGAGAGAAAAGGGATTCTTGTGCTTGTGTCATGCATCAAAAGTGTTGCCTGTTTATTCAGTTATCAATATATGTTATTGTTAGAACAATTCAGTTGCTTTTTTAGAAATGAGGAATTTGAATGAAAAGAAATGTGGGATTGCAGTAAGCACCTCTGAAGCAGCAAGGAGACATTTTTTTTCAAGGAAGGAAGGCTAGATTTGAATAGCAAAAGCTACGGAAGTAATTAAGTAGGCATGGAGTTCCCTGCCTTAACACTGCTTTTTAACATATACAATCACTTCAAGAGAAGGTTGTCTTTCCTGTTAACTTGAAGTTTTTGTACTAATACTCTTAATCTTACTTTTTCTTTCTTAGATCACATTAATCTCATTAGCATGCTTGTACTTTGATCTGAAAAACTTTTTGCAAAAAAACAACAACCCTCCTGTTACCTTCCTCAGCCTTCCTGAACATAAGAAGGAGCAAGAACACTACAGCCTGCCAATGGGTTGTGGAGAAACACAAACCATAACTAAAGTAGCCCAACTTAAGGTGGATGTAGTAAATACATGTATATATATATGTATTTTACAGTTTCTATAAATGTTTTATCTTTCCTGTGGCTGGTATTTTCTACAGAGATGCTATTTCTGAAACTAATAGCAAGCACTAAACTTAGTAGATGTAAAAAATCGTCATAAATCAGCCTTTTCTACATTCACATTTTTCTATCCCAGTACATCCGGGAGAAGATAAGATGTGAGAATTAGTTTGGAGTGGAATGGGAAATTGTGTCTGTCTAGTATGGCTTCCTGAAGATGAATATTCTCTAAACAAGTAATAAAGCTGAAATGGCTGTCAGTTGCTGTTATGAATTTGTTTATTGATAGTTTCTACCACTTGAGCTTAGATTTTTGCTGTGCTCATGCTGAAATGGGCATTGCCAATGATTTTTTTTTTTCTTTTTTTTCCCCTCAAACTCGATGATTACATGTTGTTCATTCGGAAGACCAGATGATGATGACAAGTCTTGTTAAAATTTGTAACAACTAACTTTGAATTAAACTCAAGTGTTTCTGTGGGCTGTTATGCTGTTTTTGTAAAAGCTACATGAGCGTTATCCTGACAGCATCGTTATGTCTTGTTACAGTGTACTCGGAGACAAGAGTTGAAATTACAGTTTGAGAGGTTATAATAATTTGCTGCATCATATATAGCTCTGCTAAGCAAAGTGTTTGTTTATAAATAATGTTGTTTGGATTTCTGTAGTGCTGAACCAATGACAGATAATTCTTTGGTCTTTTTTGTGCAAATTTGTTTTCCTGTGTCTTCAATTTTTTAAGAAGCTTCTCTCAATTTGTCTCCTCGCAGTTCTAATTATTAGTTTGAAAGTTCTATGAAAAATGACTACAGCCATGAGCTACATTGTTGATTAGTTTCCCAACATTGCCCTCTTTTTTCACTTACGCAGTACCGTCTGTGTGAATATATCTGTGTAAATGCTAGTTAAATATTTCACTTGCTGACTTTTTTTCCATGTTGCTATGCAGCCCAGAGAGCGAGCAGGCATTTCATCCAACCCCAAGTTGCAGCACCCCCATGCAGGCTTCGCTGCGGTCTCGTTCATGTGTTGTAGGGAGAAAAATAATGGAAATGTAAAGGTAGACAAAAGCTGAAGGAGAGCAGTGACTATGCTTAACGTCCTAATGACAGGCAGGGCTGGACTTAAGCATTAGAAACACTTCGTGTGCATTAGGGGCATCTTGTCTATAACTGGGTTTGGTTGATGTCCAGCAATAAGCAGAGAAAGTTTTTATTGTGGTGGTATCTGTTAGCACTTCAGGTATAAAGTGTAAGTATCAGCACATGAGGCCTTTGGCTCAACATATTAACTAGTGAGAGAGGCAGATAGTTTTTGCTCGAGAAGCCTGGGAGAAACGAAAGGTCCCATATGTGTCCATGGAGTGTGTTCCTGATGTTGTGTGCTCTGTTGAGTTGGGGATGCAGTGACCAAAAGTGCCCAGGGCATCAGTTGCCATTTATTTTATTTTATCTTCTTCCTCTCACTTGGTTTTTCCAACCTTAACTAACTTTAATTTTTGGTTCAGTCTCTCCTCTCCTTATTGCTAGGAGGACTGCAGATGCAGGCAGCGAGTAGCAGGCTTGTGCGTGAGAGTCCAGAAGTTCAGTTTCACACACTCACGCACGCGGTTCCGTGCCAACTGTCACTGTGCACTGTTTGAGCTGGTGTTCACCTTCCGCAGGACCTCGTGCCGCCCTGTGTACGGATGTACTGAGCTGCTGGTGCCTTACAGCAGCACTTAGATTTCCATTGCTCGCTGTTGCACAGCCTCACCGCATCCCATTCAACAAGTGGGCACAGCTGCCTAGCTGGGGGCCAGCTCTTCCCACACCGGGCGGTTTGCAGGCTCGCGCGCAATCCTGTGACAAGCTGTGCCTTGGGAGTAATATGCTTTCTTTGCATTAGCGGGTCAATTCCAGGCCGATTCTATCCGGCTAATGGAGCATGGGAACATTCCTTGTAGCGCTTGGCTGACAGAGGGGGGAAATGGATGGGTTGTGGCAGAAACCGCTGTTGTTGCAAGAAAAGCTTAGTGTTTTCCCAGCCTGTTTCTTCCTGCCCTTCTCAGCCCCTACCAGCACAGCAGCAGGTAGCTGTTCTTCAGTGCTGGAGTGCTTGGGCTGTGCTCTTGGTTTTCCTTCTGAAGGGGGCTAGGTTGGGAAGGGGACTGAATCCAGCTCTGTAGCCAGAATACAGCCAGGGTATGCACCTGGGAGCTGGGAAGTGCCCTTGGCCCCCCTGACTTAGCACTTGAGAAAAGTAACATATTGGAAAGACAGGAGCTGATGATACTGAAACAATGGTCATGTGTAATGCTGTACTTGCTGAAGGAAACGTGAAATCGAGAGTGCCGAACAAACTGTCTGGGGTGAAAACCCTAGATCCATTTGTCTGTGCTTGATGTAGATTTGTGTGTGCTACAGAAACTTAAATACGGTTTCTTGGTTCTTATTCCAGCTGTCCGGACAGATTTTTTCTGAGGAATGTGACCAATTTACATGTGATCTGACGGAGAACATCTATGTAGCTAGGAATGACACGCTGACTATAGTAATGACACATAATAAGACGGTTTGGTATGAGTTCTGCTGAGGAGTATAATTTTAAGCACATTATATAGCAGCCAGGGTAGTTGCAATCTAATGGTTGTGTGGAAAATGTCAGAATTCAAAAGCCAAACAGTCGAATTCAAAAAGCTCTTTGGCACCAGGAAATTACGATCATTCGGAAGGAAGATTGTCACCTGCTGAAATGTTCATTTAAAAGACATTGTCTCACTTTACAGGCACCATTGTTAGAATATAGATGCATGTGCAGAAATGAAAGGTATGGTCGCTATTTTTTACTTCTGTGCTTGCAGAGATATCATATGCATATGGATAACAAAAACAGATGGGCAAAAAGTGCGAATGTCTTCTGATGTTGGTCCACTGTCTAAGACGTGGTGATGATCTCCAGCTCTCATCCAGCCTCAATTACTCGGTGGCTCTCTGAGCGTTAAGCACAGGCCATACAGAAAAAAGCTGATACTTTGAGTCTTTTCCACAGAGAATGAGGCTCAGTGTCTCCAGCACGATGGGTTGGAGTTTCTCTGCTGCAGCATGTCCTGTGAGCTGTGTGTCAGGCCAGACAGGAAAGGAGATGCCTCTGCTGATGATTTGTACTTGGAACCAGAAGAAATAACCTCCTCTGTCAGGACTTTTGTCTGCAGTGAGGAGGTCTGGGGTTACTTCCCTACACTGGTATGTAACTTTGTCACGGGGGACCTGGGGTATTTCATAATGCTTTTCTCTATCAATTCATGTAGTTGCTGCAACTCAAGGTTTGACCAGCTAGCTTTGAGGCATGGAAAGCATGCTTTTATGTCACAAACGTGCACTGAGCATCCTGACCTTAGCAGGAGTCTGCACCGTGTTACCTTTCCAGTCCATGACCAAGGGGTGTAATGGCAGGTTGCTTTTCCAGCTATCTGTTCTCTTTCTACTTTCATTTACTTCAGAGCTACTAGAATTTTTCCTTTATGTATGATGCATGTAGCAATATTTGAGCCAATGAAAATGTTACCGTCAAAATGCCCTGTGTGTATGCATCACTGAGGTGCTAGTCCTGATGTTACAGAGCAGGGTTACCAAAATGGAAAGTTACGGCCAGGATTTGGACTGTGAGTGAACTTTAAGTGCATCCAAGTTCCGGAGAGATGCTGTTTTACACCAGTACCGCAGGAAAGCCAGTGTTTTTTTGCCAGTTGTAAGATGGCACTATCTAGCTGGCCCTTTGGAAGTAGGGCTGGAGAACTTACACCTATGCAGACCACATAAAGGAAGGATCAAGTAGTCTTTTGGTGTAACTACATTTACTTTGTACTGTTCCGCTTCTATTACAGCATTCAATAAATAGCTCCTTGCCGTATATTTTTCAGTAAAATAAAATGTGAGGAGTTAAAAGTTGCTGTTGAATTGTGTTCACTGTAACTAGGCTGTTCCCAAATTAATGGTATTTGCCATTGTCTCTAACATAACTTCCACAGTGGTTTTTTTTTTGTATTGTCGTAATATTATCTTGAAATAAGTCTTAATTTTGGAGAGAACATAATAACTTTTTGAAAATTACTTAGTTGACAGTATGTTCTGTCATCAGAGCTTGATAGTTAATAGAATTAACCCTACTTCCATAGTAATCACTGAAACATTTAAATAGGTGATTCAACTGCGGGTTATATTACATTGAAACCATGACCCTGAAACAGTGCAGGTGAGCTGGGAACATCGGTGCCATTTGCCATTTCTTTCGATATGGCCCAGTCAGTCATTTTAATGTGCGGTATTAATACTGTTAAATAAGACCAGGATGAATGGTGGTGAGAGACTAATTGAATCTATTTGGTGATGGTGATTTCTCTGTACTAAAAGAGGCTTAGAAGTAGAACAACTACTATTACTGGTTGAATATTACCTATGCAAACGATTGCATATGCTATGAGAACCTGGAATGCTTCATTTGGCTTCTCTCAATGTTGTTCAATATTTGCTACGCTGAAGGTTGAATGGGAGCTCAATTCCAAAAGTCAGAAAAAGAAGTATCAAGAATACTGTTTCATTTGGTTATTTTTCACAGCTGTAGTTCTAGGTTAGTACATAATCCCTTTTTAAAGTTGCATTTATTAATATTTTACTGCTGCTGCGATGTAGCATGGGTATGAAGTAGCTTGGGGTAATGCCTCTCCATCTCTATCTGGGCTGTGTTTAGCATGCAGCACTGAAGGGTAGTTGTTGATCAGACTGGGTGCAAATTTGCATTGCTGCCCAAAGCTCTGTCTGTCTTCTCCTGAACAATAGTCCTGGAAGTCAACTGTACATATATAAATGTTCCTCATCACCTGCCCAGACACCCACATTTCTTAAACTTACGCAGAGCATTTTCATTTCAAAATATTTCTTCCGAATTTTGTCTAATTTCACATCTGCTTGATGGCTGTTGTCTGCTCATCAGCCTATTCAATGAGTAGTCTGAAATGTATGAGCTATCTACTTTTGACAAACCTTTTCTCAGACAAACCCCTGAGGCTCCTGGGTGACATCTCATTGCTCATTCTCATTACGATGGCATGTAACTGGAGAACGTGGCAGCTACCTGCCCTTGCAGACTTCCCGGAGCGTCTGTCTGGGAGCGCACACTGCTGGGGGTGCCTGAACACACAGTTAGAAATGATCTAGTGCCTGTAACGCAAAGTGGGAGGGAAAGATTCATATTGCAAATGTCTGGTCAAAAATTCACAGGACTTAATGGGCTGAAATGGGTTAGGAAAAGCTGGTGGAATATCACAGTTTGGGAGGCAGGACGGATTGATTAGTCTTAGTAAACCAGCAGCTTTGTCAGCCACGTTCAATACTGATGCTACCACCAGAAATCCCCTGCTGACTGGATGGGCTTACTGTGGAGATCCAAGCTTACCATGCTTCAAAATGGAAAATGAGCTCGGGAGCAAGGGGAATCAGGGAAGGTGGTTCTTTTTCTCCCAGAGGACATGTTAAAGATTTCAGGCTTTTTCTAGATGCAGATAGCAGATTACTAGCAAATCCTACTTTGGGAAAAAACAGTGCCAAATTTCTGTGCTTCCGTAAGCCGTATAATCCAGGTCAATTTAAAGGTGGAAGCAATTTACTGCTGGCTTTTGAACCACATGGTAAAGATAACTGGCTCCATCATTCTTAGGTTCCCCTGGGTGAGCACAATCAGTGTTGGCAAGGTGTAACGATGTGCGTTTTGTACGCCTGTGAAAGGCCTGCCTTTCTGAACCGCTGGCACCACAAGGATTGCATCTGCGTTGCAGCAGAGAAGTGGTGATGGTCCCTCAGTCCCTCTTTCAGGTTGTGTAGGTACGCGGGGCGGCGCCGATCAGAGAGGCAGTTCGCTGTGGAAGTCTGCTGTTCATCATCTAACTGCCTTATTCCAGCGAAAATTGGAACCATGCTTTGTGGCTAATTGCAGTCATTGTATGCACTGCTTCATAACCTCAGAAGTTGTGTGGATTGCTGAGCTAACGGTTGGAGTGCAAAGGGTGTCAAACCTTTGTTCGGCATCAGTGTCTGAGTCAGAAGGCTCAGAGAAAAGCTAGTCCTGGTCTTCTAGTGGTGAAGATGTGGAAATTTCAGAAAGTTCCTTTGCTCCGTGTCTGTTGGAGATTCAAAACAAAAGAAAAAAAAAAAAAACATATCCCAAGGTACAGATGAATTGTCATGAACTGAGGAGGAAGGAACACAAAGATAACTTACCTTTATTGGTCCTTGATTCAGAACTCCTTCAGTCCTCAACTGAGGTCACGGAAAATGATTTCACGCCACAGCAAGGATAGGAATGAATGCTCCACTCTCCCTCTTGCAATCCTAAGGTAAATCAATGTGCTGCTGCAGTGAAAGAGATGGCAGAGAAAGCACTTTGGGACATAATGCCTATTGACCAACAGCTTTCTTACAGCCGGGCCAAAAAAAAAGTGTGACAGCATTGCATTACCTGGCAGTTACCCTGCCTTCTGCTCGCTGCTAGTTATTTTCAGAGTTCTTTAATAGAGAAATCATAACAGCATCCTGCAGTCAGCAATATCTCTCTGCAGGTAATGTGGTGAGGGTTTTGGTTGCCAGAACAAGCAAGGTTTTGTATGTGATCAAGGACACTAGCAGAAGACTTCAGGCCATGAAGGTAGGAAAAGAGTTGTGAATATAAATTTTAAGAAATCCAGTCACTGTATATTTAACATAATAGTTCCCAAAGGCTTTGAAAACCCAGAATTATTTAACATCAGGTTTACTTACTGCTTATGTTACCAGCAATGCTGTAGAAATTGTGCTGTGAGAAAAAACGTCATTTGCACAATCACGTAATCTTGTTTTGTATTGTCGATACATAAATACAAATTCAAAGCTTGCGGTGCAAGTATTGACTAATACAATAGTGTTAGGTACTTCTCAATGCAGTGCAAACATCTTGCGCAAAGTCACCTGTGTCCATTAATGTAAAGGCCCCATAAGTATATGTAGACATCTTACTTGAAACACACAAAAGAAAATAGAAAGTGGAACCCAGCGTCTGTTTCTCAGTTGTTGAGAAAAATCCTCAAACCCTGTTGAAAAATGGGAAAAAAGTTAGCCTTGTTTTGCAGTCCTTGGTAATGTGAAAACTTTTGTAAAGCTGGTTGTGACTGCCTGGGAGTGTGAGCAAAGGGGGAACAAAGTGTAGAGTTAGGACTGTATGCATGCATCCTTTTGGTTCTTTCATTGCATTACAGAGATATTCTTTGATTTCCTGGCACTTTAAGTCTGCTGAACAGATAGTATTTTAAAATTAAGGTTGATTTTCTTTTAATGCTGTTCGACTTCCAGAAATTACTCTTATTTGCAGTATAGATATTGCATATTATGTTCTTGGTGGCTTTTTTTTTCTTGCTTTTAAATCTGTGCCATCTGATCTCTCCTTTTCTTGGTTCAAATGATTTAGTATATCATAATTGCTGCAATTTCTTTTCTTTCATGGTAAGCCGGTTTAACGTGCAGCCACAATCCCTGAGCACCACAGGGACTGTGTGAGGAGAACCGCGCACCGTGCAGGGAGCCTGGGGCCAGCTGGTGGCTACTGGCCCTTCAGCCAGCGTAAGGCTGGGAATCCCAAGGGGTGAAGGAGGCTCAGTGTCGGCACCTCAGATCCTTCCTGGTGCCGTGGGTCTGAGTTGAGAGCTCTTGTAACGGGATGAGTTAGGGAACTGCTATAAAGCAGTAGGGCTGAAAATGAATGAACAAAAATACCATCTAAGGCGTTGTCTTCTGAAAGTAATTACCTCCCAACTCTACGGTATTAGGAGTCAGCTGTGAAATACTGGTTTAATGTTAAGATCTTTGTGCGTATGCATTCATCTTCCCTGAAATAACACCGAACCTGAAATTGTCGAAGGAGGAGTGATTGAATGTATCAACTGGTTGGGAGCCCATTGCTTGATAGCTCTGAAGTTACAGTAAGTGTATTTAATGTTTTTGCAGGCTCTAAAGCATTCACTGTGTAAAGAGGCTTGCCCTTCACATCTTTGCAAAGATCCTAACTGACCTCTGTCCACTTGAAGTTCAGCAGATCAGTGCACTTTCATGGTTCGGGCTGCCACAGCTGTGTGGCAGGTAATTAAACATGATCACTGGGAAGGTTGCTGAAGGTTCATGTCTCCCATAATTCCCCAGTATCTTGCCATGCAGACATTTGCCCTGCAGGATATTGAAAATTTTATGGTGTTTCCTCTCTAGAAGTCAACCAGTGAGAGTGAGTTACGGGTTCATTTCTGCAGAGGAGAATGAACAACATTAATGTGACTTTGGATAGCAGTTTCATTTTCAGAATGATGATGTATCCTTATCTTTTAAAGTTTCTTCTGTACAAATCTTTGAAGCAGATGAGAAACCATTGAAATGGAGTTCTGTGATGTACCTTTGAGAAACCAAATGCCTGTGAATTTATCTGTCTTTACAGACCTTAAGAAGTAGCTGCTATACTTATTTTGGATCCTGGTGTCTTCACCTTTTATCTTCTTCCTGTTTTTACCCCAGCTTTAATACACTGCTTTGGTTCTGGTTGGTCAAGACTCTTGCATGCACAGGGGAAGTTGAGGGTAGAAGAAGTGCAAAAGGGATTCCAGAGAACCTGGGGCTAGATATGTGCAGATGCTGCTTATTTTGCCTCACAGGCTTCTGATGAGAATTAGATTGAGGTCAGCCCTGGGCACAAAGCTGTATTTGATGTTGTTGGTGTTAAGAATATATACAGTCAGTGTCCGACCTCGGTCTGTTTCCAAGCAGCGGAGCAGATCACGTTATCTTTGCAGGTTCAGCAGTGGAAGCTGCTCCAGCACCCGAGGGTGAGGAAAGCAGTTCCAAAGGATGCCCGCAAACTGTGCACATGGGGCAGCAGGAGGCGGCTTGGATCTGTCGTTCATAAAATTATCGTGGTATATCTTCAAGTTGTTTGTTTTCGCCTTTAGCTCCTAGTGGGCTCTGTTCTGAAATCTTTCCCTCTGACGGCTGTAAATCTAGCCCTAAGTGGCTGTCTTTCCCATTTCCAGCCTCAGTGGAATCGTTCCTGCTTTATAGCTATTTGCTGTTGTGTGAAACAAACAGAAAAGGTGAGCTCGGGTAGTACCTCCTCGTCAGTGATATTTAATGCAGGAACATTTACAGCCAGCAGCGGTACCCAGCGTCAGGCCTGCGATGCACTTATAACAGGGGTGTGCTTTTCCCGTCTTCTCGGTAGCCTCTGCATGCCTCTTTCAGTGTGATTGCGGCATTTTCAGTATGTGTAGCCTGGAAATGTGCCACTTTTCTCTGTATCTCTTCCTGGTGGACCCTAGGATTGTGCCTGCCTTCCTCCGTGTCACAGCAGTTGCTGGTTCATGGTCATCCTGGTATTGGCTCATTTACCCACGCAGTTACCTCTCGTAACACATGCTTTTAATGCACTAGTATTGTTCATTATCATAAGCAGTGATATTGGTGCTAAGCTGAATCCTTACACTTACGACCTCTTTCGCATCCCTTTTACCAGTTGCAGGCACCTTTGTTGGTGTATTATTCTCATGTGTTTTACAAAATCAGTGCATGCATTCTAGCTGTGGAGTGCGGCAGTGAAAAAGCACTTCACAGTTTCTGGTTTTCATAATCTATATGCCCATTGTAGGTCATTTCCCTGGAAAATGATTATTTTAAAAATATTAAATATGTTGTTTTTCTTCGTATGGGAATTATTTAACTTATATTATTAACCTTGCACTGTTAATCCTGGAGGAGAGGTGAATCTTGCTCGCACACAAACCATGTTAAGTTTATTGGGAAATGGTTTGGGGTGCTGTAAGGTCCACACCCAAAGGTTATCTTACACAAATCCTGTTACTTAATGATCAGTTGGTATGCTTACCTCCCGCGTGCTGCTTGGAAAACATACTTGCTTCTTCCTGAATTGGTTAGTAAGGTGTTTTGACCAACTGAGTCTTTAAAACAAGTCTGTGCTGCAGATAATAGGAGGCTGTTGCGTGTCAAAAGGCCGAGACAGAGCACTTCATGTTAAAAGCCAGTATGGGCACGTTACCCAGACCTGAACAGTTATCACTTGCACCTCCCAGATGCAACTCTTGCAAATGCAGGAAGCAGTTGTTCTGCTCCAAGCCATTTCTCCTCTTGCGCGGCTGCAGCCTGGCAGCGGGAGCAGCGGAGCTGGCACACGTCCGAGACCTCCCTCGGGCCAGCAGCAGGGGTCGGAGCTCTGGCCTCTTACTGCTGAGAGCCACGTCGAGCACAACTGAGAGCGGCCGTCAGACGTGTAAATTCTCGCCACGTTTGCCTGAGTGAGGTGTGTTTGTCTCTCCATACATCTTAATGCTCTCCCACAGAAGCTGCCCCTGCACTGGTACGAGTCGGTAACGTTAAATCTAATGCTGTGTGATTGTGCAGAGGAAGAAGAGGATGAAATTGCATCTGTACGTTCACAACAACTACTGCTTCTGTTATCCCGATGTCAAATGTTTTAAGACTGAAATCTAATTTAAATTGTCAGGCTCACACTGCTGTAGAATGATGATTTTATTAGGTTTTTCCAAAAAGAGTATTTATGTATCGGAATGTAACACCTTTGTAAAGAACACATCTTGCTGGCTGGTATAATTTGCATGGTAATTTTTCCTATTTCAGGGCTGATGCTGTTCATGCAGGAGAGTACTTTCAAGCTGTAATTTGGTATCAGCTTGTTTCCATACCACTGTTAGGATATAATTCTGATTTGGGGGAGTTGCACTGCACCTCACGGACTAATACAGTATTCAGATACTGCATAGAGCCTTTGATTCAGTCTGGGTCATCATTTGAAGAAATACAGAAAATGCTCAATGCTGTATGAACAAATAATTGGAATTCTGCAAGGCTTTATGCCAGGGTTGGAAGGTCAGCATTAGGAGTGCCGAGTTTTAAAGAAAAAAACAACCCTGAGTTTACAGGTTTTGGTAGGTTCCGAAGTAGCCTTGTGAACATACAGAGGAAATGACAGTGATGCCATGGGCTTGAACAGGGAAGCCGGCGGATGTGGAGAACCAGGCTGACTACGGAAGCGCATGGTGCGTGTCCTTGTGGAGCAGCACAAATGTCACCGCTTCGGGGGACGCGGCAGCACGGCGGGCTCTCCCTGGGGAGAGGGATCGCTGTGGGGACGCCGTGGTCACTGCTGTCCCTCAGGCCTCGGGCGGTATGTGCATTTTCAGAGTACTTGTCTGGAAAACAGAAGTGTTGTATGGGCAGATAGGGTGCAGTGTGCTCGTGTGCTTTAGTTCAGCCCACTTCACCTCAACGAGCAGAGATGGTTCTTCTAGAAGTAGTTCGTTTTATCCTGCCCTGCGTTGCAGTGGTCAATCAAAGGAGATGTACATGTGCTATATGTGTCGTACGGAAAGCTCGTAAGGGTGAGTTGTGAGGGCAGAAGAGAGGAATTTGTTTTATTTTCATTGGCCTTCAGAGGGGTGGAACAGAATCTCTGCTGTGAAGGCTGCTGGAGCTTGTGGCACACGTTCCCATGTCTGCTGAGAAAACTGAGGTGAGTGCGTTTGAGTTCAGCACTTGCATGTGTCCACAGTAACATATTTCACAGTGCCAGAGGCTACTGGTTTTCCTTTGGTGATCTCTGCACTATTTTTGGGACAGTTTGGATTTGTTCCCCCAGCATTCAGCCTTGCAATCTCAGCGGTACTTCCACTTGTTGGGAATTTTCATAGTTTTTATGGTTCTGAAGGTTTTTCATAATAGCATGCTTTCTACATAACATTACTTGTTATGGGGAAGAAAAAGATGTATGTGTACAGTTTTATTGGTCTTTTTAGGTTTGTGTTCTAAAAAAAAACACTGTGTATTTAGATTTTTGGGGTATGATTTTCTTAGTTTGGCCTCTAAGGTAACTTCTTAATAAAAACAGAGTTTAATATAATAGCTTCCATGATATGAGAATGAAATGACTTGTTTGTTTTAGGCTTGTAATTATTCTCAGTGATGGTTTTATAGTTGGAACTGATTTGTAAGTTCTAATAATCATAGTATGCAGTCATACCTTGCAGCATTTTATGTATGAACCCATCTCTCTTTCCAGTTTGGTTTATCAGCACATTAATTTGGTTGTATTTTTCATGGTTTAATTAAAACTATTAATTAACATGATTTCAAATAGCCAGTTCTGGCAGCTCGCAGATAGATGTGAGCGGGATCAAATCACTGTCTTCTGAGAATGCTGGAAAGCTAGTATGTGTCATTCTTTAGTGTCAATTTTGTGCATTTCATAAAATGACTTCTGTATGCTATGTGGCCAATGAGTATTCCATGCCACTGAAAAATAAAATGAGTATTTTTCCCTCTGAATTAGTGAGGGGAAGCAGCCTGTATTACTTCATGCCTATAATGTATTCATTAGTTATAAAACCAGTAGGCAGTGTGAAAATCCCCGAGGTAGCCCCGTGTGTGCTTTGTTTCCAGTTGCAGTACGTGATGAGCTAACGAGAACGAGAATCCGGCGATGTCCTTGTGCTGTGGCAGGAGGGGAGGCTGCGGCTCGCGGGGCTCCTGGGGGAGCA
Organism: Anseranas semipalmata; assembly: GCA_013399115.1. NCBI lineage: Eukaryota > Metazoa > Chordata > Aves > Anseriformes > Anseranatidae > Anseranas > Anseranas semipalmata. The sequence continues at coordinate 99,463 of VXAA01000342.1, read as the reverse complement.
GCGGGCTGGGGGGACACCGGGGAGCTGACGTCCTCGCAGGCCTTTCCCAGGTAGCAGGAGGATGGAGAAGGGTGTTTCCTCCTTACCTGCGGGAACAAGGTGGTTTGGCTGCGGTGTCTGCAATGAGAACACCGAAATTGTCCACGTTTAAAGTAATTTTAGTTTTAATTTGTGCAATTGAAAATGACACTCTGATCTCCATGAAAAGTAATGGTATCACAAAACCTCAGTAGCTTTAAAATTATTATTCCTTGCCAGTAGCGAAGGCATAGAGTCAGGCTGCGATCGGGTTTAAAAAAAGAAAAAAAAGAAAAGAAACTTCACAGAAAATTAGTCCTTGTTGGCTGTTGTGCTTAGTTGCATCAGCCGCAGCCGCGTTGTTTACAGTACAGTCAGCGGCCTTAAACCGGTGCCTCTCAGCCTGCTGAAGAGCACTTGTGGTATTCCATAGTTCAACGCTGTGAGAAGGAAAAACAAAGTGATGGAAGCGTTTAAACGCTGGTCACTCTGAGTATGACATGCTTGAAGATCTCACATGTAGTTGTGCTGGAAGGTTTGGGTATTAGGGCTTTCTTAATTTGTCGCATCCATGTATGCATCCATGTGCAGCTGGCGAAAGGTGTGCACTTCGATTTTATTTTAGTACTGCTGCTTACCCTGCAAAGGGAAATGAGTTCTGAAAGACTGTCCACAGACTTAATGAGTGATTTAACAAGGGGAAACGGCATTTACATTACCACCAATGAGCGTTCTTTTCCTGGAAATAATCTCTGATTCAGCTAATGAAATATTTTTCTCTGCGTTTAATTTCATTATTAATTTTGTTCAGTAAGAGGTCTACAAAAGGGTCGTAGTATTCAGTTTTTTTAATTTAGATAGGGACGGTATCAGAGGATCTTTTTCAAGTGTAAATATGGAAAAATATTCTATTTAAACTAGATATTATTTAACTGTAAAGTACTGTGAGCATCATGTTTGCTAACAATAAGGAATTCATTGTAAGAAGATAAGATAGCACAGTTGGGTCGTAAACCAGTTCCCCCAGTGTGGCATAAGAAGAAATTACATTTCTCATAGATAGCAAACAAGTTGCACTGCACACAAATGAGATCAATTAAAGGAAGATGCATGAAAGGAATGGAATTAATATAAAAAAAACATCTACTTGCTACAAAGAAAAAAAAAAAAGCATTCGTTTTGAACATGTTCTGAATCCAGATACAGGCAAATGTATTAGGAAGGGAGAACCTGCAACCTCTGTGTCCACTCCCTCCATTAAGTCTTTTGTTTTCCACACACATTAGGGTAGGGACAAGTAGCCACCCGACTTCTTTTGCCTGCCAGTTTATATTGCTTCCCTGTATGGCATTGAAATATAGGAAATTAATTAAAAATACAAAAATGCCTTGAAACAAAACCACTTATTTTGTAATACTAGCTCTGTAGAATACACGAAAACAAGCAGAAGCATAGTACGTATCTTAGAAAAAGTCCTTGTCTTGTAAAGTCACTGGATAATTTCCCTAATTTCTCTCTCCTTCACCAGACTGGAATACTACCTAAGCAGATGTAAGTCCTTTCTGTGTACTTGGAGCCCCTTCCGATTCAATGTGTCAGGTTCAGCCTTCTTCTCATGGCCTGCTCAGAGGTTAGGAAGCGCGCATTGTGCCAGGGGGGACATCTGCAGTCAAGCTGGAGTGTGATCGAACAGGGTCTTGGGATGCTTGGTAAGGAATACACGAGCTCCACATCCTGCGGCACTTCTGCTCACCCATCTCCCTGCTGTCGAGAACTCCAGCGCGTTCAGACAGCAGCTCCTGGGTTGCACTGCGTCCTCTGGGCAGCGGTCTGCTGTCTGTCTGGTTTTAAAAATCTTTGCAGACACGGCGAGATGTTCTTTCACCCGTCAGCAGTACTACTCGTGGTTTGCATTTTGTCTAAGAGAGTCTGCTGAGTTGGAAGGGATGTTGGCAAGGTGCTGTGCTTCGGTCTTTTTAACCACAAAAACAAAACAGAAATTGGAAGGTGCACGTCTATGGAGATGATTTTGTGCAGTAGCAAAGCAGGCGCTGAGCATACAGCTGATGTGTGCTGTGGTTTCTGCGTGCTGCCCAGTAATTTGCGTTGGTATGAATTCTGCCTTCAGTGGGAAGCTGCACGTGTGTAGGGATCATGGCCTTTTTTCCTTTAGTGTGACTAGATCTGTGGCCTCTGTTGGTAGATGGGACTGTGAGGAGGTTGCCTTTCCTTGTGTTCAATCCTGGCTACAGAATTTCACTAAGTGAACCCTGCAGTTTTTGGTCAGCGTAGATACGTAGCCTAGTAAACCTGTTTGCCTGTTTATAATGAGGGTATTCTTACAGATACTGCATTAGGTGCTTCTGTTTTGGCTCTTCTCTCTACTTCTCTACTTGAACATTCAAGCAGATTTTTATATCCCCTCACCAGCTTTGCACTTTTAGACAGAACGTGTTCATAAAAAAGGACCACACAACAAAGGTGGTTATGTTTCCTTTGATAGGAAATTTGCTTCCGTATAATCCTTGTAAGTGCATAAGGCTGTTTGTTTGTGAGCTGGCATTGTTTGGAGGGTGGGAAGAAGTCACCTTCCATCGATGAACACATGCTTTTCCCCCCGGAAGGGCTGCTGGTAGAAGGGAAGAAGTGGTGGAGGCTGCTCAAATTCCCATGCATTGCAGTGTGTTCCCGTAGGCAGAGAGCATGAACGGGATATTGCCTCCTGGATCTGTATTCATATTTGACTCCAAGAGCCAGTGAATTGAAGTGGGACGAGAAAAGTTCTGTTTGCTTTTACTATTAGAAATTTATTTAATATAGCCCTGATTAATTATGCAGTATTATTACATTGAGATCTTCAGTTGTCCTTTATGAATGCTGGTTCTCAGCTGCAGAAACAAGTCCCACAAACCTATATCCCTCTGGAGGGCCCAGGACCTGCGCTCACAGCTTGCTTTGGACTTGCTCCCCTCCATGAAGATTAGTGACCTGAATTTTCCAGCTGAACTCTGAACAAGCTCAAGTGTTCCCACGATGCCACTCAGGTTATTTGAGCTGGGCTTAGAGTGGAAATATCCTGATTTCTTGTTTGTGCCTTCGGACTTCAGAGGTGTAGGTAGCCTGGGGACTGGCCACAAAGCTCAGCATCAGCCCTCGGGGTTTGCCACTTGCTTCTCTTCTGTTATGAGCTCGGATTTGTGTGGTCTGTGTTCAAACAGTCTGATGTCGTTCCGCCAGCAGGGCGCTACAGCTCTCAGGAAGAAGTTGCTGCTGGTGAAGATTTTTTGGAGGCAGGAGAAGATACACAAAACCACAGCGAGGGATTAAATGGTTTTGTTGACACCAAAGGGTGATGCTTGTGGGTAAGGCTTGAGAGAGGATACCGATATCAATTGAACCTGAAGCACAGAATGTTGTTTATTTCCAGGGCCATGAGCTAGTTCTTTCTGGCTCCGCTCTTTCCCCTAAGGTACAGTATAAAGGCCATATCGAGCAGTGTGACACTAGACAATTCTGATTACAAACCCCGAAATGTCATCAAATTCCAGTTTATCAGTAAATTAAGATTCAGATACGGTGATTTTAAATACCATTCAATGATTGCCTAGCCCTCAAGGCGCTGAAGGGACATCAGAGGAGAAAAAAAAAAAAAAGCAAAATGAAGAAGTGCTGTACTTTTGTTAGTTTTTTCAAACTTAAGAGATGCAGCAGAGAAAAGTCTTTGTCACAGTATGAGGTTCTCCCAAGGGGTAGGATAACAGATAATCCCTTCATACTAAAGCTATATATTTCGGCTACAACAGCAATCAAAGTAAAGCTGTGAGAGCCCGTAAAAACCTGCCTGAAGGGCAAGCTCTCTCTGGGTGCTACAGAAGGCAGTTTCAAAGTTGATATAACAAGATCAATTCACTATTTTTCTGAACACTGCCTGGTGGATGTTGGGTCTCTTCTGATGCTGTCAGTAACTCTGTCCCGTGCGGAGCTCTCTGAGATGTCACCTTCTTTATTAGCTGTGTTTAAAACAAAATGCATAAATAAAGAACCCCTTGGGTGAGGCTGGTGTGGTTCTGGAATGTAAGACATATTATTATTGTTATTATTTAATTTTTTTTTTACTGCAGTTGTTGAGCTAGCTGGTTGGCAGCTCAGATGGATGCATTCTGGGCACAGGCGGCTGCCAACCTGCTAGAAACTGAGAGAGAAAAGTACACGTGGATTAAACTTAAAAGTTGCAAAATAGCTTGTTAGTGTGTACCGCCTTTTGACCGTGGTCAGAACCAGAGCAAAAGCGTCTTAAACGCTGAATTTTTAGTCCTTGACCTGGGGTTAACAGAGAGAGACGTCGTCTTTGTCAGGAGCTGTGCGAAGTCCATCTTGTCACTAAAAGCTGACGCTGTAAGGTGTCTTGTACTTGAACGTGGGTGCGGATTTCATCTGCCCCCTTTGCTAGCTTGGAGAAGAAACCTTCGGGTGAGGGACTGCTGCTGCAGTGGTAACACTAGTAAAGCTACTTGAACTTGGTTTTCTGGGAATTTTTCTTGAAATGGAGTACTGTTTTCTCTGTACTGCCAGACTGTATTTAACTGTCTCTGGAAGACAGCGTGGTAAATCGTGAGCATCGGAGTATGTGTGGGTGGTTGTGTTTCTGTGATAGGTCTAAGTGCGTTAGCATAACAATGCGGTTGTAGAAGGTAAACACTAAACAACTCTCTGCTTTAATTTTTCTTTTTTCTTTTCCTTCTGTTTTCCTCTTGCTTTTCAGTTGCATGAGGTCACCTCATGGCAGTCATCATTGTAATGGCAGAACCATTGTTGTGCTGCTACAAAAACAGATCTTTGAAGCTTAAAACAATTCCAGGCTACTATTTAAGATTTGCTTGTACGTGGGAAGTTTCAGAGGAAAAACTACTACTTTTGTACCAACTACGGGACGGGTCAGGTACAATACCATGCAAGTTGTGCTGCACATCCCAAATTTAAATTGTTGCTTGTGATGATGGCAAGTTCTGAGATGTTTTTGAATAATTACTATGATAGAGATAAATGATTAACGGGTGGTCCTGTTTGAGTGTAATGTCAGGCTGTTCTTTGGAAACCCCATACTTTGTGGTGCGCTCCTCCCCTAGCATCTGCCGTGCTGTTCATTTTTTCTCTTTTCTCCCTACTATTCTGCTCTCATTTGGTTGCTTTTGTCATCTTTTTCTCTCTCCACCTTCTTGCAAACATAGGATCATGCAATCTACTTGTAGCCTTCTGGTTTTTGGAGTTACCTGCCTTTTAAGTCCGTGCTGGGAAAGGTGCAGAAGCGGACCTGGCTGGGAGGGAGCGTGGGACCGGCAAGCAGCATCAGCCCTGCTCCGTGCATGTGCCGAAGGTAGCCCTGCACTGGCACCGCTGCGGTACCAGGAGGGCTTGGACTCGGTGGCTTCAGCAGCAGACTTAAAGGATCTGTGCATATCATCGAATGCGGCAGGTCGTGTTCCTCTGAACTGTAATTGATCCATAGCCATCAGGAAAGAACTGAAATACATAATACCTCCCGACTGAGGACAAAGTTATAAACATGGTTCTGTACGGGCTAGAAGGTACTGATGCTGTGTCTCAGCCCGGCATTACCTGCTACATGAGAAATCACTGTAGCAGTAAAGCTCCCAAGGAGAGAAAAGATGCCCTTTTTTTGACAAAGTGCTCATAACAGTCTTGGTATTTAGTCAGTAAATCAAAATGTCACAACAGCATGTTCATTTGTGGGCGGTGAATTTCTCGAATTAGTAATTAGCTGTTTGCTTTGGTCCTAGGGGTTTGTAATAGCCAGCTCTATGCCTAAACCCCCAGCAGATGTCCTGGAGCAAGATGCGCGTTTGCAGCTGAGCTGCAGGAAGGTCTGCATGTCTCCTCTGAAGTGCCCCCAGGCATGTGCAGGCAGGAGGCAGAGCTTTTCTTTGAAGAGCTCGTTTTTCTCAAGCATTTGTGTTTGCCTGAGTCATTTAGGGAGCTGCTTTCTGCACTGCTGAGAGTCACCGGGGAGGTTCCCTCTCAGATTCAGGTCTGCTCTCTTTGCTTTTCTGCAGCATTAGGCATTCCTCTGCTTGTGCTTCAAATGCAAGGGGAACCAGCCCAGATCCCGGCTGTGTTCCTCCCTCTTAATTAGCAATCACAAGGCATCCTAATCACATCCACACTGTTTTCCAGGAGAGGCGTTTATTCCTAATTTATAACTGTGATGTGGGAGGCATGGAAGTGGCTGGGGCACGCTCACCTTTGAAAATTGCCAGCAAGTACGTTAGGGGTGTTGCTAAGGCCAGGGATGGAGGAGCTGGGAGGAAACTCAACCTGAACTGGCAGCAAGGCTCAGGGTGGAGCGGGCAGCTCCCTGGCACTCAGCACAGATCTCCTCCTGCGTGAAAAAAGAGAAATGCGAAGCACATAGAAGAACCCCTGGGAAAAGCGGTGCAGATTCGGTATGATTACATCACTTGGTCTTCTTCGGTACCACCCTTCCTGGCTTCTGATGTGACAACCTACTGCATAGACAGAAACAAAACTTCACTAAGTCTTCCCTCTACAGAAAAGAAGCAAACAGACAGAAAGATAAACAAACCAAGTTTAGGAGGAGGAAGAGTCCTAAAAACAGTCAGCTCAGTAATGTCTCAGGTATAAAAAATGCTGTAATTGCCGATCTAAAGAAGATGCACAACATTGAGACCTCTGGGTAATGCCAGCCACAGACTTGTTTCTGTTGAGTGGTTTTCAGCCTTTCATTTTCCAGAATTCATGTATTTGATTTCTCTAAAAGCATCGCTGCAGTAAAGCCTTGTGGCCTGCAAAAGTAAATAATTAGTGAAGGTACAAATTGTACAACGGTGGTTATGTTTAGGCATAAAGCTTCATCTCTGCAGATATCTTGTGGAGGGAGAAAAATTTAAAATTAAGATTAGGACAAAGGTGTCACCCTACCAAATATTAAACAAATACGTGAGATAATGCTGGGAAGTTGTATCAGTTCAGCCATCTCAAACTCCTTTTGCTAGGCTTTATAACTGAACCATTCCTTTTCCTAACTTTTTTTCTCCAAAAAGTGTGGCAGTTGTGCACCATCTCTGCCAGTCTGTCAGGGGGCTGTGGTACAGTAAGGTACCCATCCATCTAACGTAAAAGGATCGGAGTCAGAAGAGACGAGACAGCCTTTGGGATGTCAGGTGTGAATGTTTTCACGCTCCATGGAGTAAAATATCTGTCTTAAGGTATTTTTAAATTGAGTTTTGTTCCTAGGTAAGAGTAAAATGCATTGTACTCATTTTGGAAAAAAATGAGGTGTTGGATAATGTATTCTACAAATATTTAATTAAATGCTTTTTCTCGTCAAGAGAGGCATTGGAAATACAATCAGTTTTTCACTACTTTAAGGAAGATAATTCAAGGGTGCAGGGAGGAATAGATAAAGCTAACAGAATGAGAGATGATTCACATTCAAATCACCAGCCTAATGAAATTCACCCTAAAGCATCTGCGGAACCAGGACCCATACTAGTGCTGACAGGTTACAGGAGAGGTGACAGAAGAGTGACAAGGGACCCTTGGTGTCTGTTTTTAAACACCTAGCTTTAAAGCACACGGCCAATAGCAATTTTACTACTAAATAAAGGTACTTTCCTTTTTCGTGTATGGTTTAGTAGGTGGGGACAGAGCAAGAATTGCTGTTTGTTTCAAGTAAAGTGTCTCTTAAAAGTTTTCTGCCTGCTGTTCTCGTAAGCAACTGTGGGAAATCTGGTGTAGGGTAGGTGCCACTAACGTGGTCACGGCTGGGTGCCAAACCGTTCCTTACGTGTGTGCTGTCACTCGGGAGTGTTTTCAAGGCTGTCATGGCCTTGTGACAAATATTAAACGTGAGACTGTCAAGTTTAATTCTTTTTCTTCGTTGACTTGTGCGGTGTAATGAAGACTAGAGGTGCAAAGGCGTGGATGGTACCGGCTTCAGAAAGATCTGAAAGCATTTTGGCAAGGACATGATAATGATTTTAAATGATGTTGGCACTTGAAGAAATGATCTGAAATAATTAAACTCTAATTTAGTCGTGACGAGTGCTAAGCAATGCCAAGCAGAGATTAAGTGGCTCTGCATAGCTAATAGGACTAAACAAGTCCTAGAGAGGGGCACTTGGGTGGGGTGGCCTTGTGTGAGGAGAAGCTGGGTGGACGTGGTGCTCAGCCCGAGGGAGAAGCAGGTGAGCCTCGGACCTCGTAGAGGGACATACGCTCCTCTCCCGAGGGAGAAGCAGCTGCAGGCGATGTGCTACTTGTGTGTCACAGTGCAACAAGTAGGGTTAGAATATGTGGAACGAAATTATCCGGTGGCAGATGTAAAGCCAGTGGAGTGCTTTTCCATGTAATGCTTATTGCCAGCAGCAAAGCTTAGGCGGGTTGAAGATGCGATTTGACAGCTTCATGGTGGAAAAAAACGCACCCCTGGCTTCACCGGGCAGGGATACCACTTTGGGCTCGGGAAGCCCTAACGCAGCCGCCCGGCGTGCATTGGCAGGCTCCGGGCGTCCTGCGACGTGTTTTCCCTGGGAGCGCTCGCTCCTGCCGCGGCAGGGACGGGCTTGGCAGCTCCTCTGCTTCCGCAGCTCCTCAGGGGCAGGGGTCTCCGATACTACTCGCTCGGACTGTCTGGCGATCTGGGAGACGGTGGCTGATCTGTGCAAAGACTTTGAAAGTCGTGGCAGTTTTTTTAAGGTAAAAAAGAACGCATGCAAAGTCTTTTTAGGCTAGTTGCCATGAAAAGAACTCCACGACTGCTTTTATCCGTGCACTAAATTACCCATAAAAGAGGATAACAGATTAATTTAATTAATTTGATTTAATCCCAATAGTGTATTGTTTTATTAAGCAATGCTGTGGCATAATTAAGAGTTATAACTGTTTAAGCACTTTATAACCATGGAGCTATTAATCAATACTAAATTACAGTAACATTAACAAAGTAACATAAACAAGGCATGTAAATGTTTTAAAATGACAGTGATAATGTATTGACTGAAAAGCTGCTTATGTAAACCATTTTAAAAATTAGTTTGACTACAGAAATTAATATTTACATAATAAGATAACTCCAAAAGTGGAAATGGGGCAAGAAGAGCATTCCTTACGACTTTTCAATTCTAAAAACTCCTTTGATGAGAAAAATAAATTTATAGCCAGCTTTTCTAAACTGAGTGGTGAAGCAAAGTCCTTGAACCCAGTCTTGTAGTCTTCGGGGAGAAAATCTAAAAAGTAAAACTTAATGTCATCTTGAGACCTCCCCTGTTTTTGACATTTCTTTGTCATATTTCAATACAAATCTGAACAACTCGTGCATTGCTAAGCTTTAATTTGGCAATGATGTATTAATGCTACGCCTTAGATTCTGTTCTCATTTTCAGGAATGTCAGGCAATGTAAGAAACTGTTTGCGTGCTTAAATGATTTGTTGGATTGGATGGTCTACAAATTCTGGAAATGCCACAGGTATTCATTTACCAGTGCACATTACACAGAGAACATACAAAATATATGATAGCAAAATGCAAGACCACAGGGCCAGTGGCACTACGAGATATATTTTTGAACTTATTCAGACCTGGGGTCAAATCTGATTAAGACCAGATATGTTACAGAAATTTGAAACAAGTTTTAGAAGTGTAGAAGAATGGCTAGCAGCAAGATTGCCAAGGTTCGTAGTACTTCTCAGAGGTCAGGATTTTGTTCTATATGGGGCAATGTACATACTACTCTAAATAGATCTGTTTTTTGATGCCACTTTGGAACCTACAGAAAATGAAAATGCTGTTCCGGTTCTTACAAACAGAATTTATTAGTGGACAAAGGGATGATGGAGGAAAACAGAATGAAGAATTAATATGTTTGGAACCATAAATCTATACACTGCTGAAGGTTTTCTTGAATAGGTCCATGTAAAGGACGATAATATTAACCAAGTCAAACACAGCTTAAAATGGGCTAATAAAAATATTCCATAGCCAGGGGGATGAAAGACTGGGGGAACTTTTATTCCCAAACAGTGCTCCAACATTCCTGCTCCTTATTGAGAGGGAGAGTGGGAGGGAGATTCAGGAGCTCAGCACCGAGTACGCGCGAGCATGGAAGAGCAGCCACTTGTTTGAAACTCAGTATAATTGTGTCACACAAGTTCCTGTCATCCCGATTTACGAACTTCTGCTTGGCTGGAGGAGAGCACAGAGTCTGCGCAAGGCTTCGTGTCTGGGACTGTTACTGAGTGTCTGTCTGCTGGTTCTGCCTAGGTTCATGATGTCGAGTGAGTGGCTGAAACCACAGCGTTATTTTTATGGTCTGGGAGCAGCTGCAGCTCTCTGTTTGCTTAGACAAAATCCTGACTCCTTTGCTCTCTCTTCCAGATTACGCATTTGGCATTTCTTGCCGTCAGTTTGTACCTAGACAACTGCAGAACACATGGATCTGTCTGAACTCTGAATCACTACAGATTTAATTTCCCAATTAGACTAAGATTTTTAAAGGCAGGTAAGGGGGTACCCTATCTTCAGCAGTAGAAGGGCTGTTACCCAGTTTCTCCTTGGTGCCTGCACCTCCACAAACCTCATGATTGGGTTGATTACTGGAGTTTCCTGAAACTGTTTTTTATTTTATTTTATTTTTGCCAGATGAACCACAGCCCATCACTTAATCTTGCTTCCCTTTGGTTGGAACAGATGGGAGAGCAAGCTGGTGCCCCGTGCTCCGGCAGCGCGGGGAGTGGGCGCCTCCGCCAGCACCGCGGCGGGGAGCAGCTGGGCGTAGGCTGGGAGACGCGTGGGCACGGGCAGCTCTTCGCTTGGCGTGGCTGGAGCCCGGCGAGGACGCGTTTGCAGTCTCGCCCTCTTCCTGGGTTTCTCTCCAACTGCTCTCCCGATGAATTAGGAGCATGTTACTGGAAGGGGCTGGCACCACGTTTTATGCTTTTATGAAGAAGGCAGAGTAGTAATTGAGCTAAAGCCTTTCGAGCCTGAGTAAGCAAAAGAACAGCAAAAGATACTTTCTGTATTTCTCCTTACGTCAAACAGTTGGGACCATCCTGGATTTTGAAGGATCCATCTGTTTCATGCATTAAGACATCCTCTGAATGGAATAAGATTTGTCTGGGCTCTGATGAAGCTGAAGGAGCAAGGCAGTGTTCCTGTGTTGTGTTAGCTAAATGCTGTATCCTGTGATACTCAGCAAAGAACGTTTTCTGAAAGCACGTAGCTTCTGTGCTGAGTGAGGTGAGGGCAAAAGAAAAGATCCAGGGAATATTTGTACTTCTCTGCTGCTGGTCTGCAGTGATACTGGCACTTCATGCATTCCCCTAGCAAGGTTACAACCGATTTCTTCAACACTGCCCTGTAGATACATAACAGCATGAAGGAAGAGGTAGTAGGCTGCTGGGCGAGTGCGTGATGCTTTTTGGCTGAATCCTGGTACAGTGTGACCAGAGACCAGAACAGAGGAATTCTCAGTCCCATGGGAGATGGATTCATCTTGGACATATTTGGAGGCCTTGTACGCCAAACTTTGTATGCAGAAAGTGAAAGATTTTTTTTGTATGCTTTAAAAAAGCATGAGAGTTATGTTCCTACTCACAGCTTGTAGATATCTTAGGTCTCTAGAGAGGAGTGATCAGCGTACATGGTCAGTACTGCCTGGTAAACCAGCTCTGCAACTGGCGTAGTAGGGACCAAAGTGTAAGTAGAGAAGGGTCCTACGAGCACAACAGGAGAAATCTAAGGAACATTCTGAACATCGTGAAATTCTGCACAGTTTTTCTAATGTTTTCTGCGAACATTTTATTGTCTTCTATCATATATTTAAAACAATGTAAATCATCCCATTGCAGGGCTTTGACAGACCACAGGTGATCGTGGTGAATCAGTGTAACCTGTTGTTTGGATTATGAACCCCACATACTTTGGGTTTCAAAAAATCTGGAAAGTTCAATGTCTGGTTTTACTGTGTTTTCCATTAGTGTCTGATTTAATAGAAGGACACTGGACTCAGAGATGTCACACTGACTAGCTTGTCCCAGAGCCAGCTTTCTAACCTGTTCTTAGGAAGTCTGCCTGGAGGTGACGTGTCTTTTTGAAGGGGGGAGAGTTGTAGGGAAAGAGGAGATAACTGACAACCTCTTAAAACTTGCAGTAATTCACCATTTTTGGAGAACGTTTCTGTAAGGAGAGCTGAATTACCAAGGTATTTGTTAAATATAGAAACTTATTATTTTGAAAGTAGTACTAGCTCATGTCTGTCCAGGAGTGTGGAAGCTCTGCTCGGGCTGTGGTTCGGGAAGATCCCATCTCTCTCCCACGCACCTCCCAGTCTGAGCTCTCGTCCTCCTCACAGCACTACTACACACATGGAGGACTTCACAACTTAAAGACACTGAGTTTGGCAGCTGATGCCTAATGTGAAGAGACAGCCCGATATCCCAGCTGTAAAGACGACCAGGGATTTCACAGGTGGGCTGTACAGGGCTGGGAGAAGGGACGTCTCAATGACTTCTCTGACTGGGGTCTGCTCCTGGTATTTCCCTGCCTTCACCCCAGGCCGGAGTAAGGGATGAATCGTGCCTTGAGCTGAGTTTTCTGGTTATGCTGTGGACCTGTTTCAAGTTAGACATCTACTTGGGCTTCATCTGAGATAAGGTGCCAACGTTTTTCAAAATCATGCTCTTTGCTATCTTCAGTTTCCGTTGTATCTAAACGGAGCTATTGTTAAATGTCTTCTCGTCTGCTGTTACTTGTAATGGTATCTAATGATTTCTGCAGCAAGCTGTAGGTGTGATGGAACATGGCTGTTGATTGTCGAGATTATTTTATGTATATGATTTTGTGAAGTGCACCGTGTTATACAGTGAGTCATCTGGTCAGATGAAGCAGTGCCTGGAGGACTGAGGCGTGAGGCAGTGTCAATGGCACAGTGGCTCATGAGGAATACGGAACAAACACAGAGGTATTTTGTTCATTTCTTCTATAGATGCAATAAACATGCGATCCCTTGCAGAAAAAGTAAATCCCCAGAAAAAGTAACCCTTTCCTGAGGCACTGAAATTTTGAGTTATCTGCATTTAGGAAAAAAATCAGTAAGGCTTTTTAAAAATTACTTTGGGGGAAGGAGGTATTTTTTTTATAAGTAATATATTCTCCACATGAAGTTCGGATGCAGTTGAGTCGTATAGTGAGTTTGTGTTGCGCAGAGGAAGTACAGCAAACTGAGGAAAATTAGAACTGGGATTATGGTTTTGGAATTTGATGGCTGCTCCTGTGTTCAGTCAACCAGGTTTCACCAGCTATGTGAAACCAGCATTTACATGCATCATAAAGAGGCAGACATAAATATATATGAAATTTTAGATAGAAAATAAGAAGTAATGGTAAAAGAAATCACTTACTTTGACTCAAGTTTACTTTCCATTGCCAAAAGAAATGACCCATCTGATTTTCCAGAAAAGTATTGCAGTAAATCAAGTTTTCATTACTCAAACTTAATGAAAGTTATAATAAAAAATGCCAGAGTAATACTTGTTGCATATTATTAGTAGATTATGGAGACTTTTAGAAGATGGTGGTTTTCTAAGAGTTTTTAGGAACAGCACCTGTAAGTTTTGCTTACTAGGAAGTGAGGATATTTACAAACCTGGAATAGATAAGTTCTAGTAGTTGTAAAGAATATTGCTGCATTTGTGTTTTTCTTGATAAAAACTTTCATTTACACGTATTCTGTATGCAGAATCAAGCATTTCTTTTTGTACAAGAGAGAAGAATATTTGCATGCAAAGCACATCAGCTCCCCGCACCCCAAAGCTAGTTAGTGATTTTGGTTCTTGAATTTTGCTTGTGAGCAGGGGAAAAAAAGTGATTAGTCTCTGCAGAAAGCAAATTTTGTGAGTATTTAAAGAGATGTTAAATATTCCTCAATTTTTGGACTTACTTATATCCTAGCTGTTTTTTGAAAATTCAATAGCAGACACTGAAAGAAGTGTAGAGATGGAAGTTGCTTGGGTGTTACGTATGAAAATGTATGTACTGTAAGGATCAGTATAGGTAACGTTTTCCTAATTAAAATAAAGGTGGTAATTGTCAAAGATGCTTGAGGGGTTTAGGATTCTTGCCTCATGCAAGTGTGAATTTGCATTCCTTAGCTAGTTTTGATAATACCGCTCTTCATGCTGGTTTTTAATATACTTTTTAAAAGTACTTGTTTGTCACTTGTTCTAGTGAAAGAGAGAAGAGGCTGAGTGAAAGAAGGGGTTCAGAGATCATGGTGGAGACCACGTGAGGTCGCTTGTGCTGGGGGAAGCTGGCTGGTGGGGAGCAGCGGGTGCTTTGTGAGGTGCTGGTGCCCGTCAGTGACAGCACAGAGGAGCGGGGCTTGGGAGGGCAGAGGAGAGGCAGGGCAGGGACCAGTGCGTGGGTGCCGGTGGCCACGAGCTGGTGGCAGCACGTGAGGACGTGAAGGGCAGCTGGGGCTGGGAGCTTTGGAGGTCATAGGGGTTCAGATGGAGGTGAGATGGCTGGGAGAGTGCTTGTGGGACCTTCAGATAGGCGCTTACCTAATGTGTGACCCCCGGTTGGAAGCCCTAACCCTTAGCTTAACACCTCTCCCTTAACCAGTCCCTTACTCTTAATTCTAATCGTCAAACCTTACTTCAGAGCTGAACCCAACCTTAACCTAAACACAAGCCCTGATCCCTAGGCTTGAAATGCTAGCCCGAAGCTTAGCACTAATCCAAACCCTGGCTAAGAAATTGAACCCATTGTAAGCTCCCTGCTAACCAGAAACCTTAGGCACAGACCCTCGCTTTCATGCTCTGCCTCACTCTATCCTAGTCCTAAAAGGTGAGTTGAACCCCCCAAACCTAACACAAACCCCAAATCAGAAACCCCAGCCAGGTACTGATACCACATAGGCAGATGTTCAGCATCACCCCAAACTGGAAACTAACCCAGATTGTCTGTAGTATTTTGGACACGAGCAGTACTTCCCTTGCTTTGCAATATGATATATGATACAGTTTTGTTCTGCGCTTTTCTGGTATGTGGTAATGGAGCCTGGCACAGCTCAGCCAGATGCCACACAGCAACATCAGGAATACTTACAGCGGTGGGAAGGGACAAAGAGTGCTCGTAAGTCATCTAACCTTGCCATCTCCCACGTTAGTCTGATCTTGCCAGGGCCATGAGCTCTGGAGTTAGCAGTCCCGCTGTGAACATCCTCCTAGGGGACTAAGGACCGGAAAGCCCAAGAAAACTGGGAAAGAGACAACTTGGCCACCGTGCCACTTTGGCAGCTTTTTCCACCTCCTGTAAAGTCCCTTTTCTCAGGTGGTCTGTGTGCTGTTAGTGCAGCTCCGCTCTGGGATCCTGCGTCCTAGCCCTTGGTTCTTGTGCCTGTCTCCTGCTATCTGGGCTTGGTCGGGCTCTGGTACCTCCTTGCCCGGTCCAGGTTCCTGATCTTGGTTTTCTGATCTGCCCACATGACTCTTTGTTTGAAACCTTGGCCTTCTTACAGCAAAGAATTTTTCATTCTCTGAATTTTAAGGCCAGCTCTGCTCCAGTTCAGTTTGGTGTGCCCTTGACATTATCCCTGTTGCTGCTGCCTCTACTTTGGTACCTGCTTCCCATCCCAAGCCTGGCCGCAGCTTGCTCTTTCCCCCTGGCTGCAGCTGTCTGTATTTGCCTGTGTTCAGTAAAGCAAAAAAATACTACCAGTTTTCAGCAGGCCATACCTAGGCAGTGCCTAGATCTGGCAATTAAAACTGAATTTAACACCGATATGCACAGAAGCAGTGAGTCCTTTGGCACTAATGAAAATATAATGAACTTCACTGGATCAAAGACCCAGGTCTCGGACATTGAAAATTCGTAACTTCAACATGCCAGAAGAGTCAGCAGGTGTCTATTGGAAAAGGTCAGGAACATATTTCAGGAAACCTGAGAAATGAATCCTTTAAATACTAGAAGCACTTGTACTTACCCATCAATTTCATCACTCTTCAGAAAACGAGAAATTGTAAGCATCTGGGCAGAACTACCATTTGAACCTGTCCTTTCGGGTTTTGTCATTGCTTGTGGGCGTTCTCAAGAACAGAGTTCTCTGAACCTTTCCTCTTCCCAAACTTGTCCTTTTCCTACAGGTGAAATATTTTTGTGTATTACTAAGAAAGAAGGAGAAAGCTGTTCTCAAAAATCTAGAGTCTATGAAATTTAATGAAAAATTGTTTCAGATTTAATGACAAGAGTTGTTTTCCAGGCAGTTATCAATGGTAGAAATTAAGCAAGTCTTGAATTACAGCCTTGAAAATGTATTTAGTCAGCAAAATATTTTGAAATTATTGCACAAACATGCAATTTGTGCTTCCTCTGTAATTTAACAGCAACGTATACATCTGCTGTAAGGATGGCAAGGATAGATGGCAACATGGCAACAGAATTTCAGAATGCCTTTCATTGATTGTTGCATCACTGAAAGGACAGCAAAGAAATAAGAGGCCAAACGCCTGTACAGTCTTTGAGAGGCAATTTGGTTTAGGGGCTGAATGGTTGCTTACTGCATAACCGCGTCATCCCTGCTAATTGGAGGATCCCCAGTTCTTGCCTCCTGGGATGACTTCAGTGTTACGTGATCTTTTCAGACAAGGGCTAAGAGAGCACTGAATTACACAAAAGCACCTCCGTACCTGACTGCCACACTGGAGTTATTTTAGCAGTTTCTCTCATGTATCCCATCGCTTCCTTTTACGTGTGTGGTGGGGATTGAAGTGCAACATAAAAGCCCCAGTTAGGCAGCGTGCAGACGAGATGGCTACAGCTGCCTGCTGTCATCTGCTCTTGTGCCGCAGCTCAGGGCGATGTCCCAGGCACAGTCTGTAGCTGTGGTGTTACCTTCAAGTGCTGTAGAAAACTCGGGGATGAAGCAGCTCTCTTCTTTATGTTAAAATCCCAAATTACCACAATCTAAACAGCTTATGTTTTTTGGAAGATAATATGCAGAACTAAAAGCCCGTGATGAGAGTGAGGAATAGTGTTCTACAGTGTGTGAACAACACAGAGCACGATGCATCTTCATTACACAAATGCAAAATGATGATCATTTATCATAAAATCTGCTGACAATAGGCATTAATCTGTTAGTAAAGAAAGTAGTAAACCTTGTTCCCATGGCAATGCAATTCGTTATGTTCCTGTGCTGCATGCGTGGAAGACTGGGCATTCTCTGGACAAACTAATTGCAGCCTTAATGCTGTAGGTTTTTGGGGGTGAGCTATGTAATTATTTTGGTGGAATGTGGAGTTAGTGGTAACCATGGGGCTGGTAGAACCATCCAGTATTTCATACAGACCAGCACACATGCTCCATGAGCAGCTATCCTCCCATCCCCAGTTTTGCACTAGAAGTACAATATGTGTTTTTTTTAGGAGTAAGTTTGAATAGTATGTTTGCCTGCCAGAAGCAGTATTTTTTATTTTTTTTTTTAAGTAGGACTGTTGGATTTCTTCAGAAATATAAGCAGACATTTGATGTAATGAACTGCATATTGTTTTGTTCTGTTTTTTCTTCTTGTGTATGCATTTGATGTATTAGAGGGAGAAATTATTTGGTCAATCCGACCTGTTCCGGGGAAACGTTATGTACTCCTACTCGCACATGGTGCCCTGTCTGTAAAATTTAGCCATTTTTACTTAAATACTTATTTCAAAGGCTAATAAAATACCATTTTGTTTGCCTTTATGTGACGTTTTGTTTGAAGTCAGCACGACACCCATGTGTGTCTACAAACTTCCATCAACCTTAAAAAGCCTTGAGTTATTTTACAAATCCTTACTACCCAACCTGCTGCGTGTTTGTTCCACTTGAGAACAAAACAACAGTTTCAGTTAATGCAAAGCAAACCAACTGTACATAAAATCGCCTGCTTTCTACTTTAAGAAGGTAGCAAGCTGGCTAACTCAAATGTAATAAATAGCTTCTGTGCTGTCAATTAACAGCCCCGAGAATGAGTTTTGTTGTTTTATTGGTCAAGTCATAGCTCTTTGAATATTCCAGTCAATTGAGTCCTATTATGTAGATAAGTAACGAATACTTAAATGAAAGAGAAAGCAGCAACCTGCAAAATGTCTTTGCTTCATGTGAAATTGTCTGAAGATAATGCTGAC
Organism: Anseranas semipalmata; assembly: GCA_013399115.1. Lineage (NCBI taxonomy): Eukaryota > Metazoa > Chordata > Aves > Anseriformes > Anseranatidae > Anseranas > Anseranas semipalmata. The sequence continues at coordinate 81,244 of VXAA01000342.1, read as the reverse complement.
AGATGCTCTCTTAGCAAAGATCTGGATTTTGCTGAGAAAGGTGAAATGATCCCAGCAACTATACAATTCAATTTTAAAGCCAACCACTAAGGATTTAAAACATCCAACCAAATTAAAGGTCCTGTTCAAATACCTTGACTCAGTTTCATCCCTGTGATTTTGGCTGTATGGATCAAGTGGAGCTTGGCCCACTCCGTAGAAGACAGTTGTGCCGATTGCATTGTGACTCTTTCGATTCTGGAACTGCCTGAAATAGGTTTGGTTTAGGTGTATTCTGCATGCCTAATCTGAAAAGCATACTATATGCAATTTTGTAGCTTCAGATTTCAATGGGCTTGACGTCTGGAAACATTCAGAGCAGAATTATGTTAAAAATGGGTAATTTACAGTCAGATTTTCTGAACGACTCGGCTATCCAAGCAACTCTGTTCCTTGAAGTATGTACCACCGTGCTGATAGGTAGTAAACATGTATGCTTCCAAAAGTTTGGCACAAGAGGCTACCAGGGTGAGATCTGAGAGGTACCTCCTGAGGGAAAAATGGGAGCGTACCCGGTGACCACCAGTTTGTCTAGTGGGTTCCTAATGTCCACCCACTGTCCTGGAGTCTCTGCCTTGTGCCCAACAGGTTTCACTGTTAAACGTTTTAAGTCGGGGAATGACAGAGAATATATTTGAGTCAAAAGAAATTACAGATAAATGCCTGATAGATGTGTTTTGGGGTAGACAATATAGAGGAATGAAAGTAATTGTGAATTTTTCCTTGGCTTCTTCTTGGCAGCCTTCATGAAAATATGTTAACTACATCAATGAAAACCTCAGGCATTGTTTTCTTGTTATTTTTCTTATTCAAAGCTGCCTTTATCAGGAACAAAATAGCAGATATCAAAAACTGTATTCTGCTCTTCTCTGTTCCTTTTGAAGGCTAAAACCCCTATTTTAGTAAAGGAAAAATGTATGATACTAGATGTTCTTATTAATCAGTAATTTAGAATATGAACAGTGTTATTAATCATGTATTTTATATTTTCCAGGTAATCAACATACGATCTCAACAGCAATGGCTGGGAAGTGCAATTAAGGTACCATAAGTTCTCTTTTAATATGGGCATGCTTTTGGTAAAATTAGTTTCCAAAATACACTCTCCAACAATCCATTTGATAACCTGCATTCCTGGAAGCTCAGCCTCCCTCTGGATGGGTTGCTGTTTTCATTTCCCACTTATTGTACTGCATTTCCTGAAAACGACTCATATTTTTTACTTAAATTTGTTAGCTCTTAGTGTATTTTAAGTTTAGTAAGAATATGTTAAAATGTTTGTATAGAGTTGTATGATGGGAATAATGCTTACGTGATGTACTTGTGACTGAAAGTCTTGTCCTTTAAAGATTAACTTAGAAAATGTTGTGGGGAAGTGATTGAAAATCTATCCATAGGAAGCTTTTGGAATGATGTCTGCTGCACGCTCCATGGCACTAAGAATTAAATTGTTGATTTGAATCATAAGATGGAAATCAGCTCAGCAACTCTGCTGTACCACAGGGATAATATTGTTCTTTTTGTTGGAAATACGTGTCATGACCTGAGTTATCTCTCTTCAAGTCGTGTTTTCACTTGTAAATTTTTACCTGGGATTTCAAACAAAGAGTAGCAAGGTAGGAGAAGGTGGAAATATTTCAGGTTCCTTTTCCTTGACATGTTGCAATGAACTCTGATGGTGCTGTAAACGTCAGTGAAAAAAAATATTTTCTTGGCTGTGGAGAACACAAATGAAGTATGAACTGCTATCAAATTAAAAACCTAATGAGCAACGTTGAGCAGTTGTTCTAAAATGACGTCAACAAATTCTTGCCAATACATTTCTCTTGTCAGTATTTCCATTCCACGTCTAAATGCTCCGCTCTTGGTTTAATACTGCCCTTGAAGTAGTAAAATGCAAAGCCATGCTGGAATACTAAATGACGGGTTGAGTTGTTTCTTCCTACCAAAAGGAGAGTTGTTGTTCTTGCTGGGTCTGCGTGATTTATGTGCGGATGGGTAAGGGATAGGAAAACTGTCATTTTTATTAGTTACCTCTGTTGTAGGAACTGAGCGCATTACTTTTGTGATTTTACCTCTGGCCACAGGAGTCTAGCAGCAAAAACTCTTAATGTATGTTCAATATGGGGATAATGCCTTGGACTGGTGAATGCTAACATACGTGCAAAAAGACTGAAAAAGAAATCCTGAAAAGTACATGCGAATTAGCTTATTGCAACACTGTGTAATGTCTTAGGACAAGTTTTGAACAAAAAGTAATCAAGAATATCATCAAAGTGCAAAGTGGGATAAAATGCAAAATTTTGATAAGAAGGAGATTTTGTCAGACTAACTTAATGTTTCTTTTTGCCGAGGAAGTCGATGCCTCAGACTACAGTAATGCAGTGGGCTTAAGCTATCTAGGTATCAAGGAAGCATTCATTCAGTACAGTTCCCAAAGGAAATTATTATTTAAAGTGGAGATGGTGCAGATTAATACAGGAATTAGAAGAAGCTGGCTCAGGCAGATAAGGAGCTGGGTAAAGAGGGGACTGTGGTGGGATGTGCTGAGAGGCGAGTTACCAGGTTGTAAGAGACTTATTAGAAGCATTACTAAGGGATAGGTCTTGTGACCAGCCCTGTGTAGTATTTCCTTCAGTAACATTGGCACAAAGTCTTTGATACAATTTTTTTAAAGTCTTGTGGTACTGTGGAGGACACAAATATTATATGGAAGACTTTTGTTGACTCTGTGAATTAGTATAACAAAGACAGGGTAACAATTCATAATAATAAGCACACTGCCATTCTGTTAGGGACTACTAACAGTTTTTTTTCTTCTGTGAACAAGAGATTCAGCATATGCAAGTTCAACTTTTTTTTTTTTTTTAAGAAAATGTCCTATCACATATCTGAATCTTTTGTAATCTAAATAGTTTTCTTTAACATCTGCTCACCAGAGAGTCGCAACTTACTCTAAACTGCTTAGAACCTAGCAACTTACATTCTGTAAATTCCAGTCCAAGAAGTTCTTGGATTTTAAACTTCAAGTTCCAGACCTTATCCTGTAAAGTCTGAGGCAACTGCAGGTGTGAATCCTAGCCTTGCGTGAGGATGTTGAGGTGGGAGGTTGCAGGACTACAAGTAGGTTACTGTGGCAGCTGAGGAACTGATCTTCATATCAGCAGCCCACGTGCCTCCTCCTGTCCCAAACTCCCCAAACAACCCCAAAACCTGGAAACAAGCCCATGCAGTTTGGTGCAAGATAAGACCCAGGAGTTGGCTGATAAAGTTGTGCAGTTTTGTCCGTGGGAGGGAGGAGGGCAGCAAAACCCGAATTTCAGGAGGAGAGTTGAATAACCCTGAAACTAGTGAGAAGGAGCAGAAAAGAGCATTTTAGAGCAATCCCATGCGGAGTAACAGCCCCCAAACTGACATCAAGCTGGTAAAAGGGAGCAAATGAACCCAGCACCGGGCCCTCCCCAGGGAAATGTAGCTCAGCTTTACTCTATGGCTAACCCCGTGATTAAAGCCAAAAGGAAGAGAAAGCTCTACTTCATTATCATAAGCTTAGGAGCTGCGGTTCTGTCAGATAAAAGAAAAGCTGTTTAGATGAACAAAAAATTGGTCTAAAGATAAGAAACGGAAGGTAGGACAAAATGATTAGTTTTGGGAGAGAGAGGATGACACAGGTAGGGTCTCAGAAGAATCTGTGCTAAAACCTGTGATACTCCACTGATAAATGAACTGGAAAAGATGACAGTGTGCTGATGATGCTTTTATTCAGAGCAGTGAAGACGAGCGCTGACTGTGAAAAACTGCAGAAGGAGTCTGCAAAACTTAGTGGCTGGGCAAGGCAGTGGCAGGTGAAATTCAGTGTAGGTGGATTCAAAATGAGGAAGACAAAAATCCTGCAGGCAAGGTGATGAGCGCTGAGCTGCCCAAGGGCACCCACTGACCTGGGAAAATGTTGGGCAGGGAGAGAGCTGTAGAACAGGAAAAGTTTCTTCTATGAAAATGTTAACTTTAGTTTCAGTAGTGGTTATAAAAGCAGATAGTTTACCAGGAAAGGAACCAAAATATACTAAAAATACCACACGCCTACTCGGTAAGCGTATGTTTCTTTTGCTTCTTGAGTGGTGTGCAGTTCTGTTCCTCCACCTCAAAAAGGTATAGCAAGGAAAGTTTGGAGGATGGAAAGGATGATGCCCGTTTATTGCAAGGAAGGATTAATTAGTGCAGTGTGTTCCTTGTCATGGCAAAGCGATGAAGGGCTGGGAACTCCCCCGGGGCTGCCAGGAGTGAATAGGAACAACAGAAAAGCTTCTGAAAGTTGACTTCAGGTTGTGTCTGGCAAGTAGGAACAGGGAAGTGTTTGCCCACTTGTACAGGGCCCGTTTAAACTATTGTGTAGGCTTTGGTTACTGTCATCAGAAGATGATGTGTATAAACCTGGAGAGTTGTAGAGAAGGACGAGCATTGGCACGGTGTGCCTCCATACCTCTCTGTTACAGGATTATTGGGATTTAAGTGCTTTTGTAAGAAAACAAAGATCTGTTTGCTTTTTAAAAATATATTGAGGGTTGAAATACAAGTGGGGGAATAGAACGTAACACTGATACAAAATCAAGTGGATTTATGTCTTGAGTATGTTTTGACTGGAAATCAGAAGAAGGCATTTAACCAAAGCGATGAGTGAAACTCTGGAGGGGCTTTCCAAACACAGCCAGGACACAAAAACAATATTTGTTTATGTTGGACTGGCCTCATAGGCTGTTATGGATGTTTTCATGTAACGTATCCAGCCATCCCCGAGTGCTAGAACACCAGTTGTACCCTCCTCCCCCTCACTCCTCCACTTTTCATGTCGTATACTGTCATTTTTGAGACTTTTTGAGCTCATCTCCTTAAGATCATAATTTGATAAGTGTGTGTATTTTTGGAGAATGTTACTTCATGGTGTGCAGTAAATGGAGAGGGCAGACTGTGATCTCCTGCAGGACACTTTGCTCTTAACATTTATTTTACATTTGCCTGCAGTCAGTGGGGATTGGTCACCCAGATGGTCCTTTCAGGCCCATGTTCTGGTGCACACACTGAACTCATTCGCTGGATTCAAAGCCTCACTTAGCATTTATCTGAAAGTAGTTGCAAAGCTGTCTTCCCTCAGAGAATAAATCTCTTGCATCCGCACTTCCACTCCTGCCAGCTTGGGAAACACACAACTGGCTTTGGAGCACACCGGCACATGCTACGAGATGGAGATGCAGACGCTGAGTCATGGTGCAGCGGTAAATCTGGGGCTGCCTTGTCAAGGACAGCAGAAACAATAATATATGCAGTTAATAATATGTGTGTAATTCATTGCATATGCATACAAGTACAGTGACTCTTCAGAGCTACTGTTAAAACATAGAAATTAAAATACATGGAGTGTAAGGTCTGCTTGGAAGGTACCTGCACTTTCTTTTGTTTCCTGTGACTAACAATAATTGGAAAGATATGCTATAGTAGGAGAAAGGGTATAATAAAAATATTCAGCACCGGGCAAAAATCTTCAGGCTTGTAATTGTAGAAACCCATGCTGCCATATTTTTACCGATACAGTTAGCAGTGGAAGCTAGAGATAAATGACTGCTGAGTTACTACAGTCTGCTGCTACTTTCATGTTGCTCTGTGGACGTCCCCAGGTGGAAGAGTCCGTCTGTCAGAAAGGTGGGTGGTGACACTTTGACATAGCAAGACTCACTGTATTCGTGCTCGCAATCCAGTAATGTTAGATGCATTGGATCTAAATGATTTGGAACCATGTGTAGCATGGATACTGAAAATCTAAACATTTATTCTGTCATTTTGAAGCATATTAATTACATAAATAATCTTGCGGGGATCTGGAGTAAGAACATCAGCTGAAGAAATAAAAAAGGCAAATTAAAAGAAGGTTAGGAATGTGAGATGCCCTAGTCATCTGAACTAAGACATTTTCATAGATTTGTTTTTTCATAAAAGATGTAGAACAGGAGAAAATACCGCCCTGTCCTGTGGCTTGTCATTGCATATCGAGCGCTAACACTTCTGTTGTCAGGACTGAAAAAGGATGTGAAACTAATTAAAAATGAAAGGAAGTTCTAATACTGTGAGTTGATTCTGGGGATTTTGAATACCAACCAAAAACCATACATGTATAGTAAGATGAAAAGTTGTTAGAAATGGAAGAACCACAACTGCACTTCCACTCTTAGTTTGCATATCATATTAGGAGCCAAAAGGACAGATGTTCTGGGAGAGCAGATGTATCCATTAGGACATGATTGAAGGGGGAGATCTTGAAACACAGCCAGAACCTACGGATGGAAACTTTAAGTAACTAAATAAATATCACCTTAAAAGTAACCAATGTAAATAATGCAGGGAATGCATAATATGATCTCGATTGTTCAAACCAGCAAGCAAACATGCTTCTGTGTTCTGAGCAATCTAACTGGTGGAGAAGCTTTGCAATGAGGTTTGCTGAAAGGGAATTAGAGCCAGCCAGCCTCCTGGGAGTTTGCAAAAGTAATGTCAGGACTCCTGGAAAGAGCACAGACTACCATTTGCACAATTCATTTATTGAACAGTGCTTTATGCCTCTCATTTTCTGTAACAAGAACTAATTTTGGGATGCTTCGTCCTAGACGAATCCTTTACCTATTTTGAAGATAAATACAGGAGGAAGGAGAGGGAGGCGATGTAGGAGAACATTTGCATGTATGAGTGCATGTGTGAAGTGGTCAAAGACGGGTTAAAGTAAAGAGAGTGATGCCAGAAACGGCTTCAGTGATGGGTTAGCACTAGTTTTAGACTTCTGAAGATGCACGTTTTCTGTTCTGTTATCAGTTTGCTGGGCACGTACAACAGTAGGCTGGTGGTCCCGTTTGCAGCCAAGATGGGTTCTTAGCAAAGGAGGTTTCGCTGGCTGAGTAACACGAACACAGGCAGAGGCTCTGCTTCAAGAGCGGCCCTGTAACAGACTGCCGATAGCAGCAGCAGAGAACAGGGTGAACGCTGTGCCAAGAAAAGTCACATCAAAATAGTTTTGGAGGATTGTTCTTTTTAAGAAACAAACAGCAAAACTCAGGAGTATATTAATGTCAAAGCAACAACTGAGAGAGTTTTCCCTTAGAAAGAAAACACACACTAGCAGCTAGAGTTGATTTAATTGTGCTGATTATGAAATAGAAAACTGTAAACTCATTAGCAGAAGCTTAGTGTGTCAAAATTGCCTGCTGTTCTGCTCTATGAAGAGAAATAATTTAGCATGCGGACACCAAGGACCAAAAGTCTTGTGTGAGGACAGAAAAAAAAGTGTTTTCCCCATCAAATATGATGTCTCAGTTTTTGAACAGGAATGCGATTTCCCATTTTTTGTGTAGTACTTTCCTCCCAGAAGGTGGTTTTCAAATGGCTTTCATAGCAAAATTATTAAATATTTCAGTAGCAGAAAAATGGTCTCCAATCACATTACCTTCAAAACTGTCAGTCTTAGGCTGGGACATGCCTGTTGTCCCCATTAGCTGTAAATCTAGCCCTGCGGGTCCTTCCACGCGAAATCCTCAGCTCATTCCTGAACTCGCAACCTTTCCCATTAGCAAAGCCCGACGTCCTCAGGCTTTATCAGCTTAACCCTAACCCAGGAGCACCTTGTGGGTTCAGTTCTACGTGTAATCTGCTTTCCCTGTGTGGACTGAGTTCCTGAACCCTAGTTCTTGCCTCCAGCTGCCGAGCTCTGAAGCAGTAGCCCTACAGCAGCACGGGTGGCCTTTGCAGTCCCAGTGACCATGGGACTTGTCCCCCCTTGCTCTTTCATTCCTAGAATGTAGCCAGGCAATTATAACCATAACTGTACTTCCAACTCTAATCCCAATTTAACTGGGGGGCTTTTTTCACCTCTCCCACCACATGTAGTCAGGCAGCCTTCTTAGCAGATTCCTTCCTTGATCAAAGTCCTTCCCTATTTTATAAACAATGTTCCTGTAGGGAAGCATAAAAGGGGGGTGTGTAATAGCATTATGGTATTTCTGTATTATTCTCCATTCCCTTAATGATTTCCTTGCTTCTCTATCACCGCTGTGCAGTTATGCATAATGAAGAAGATACCTATAGATGTTAATTTCCAGCTTTTATATACTATGGGGCAAAGTACTGAAATTAGAGAAACTGACCTAGAAATCCATGTTATTAAATAAATGTTTGCTGATAAACATACTGATGTTTTTGATGTAAGGGTGAAGTTGCTGGCAAAAGTATGTCATAAACCAAAGAACTGACATTAACTAACAGAGAAGGGAGCAGGCTTTGCATTTCCAGATGCTAAAGACCAGTGTGAAATGAAGAAATTATTTCAAACATGCAGCTCATTTGTGGAACCTGGTATCTGGTGAATTTGTCTGATTTTTTTAGAAAGGTTTTTCATATGACTGTAAAAAGAATTACAATGCATAATTGAACTAACCTGATTTAAAGAACAGGCTATGGCATTCTCTTTTCTGCTGTCTGGCAGTTTGGCTCGTCTGGGAATCAGTTCTGGCACCCTGTGGTGCTCTCAAACGCATTCATGTTCTCTTTGGAGACAGCAAGGTATAGAAAAGGGTACCAGGTAACTGTCTAGGTTTTTTTTGTTCCTTCACTCAGAGTGGTTCTTGCCCATGAAGATGCTGTGTTCCTGCAATGCTGTCATCTGGCTGTTGATGTACCTACTTGCATCTGTTTCTGCAGCTAGCCGTGGGGCTTGACTTCTCCAGCCACAAAGTAACCCTATTTCCACGGTGACCTTCTACATTTTCTCCTCTAAAACAATGCCGTGAGGAACAAAATATGGGTGCATTGTTGGTCAAATAGCATCACAGTGCGAGCTAGCTGGCTGGCAGCACCAGTAGTTAAGGTTTATTAGACATCTCTTCTTGAACAGTTTGTATTCTTACAGATGATATTCTGAGTTTGCTGATAGGCCACGTATCTTCCTTAAGCGTTTCACATTCATGCACACCGATAGTTACACTGCAAACACATGCTTTTGCATGTAAATAGGGTCATTATTGGGAGGTAATCCAGTTTACAGATATTCTCAGTTAAGCAACTGCAGGTCTAATTTGAATGGTCAGACTGGAAGCCTCACGCTTTCATTAGCATTTCATCAGTGTTGTTCAGATTCTGTGCAGATCCTGAACTAATATAGGGCCTCTCCAATAGCCCAGATTGTTCTCCTGCTTTTGCTATGTAGTTTTATGGACAGGGAGCCCCAGCTTCCATTTAATGGTTTCCTTTGCTGTAATGTCACCCATTTATACAGCATCCCTTGGGGAAGTAGTTACTGGGGTTTCCAAGAAGAGGTGCAAGACAGAGAAGGAGGAAGGAAAATATGTTTTTATGGTATTATAAACTGGTAGAAAACAGGTGCCAATAAGGGAATTCCTACATGGAAGCGAGAGTCAGCCTTAGTGGATTTTGCAGCTTTGACTTCCCAAAAGAGAGCTGGCAGCCGGATCTGGGCTCGCTGCCTGAGACACTGGCTTCCTGATTAAATGGGTGCTAGTCTTAGTAGGATGCTGTTGCGTTACTGAGTCTATTATCTGTATATATCTCTGTCTGCACTTCAACCAAATTGATTACTTTGATTTTATTTAATTTAGTCTGAGGCCCTGATGTTTTGTGGTTTAATTCTCCAATGATTATTTCCATGGGCAGTGAGAAAGTCCTCCTGAACTTAAGAGTAAAATATTTCCACAGTAAGAGTGAATAACACAAACACTGACCTTTCAGTCCCAAGGAGAGTGTCTGCTTAAGAACTTTACGGCTGCTTGCCTCAGTGCAGACTGACATTTGCAAGGTTGATAAGTTGGTTATTTGGATGTAAATCAACATGGAAGGAAAAACAGTCTCAACAGTTAGGATAGCAGAGTCCACTTTTTCTCTAAGTGATAGATAATATATCATATAAATTCACCATCAGTGCATAATTTAAATGATGGCTACTATTATGTATCAGTATGGAGGTGTGAAAACAGAGAGACAGTTAAAATACTGAAAGATTTGATACATTTGATAAAGAGAAAAAAATGCCAATCAGTGAGTTTGCCAATTATGCTTTAAAGCATCTTTGCAACCAGCTGCCTGTGTTGATAAGTCAGTATCATATATAGGGATTAGAAGGAGGCCTTTGAATATGAGTCATCATGAATTCTAATCAAGATGTGCTAGCATATGATAGAGAATTTTTTTTTCTTTATTAGCACTGCCCTCTGAAGAACCTGCATCTTCTCATATAGTCTTCTGCTAACCCAAAGGGTCAGCAGTTCCCTCCAGCCAGCGATAGCAACAAGCAAGAAATTGGTTATTGGTATAACCAGGATCACTGGTGCACACCAGTCCTGGCTTTGACTTAACAGTAATTTTAACCCAAGAGTAAGGCCACTGAGGATCTGGAGAGGTTTGCAAGTTGCTCTGTCTCCTTGTCTGCATGCAGGCACAGCAGAAACCTAGAGGATAGTTGCAAAGTCGTGTATGACATTGAGTGAAGCAGAGGGACGTGAGATTGTGACCTCCCTGCCACTGCTGGTTCCCTGAGGTTAGAACGGATCCATCTTTTTTGTTGAGATACTCAGGAGTGCTAGCATAGGCTTTGCTACAGTAAGTATCAATGCTCCAGAGTGACACTTAAAACTGTACAGCCACTGAAGAGCCTTCAGAGCCAAGGCATACAAATACAGTGCCAGGACGATGGCAAGTCTGGCTGGATTCAACTCGCAAGGTTCGTGTGCTGTGGCAGTGTGGCCCCACTGAACAATCTCATACCCTCTTACTCTCTGTCTTTCCATTAGCAGATTTCCTTTTTTGAGATCAGGACATGTTGTTACGCCCACCATTGCTTTTCCGGGCAGATTAAACTGTTTATTTAGAGGCTTCCCAGCTTATCCTATGCTTCTGACACTCAGGGACCAGTGACTAATTCAGAGTGGGTGTTTTATTAAATGTGAACGCTTATAAAATCATACTGACTGTGTAAGATCCACTACTTCTGACTTTATGGTCACGGCAAACCCTGTTTTTACAACCACAGTTAGCCTTCATTGATCTGACAAACTTATAATCCATACGTGGATAGAGATCAGAAAATATTTTCCTGGTATTCTGTTGTTACACGTTTCTAAGGATATACAGTCCTTTGTGTACTAGAAGATGTTCCAAATCAAGCTAGAGCTGAGACAGAGCATACCATGTTTCTTGCACACCAGAAAACTTCTAACATGATATTTCTGAAATTGTACATATGGAAAGATAGGGGTGCTAGCCTTTCATCTTTCTTGGCAATGCACAGTGGTGCTGAACAAGGCAGCAGATGTGGTGTTAAGATTGGTAACCCTTTCCCCGGGCTCTGCTCATGGCTTGTGTGTTTCAGAACTTTGCCGTTGGATTCCTTCATGCAGAGACTCAGCTCCCTCCTCGGGTGCTTTTGGAGCCTCCTTTTGTACCACGTCCGTGTTGCTTGCTGCAGCATGATGTACGTGTTCTGGGCTTTGTCCCTTCGCAAAGTGAGTGATGCCAAGCTCTGGCAAGGCCACCGCCTGTGCCTTCCCATAGGCAGGTGTTGAGGAAATCCTACCCCAGGTTAATTCCAAAGGTAGCCTGGAACTTTTACCAGCACTGAGCCATGCCTTACTTGCCCTTGTCTTGAAACTGTTAATAAGGACGGAAAAGAAGCAACTTAACCTGTTTGCTAGATACATGGTAGGTCTTCCTGGGACATTCCCACACCTGTATAAATCCAGGCTGTCTCCTGTCCCCACACCCAACACTAAAACTCTTTAATAAATGTCTAGAAGAAGAGCCTATAGAGTACATATGTATTAATCTGCTTTAAAATTATTGGCAAGCCTCCATCCTAAATATCAAGGGAAAGCCAACACTTCGGTCTCCGGGACCTGCAAGTCAGCAGAGTGAAACAGCCCGCTGACTTTTATTAGGTGCTGTGCACTTGGCACGACAGCCAAGTCAAATGCCAAGTTTGGGAGAGCAGTAGTTCAGTTCTTGATTGAGTAATAGGCTGAATGTGTTCCTGTCCTCCAGGGAAAAGTGTGACCTCGCCAGTGAGGTCCCTATTGCTGCATCTTAAAGGAAAAGGTACCTCCTTGCAGGACATGAGATTTTCAGGGTAGTGTTGGTGGTGTCCACCTCTCTCTGTTTCCATTTCCAGAGTCTAAAGCAAAATGGCTTAGGAACCGGAGAGTCCATGTCTGTGCTATCCCCACAGCCCCAAGTACATGTATGGTTACTTTCCTGATGAGGTGCCTTCTCAGCAAAGAGAGCAAACTGGTCTTAAAATTCCTTTTATCACTTTTTTTTTTTTACGTGTATGTGTTTGTTTTTTTCCTGTGGGAAAACTAGCCTTGAAGCAATCAAATTTAGTTCAATATTTCAGTGTAGTTGTAAGAGTTGCTGCCCTGAATACTTCTACTCCAGCTTGATTCAGGCAGTCTTCAGCATATGCAGTGATGAATTGCCTTAAAGCATGATCAGGCCCCCTCCCTTGTGCCCCCGATGTTTGGGGCAGTGCATGCCTGCTTCCTCCCGCTCCTGAGCTTCGTGAACTTGTGCCAAAAGCATCGTCCTGCCAGGATGCAGCGATTTGGTGAAACTTCCTCCATCCTTTGAGCAGTAAACAGTGCTGTGGAGTAAGAGTTCTCTCCTCCTGTGCTGTGCTTTAAAAGCAGGCAGAGCTCAGACAATTACATTGAGGTTAGAGGAAGGTAGCCATGAAGACCTGCTTCAGCCATTAAACTTTGGTGGACTGAAATAAAATATATCTTAATTTTGGTTTTGCTGTGTAAGCAGCATCGAAACCCCTGAAGTTGCTGCTTCCTTACTTTCTGTGTACAAGTACTTTAATTCTACTGATGTATTACTTTGCAATCAGAAAGCAGTGTACCTGGGACTGTGTAGCCTTTGAATTTTAAACTCAGGTCAGCCTTTAGTGAACAGGCTTCCTAATTAAAGCACTTCCAAAAGTGCATCTTTGTTATGGTCCAAACACCATTCAGAGGTGAATCAGAGAGTACAGAAATCATAGAGCTGCAAATGTGAGAGAGAGATTGTCAGGAATTGCCTTGTTCTGACGATAATTTCCATGGACTTTTCTTCTTACTCTACCAAAAAATGGTAGAAGATTTTTATCATTGGTATGTTTTTGCATAAATGTAAAGTTCTTGTAATAATGATACCATCTTCAAAATATTTGCTTATTTCTCTTGGAAAAGCTTTTAAATTGAGTTTCATTATCAAGTAGACTAAGAGTTTGGGGTCCGAACATGTGCCAAGACTTACCAATTGATCTTATAAAGTTAAAATTGCCACTCTCCGTCTTGGTTGTTTGGTAGTTACTCTCAGGATCAAAATAAGATTTTGGGAATAACACTGCAATCTACTGACAGTGAGTATGTGTGGTGAAAAAAAAGAAAAAGCTTATCTTCTGCTTTTGACTAAGTACTTAAACGAACACTACTAAAATGTACAAATAAAAATATTCTAGGGATCATCTGACGGATTGACCAGGAGACAAGTAATGTGCCGAAGTAGGATGAATTAAAATTTCTGCCTTTTTAAATTTGTAAGCAAAATGAGACTATAATAATTTGGCATTCAGTTCCATCCATACCGAAATTCCCATACTGCTTAACTTTGCAAAGTGCCCGTAAATAGTGTAGCAGAAGGGGAAGCGCGAGAGGCCTGCAGCAAGGGGCATCCCGTCACCCCCGGGCCAGGTGCCCGAGGGCTGGTTGGCCACGTGCAAGGCTGCAAATGGCTGGAGCTGGGAGCGGCTCTGGAGGGAGGGAATGATTCTGCTCTGCCCTGCGCCTTCGGCTGCAAGGAAGCAGGGGGTTGCTGAATATTCGTGAGGAAAAGCAGGAGTGGATGTCACCGGTGAGAGATGAACTAGGAAATTCATCTGGGAAGGAGGTGAGGAGAGAGATCTGTACAAACCGAGTGGTGAGGGGTAGGTCCTTGTGATGAGAGAGCGCTGATCCTGCTCTGTAATGACTGCAAATCACACAACCTTCACCTTAGATCACCAAATTCCTCCTTTTAGCTGTGTTACGAGGTTATAGGCCCATCAGATATCAGAAACTAGTCCTACAAAATTAATTTAGCAGACCTCGAGGTTTCTGAGGGTCATGTAATAGCACTGGTTATAAACCCCTGGAGTAACTCCGCTCTCCACACGCAGCTTCCTTCCGAAGTGCCGCGAGGTGATGAACTGCCCAGGCTATGAAACACTCAATCTAGTTGTCCATGAACAGAAACTGCACTGTATATTCACGATTTCAGAGTTATCTCCCAAGGCCACCTGCATTTTATTGTTGTCAGAATAGTTCCACATTCTAAATCGGTGATTGTCGATGAGAAGCATGGATGGACATCACAGGACAGCGCTTCAGCCACCTACCCAAGGTGCGTAGCTGCTTGCGGTTGTAAGCAGCTTGCTAGAGCGGCGCTGCGTGTCTGCCGTTAGGATTGGCACTGCTAGGCTATTAGTTTTAAAGAGAAATAAGTTATTGCAAGAATTTTATGCAAGAGGAAAAATCTCCCATCTCTCAACCTCATTTATTTTCCTGAAGAAACACGTAATGGCAACCATTCCAACACAAAGACAAATTGGATATGCAGGTACTTAATTTAGCATCTCATTCAACATGTCCCGCTGTCCTTTTTTCCTTCTGATTTCTCAGGAGCATTTGAAACGCTAAAAGGCAAAATAGATCAAAATAAAACATGAATGGAAAACACTCGAAAAATAAAATTGGTAAAGGCATCATTACCACTGAAGGTGACAAAGAGCAATTGGAAAATGATGTTTTCCACGCTTCTGCTAGCCCTGTTGGAAGGTTCTGCCGTGATATATAGCACAGGTTTTAGGACAAACCATAACTTTATCTGAACAGATACAACTGGCCTGTCGTTTTTTGTTTTCTTACACACTTGGGATAAAGAAAGGCACAATTGTGACTCATGACTAAAGCTGGATACAAACTTGTATGCAAAAAAGCTGTCTTACTCATCAGTCTCTTTTGGATTTAGATTACAGCTTTGTAACTTTTTTTTTCTTTAGAGCCAGCAACAGTGCTGTCATCATCTTAACCCTTTTGCTGGCTTCTTGCCTCTTTGCCCTGTTCCTCTTCGTCCCTTACTTGCCTGCCATCGGCTTCAGCAGCACCTCCGAGGAGACCAAGTAGGGCTGGGTACTTCGGATGCTGACTGTTGAAAGGGAGAGACATTGAAAAGAAAAGGAAATTCATTGTCTTAGAATAGAGTTATATCAATTTCCTACTGTATGCTTACATTTTCTGTTTCCCCTAAATCAAGGTGTACCCTATGTGTTGAGCAGAACCAAAGCAACAGAGCTGAGTTAATTGTAATTGCAGTATGAGTGCAATGTACATTTCCTGCTCCCTTTTTCACCCACACAGGTAAATTTCAGTAGGTGCCATTGTTTCATTTATTGAGCTACAACAGCAATGTTTTGCTTTCTTGCCCATGCCCAGTTTGTTTCAAGTGCGTCCCGCTTCCTCGGAAAGGCCTGAGCGCCAGCTGCGAGGTTGGGCTCTATGTCCCGCACCAAGAGAGGTCCGCAGGAGCTGCGGGAAAACAGCAGCTGAGCTCGAGGGACCAATTTAAAACGTGGAACAAAAGCAGAATCTAATCAGGGGCTAAAATCAAGTTACATATAAATGATCCCAGCTTGGGCAAGACAGAATGGTTGTTCTGTTTGTTTATCTTGATAGAAATGTTTCAAATTGCATCTGAAGTGGTATTGCAGCTGTACATCAGACTGTGGACAGGCAGGGGTTTTTGGTAATTCTGGTAGGTAAAGCCAGCTCTGTTTTCTTGTATCTCCCTTGCTGGCTCTGTTGTATTCAGGCCAACAATGTCTTTTTGTTTTTTTTTCCTGCTATTCATAGTTACTTTCCTTTGTAAATAATTCTTCTTCATAACACTTCAACGAATGTGATTGTTGTTATTCTTGCAGTCTTTACTCACAAAAGTTACGTTTTGCAAATCTCTTAAGACTCCTGTTGTTCTTGAGTATAGTTAGAGTATTCTCCCCCTGCCTGTGTGAGTGCAGTGTCCAGAACTGGGCACGTTGTCTTGCTGGGAAACACCGCTCCAGAACGGAGTCTGAATTTCTTCCTGCACCTGGTGGACGCTGTTCTAGCCAAGTTCTGGTTTTTCATTCCGGCATTAAGTCATGAACCTCTGCAGTCTCCCCGGTGTTTCTGCTCAGTGCTCAGCAGCTCCATCCCCGTGCTGTACCTGTGCCACGCACAGGTGATTTCTTGTTACGTGCAGCACTTGGTGCTTGTCCATCTTCACTTGCCACCTGGTGCGCGGGGTCTCCCACGTGGTTTTCTGGTTCAGGAACAATATCTAACTTAGGCCAAGAGAAGAACAGAAATCTGAATGTGAATGAGTTAAATTCATGTAGATTTAAATTGTGAAATGCCTTCATTTGGATGCCAGATTTTTTCTGTTGATTTACGATAATGTTTTCTCTTAATTACCCACTGTTTTCTACTTGAAATAAAGCAGTGACAATGAGAGCTCATTCTAAAAAAATATATATATAAAAAACCCAACAACCTCCTTGAGCAAATGGCTCTAAATACACCTCAGGAGGCTGCTGGCGCCCAGCAAACAGCTGAAGGGGAAGGCGGCAGACAGCGGGATGCCAGGAGTCCGCTGGTCAGAGAAGCTGAGGTTTTCGCAGCGCTTCGCCCCAGTGCTGACGTAGGCGCTCTCGCCGGGTTACGCAGTAGTACGCGCAGGTTCCCAGGGGATTTTTGAATACACGTATTATGCGCATTTTGATTTCATCTATACATCACAGTGTGTGAAGACAGAATTCCATTCTGCTCTAATTAAAGTTTCAGGGCAATAGCACTGATGGTGGAGAGGGAATGTGAAGCCTTACCTGTTCCAATTAAGTAAACTTACATTTTCCAGTTTTTATTTTTGTTTTTTAACGAGTATAATGGCTGTGCTTACTGGAAGCTTCTCAATGTACTTGCTACCGAGAGAAAGACAGAAAATAGATTTGGGATTATTTCAAAGTTCTGGATTAAATGTTTCATTTTGCTAGCGACTTACCTCCTCCTCATTACACTAGTAGTAGATTCACAGGAGCCTTTCAGATCTGCCAGAGGCCTATGTAGCCAAATTGTTTTCTGCGGCGATATAGCTTTATTGCTGTAGTATTTTTTACCTATTTTTCTGCATAACCAGATGTGCAAGAAATTTGAGGCGAAAGCCCATGAAATGGAGCAAATATGCCCGAGTCTTGCCAGCTGCTGCTGCTTCTCTGTACAAGGAGCTGCAGGGTGGCAGCAGTGGCTGGAAGGAGTCCCTGGCAGGCTGGAGAAGGGAGAGGAAGAAAGGAGAAGGCAGGAGCTTGTGCCTTGGGCATGGAATTATCTTTCTGCAGCTGTCTAAGCAAATTACTCCAGGAGTATGCAGTGTGTTACAAACAGCAGTAACAGCGGCCAGAAATAGCAACCTGTGCAAAAGATACTGGTCAGGATGGGGTTTATTTCTTGGCAAACAGTCTGAAAAGTGCTACCTTATGATGGGAAGGATCAGGAGGGTCTGTTGCATCAGGAAAGTCTCATCTGCTGAAGGTCTCATCTTCCTAGCTGGCAGTACAGAGGTCCTCACCGCTATGGACAAATTTTTCAGTGGTGGTGTTCATCCCTTTTCTGTTCTTCAGAGTTACTGGCCTGCAAGGTCATTTGTAACAAAATTATGAATACTTTTGAATATATACATTTGCACATGTTCACTCTTGCTAGCAGAGACTTTCTCTTCCCTTCCTCCCAGGTACAGCACTCGCAGGATAATGTGTGTAGTATGAGCGGCTGGGAGGGAGCAAGGCAGAGGGAGCAAAGCCTCTGAGCTCACAGTGCCTTCAGCTGCAGGCACTCACAGTAATAATGTTTTGTAACGAGCCAGAATGAGTCTAGGTTTGTGTTTTTGTGCAAAATTACATCTTGGTTTGAGACGTAACCTTTTATATTTACTTGTTGGGTTGAAATGAAAATCTCTGTTGCATTAATGCTGGAATGCATTATGGCGTTTGGATTACTCCCAGAGGAGCAAACCATAAGCAGATCATTTTAAAGAAAACAACTTCTCTTAGTTTGTATTCAATTACATGGTTGTTTTCCAGGGAGAGAGAGAAAGTTAGTTGTCTCTGCTGCTTGTATGGCCGCTTTCTTTAATCTGCTTGTGGAGGGTGCTTTAATTCTACCCGGGCAGTTTGTTCAGTTTGCAGAAGCCTGCATGCCTGGGGTAGGGAGTAACTGGCTCGCACTCGAGCAAAAGATTTTTGTAAGCAAGGGTGGAACTGAGGTTACAGACCAACAGAGGCAGTTGTGCCTGCTGTATGCCCCTCTCCTCCTCCCTTTCGCAGTAACAGCGCGGCTGCGAGTGCCGCGGGGCAGGTGCTGCCCAGCATCGCTCGTGGTTCCCAGACAGAGATGTGCTCTTTCAGCTCGGAAACAGTGCCGCCACTTGTTGGAAGAACACGACCGGTATGTGATTTAGCTGACCTCCGAGACGTACGAGGTAATGATAGACTCTGATCGGCATTCATTAGTCGGGACTGCCCCAGCCTTCCTGCTTAAGTCATGGATTCAACCTCTCATCCCTTTTTTATTCTTTGTGGTTGTCAGGGAAGAATTTCTCAAGCCGTTTGGACTTCTGTTTAATCTTTTTGAAGAGCACTTCAGGGCAACAGAGAAATCAGTATAAAAGCTGCATAGTAAAATAGGAGCAACCTCCTGCCGAGTGAAAGATGTTGTGAAGTAACCCATTCTAACTTTAAAGAAGAGAAATTCCACTTCCAAAAGATCCTGAACTACCAGCACTTCCATCCTCAGAAAACATAAAGTACATGCCTTAATTATAAGTACTGTGCCATTCTGCTGGTGTGCGCAGCTGTAGCATCTTTACTCGCTGATGAAGATGTAACAATATTTATGGTTTGCCTGGGGCTGTCTTGACCCAAAGCTGCTGCTCCAAGGCCTTGACACACATCTGTTTCTTCTTGCTGCTTTTTTGAGCTAAGTTTTTTGAATCATGATGGATTTTTCCTTTCCTTTTGTGTTTGCTTCTATCATTTATTTTCACTTTTGACTTCTCCATGCTTTTGTGCACTGCATTACCTGTTTCCATCTACAGAAAGAAGTCCAAAGGTAGAGCACTGTCACCAGGAGAGGATTTCCCTGAGAGGAAGGAGATTCCTCCAGGCTCCCTCATAATGCAACATGCAACTTCTTCCCTTCAGATCGACAGCTGACTCTATAGTAATGTGCTTAATGTTTTGCAGACTTCTAGGGGAGCTTTAGTGAAAATTATCAGTGAGGATAATCAGTGAGTGTCAGAAAGCACTTGATTTTATTTCTTTAGTTGGCATATAGTTATTTTCTGGCTGTAGAGTTGCATAATGTGTTATTTTCTCATCATTTATTCAATTACTCGAAACTGACTTTCGGCTTTGGGCCTGAGTTTTTTTCCAGGCATTTGCTACCAGGGTTCACATATATCCATCTGCTTTGGTGGATGCGTGCAGGTTTGCGGGCTTTGTGAGTAAACCGCAATTTAGTTGGCTTTGAAACTAATTCAGTTAAATCCGTTTTCCTTTCCGGCTTTTAAACAGGTGTTAAAGTTCTGTAAGTTCACATTACCGACCCAAGCGGTCCTCTCACTAGCATGGCAGTCTGTCCCTGGATAGTCCTTTTCTTTCATTGTCAGTTCCATTTCACTAAATTAATGATGTTTCTATAAAAGCGTCCATGTTACACACATCAGAACCTACTAAATACCAGAAGATTTGCAGTAAGAGAAAACAGCTTGAGTTGCCACGCAGCTTTGTCTGAAAATTTTAGAAAAAGATTAGGAGAAAAAGGGGCCTTCAAAAATTGATAGAATCTGGGGTGCAGAGTTTGTCTGGTGAGAAGTCGTTGATGAAAGGTTTCTTGCAAAGTCTCTCCCTTTTGCCCCTTGTGCGCCTTATTCTTGCTTTCAGGATGGGACAGAAAGGGATGAATGTGAGCAAAATTATTTAGTTGCATTCTGTTAAATGAGAAAGAATAACGTTTTGCCAACTTTTCGTCTCTTTAGGACATCACTCTGTGACACTGCAGCAAACTTTGGTGGAGTATGAAGAAGGCTCAGAAGTTCACGTAAGTCTGTGTCTTCACAAATGCGAATGACAAAAGCAGCTGTTAGCTCTCTAGCTCTTTTCCATGTGGGAGAATTCATACAACAGAAAACACTGATGGAAAGGGAATGACAAGATTGTTGGGGCAGGAAGCGTTAACATGAACAAACAAGGTTAAAAAAAAAAATGTGGCAGGTAAGAGTAAATTGTTGGTGTGTCTGACTTTTTGGGAGCAGTGACAATTCATAACAGTGGTGAATCACCCAGGAGTCCAGATAGAGTTCTAACACGTCGCTGACTAGCTGTTCGTGGTTTCTTTTTCTTTTTCTTTTTCTTTTTTTTGGGGGGGGGCGGGGGGTTTGCATTCAGCAAGTGTCAGGGCACAGCAAGGACTGGGGGCTCCCTGGGGGCCGGGGCAGCGTGCTGTCCCACCACCCCAGTGAGGGGCAGGCCAGTGGGCGTGCAAAGTGCCCGCAGGGCCCTGTGTGTGTGTTACCACATACATTTTTAGGCATTATTTTGTTGCAGTCTCAGTTCTTAATATTTGTAGATGCATTAACGCCCGTTCTGCATTCCAAAAATAAGCAGGGCATTAACTCAGGGTGAGGACAGCTCTGCCTGTGGTAATTGCATAGCAAATTTCTGAGTCGCACAGGGGTTTGTAAAGCCATAAAAAGTTAGTAAAGCATAGCTGAAATTATTTAATGGTGGGCTGCTGCTGCATTGATTGCTGTTCTTACTGTGCAAGGTAAGGCAAAGTATACTGCATCTACTCTATTGTTTTTGTCTGCGGTGCCTAGTTTAAGTTTTATCCTAGATTTTTACATATTCCTTTGGTAATGGGTTAATTGTATATGCCACAGTGAAATGAATAATGAAGCTATTAGCAGTATGCCTGAATCTGTGTCCAGTACATGCATGAAAATGAAAGAGGAATTATCTGAGACTATGTTCTGCTGTAGTTCCTGGCTGTTTTGACATTAACTTGAACATTAATATTATACCATTGTAGACTGAGTAAACAGGTCAGCTTTGCTCGACTGTGTTTTCCTTTTATTTTGGCTTAACGTGACTTTCTGTAGGAAAAAAAACACTTTGCCCGTGAGCACCATGGAAATAAGATGGCCTGCTGCATATTGTAGCTTAGTTGCAAGAAAGTGATTTCTGCTTGAAAAGAGTAAATGGCTGGGGAAGTCTGTCAGTGCAAACTGCAGCAGAGCATAGGATTTGGGGTTGGAGAAATCCCATTGCATTAATCCATAAATCCGTAGAATTACCTGGAAGGCTTTCAATGCAAGGGAATAATTAGAGGAGATCCCAATTTTAGAAATTGTATTTAACATTTCTGGCTATTTCTGGTACTTTATTTTCTTTTATTCACTGCCCTCTAGAGGTCTTGCAAATGAAATTAGATGAAGAGAAAATAATGTTGCAGCAATGACTGTCTCTGGCTGATGCTGCTGTGCACTGGCTTGTACAATCTTTTAAGATAATTGCATAGGTTTCCCTAGAGCTAAATGATGTTTTCCACATTCGCTAGGAAGGAGAAAAATATTTACAATGGGAGAAATTCAGGTTTCAAGATAGCAACTGGTAATGCCAACTACTATATGACGTTCCACAGAAGAGCACGCCTGCTTTATTGCAGCTGATCAGAGGGCATGAAGTTACCAGCGCATCAGATGCTTGTCCAGTTACCGCTTTTAACACGGTCTTGTTAAAAGCACTTTTCAGGGCAGAGATCATCCTCATACATGAACTGCAGACATGGTCCTGAACCTGCCGGTCTTGCTCTTAGTGAGAGCACTGCTGAGGCCCGGTGTCCCGACGGCTTCGTGTCCCCTGCCTGGGCTCTGGGTTCCCTCGCGAGGCACCAGCCGGAGCCGTTTGCCTCTCCCGGAGCGTGAGGACGACTGTCTCGCTGGCACATTTCCCCTGCGTCTGACGAACACGGAGCGTAACCTGCAGCCTGTCCCCTTGTAGGGCTGTTTGGGGATAGCTCTTCTCTCTCTGGCTGCCTGCTCTCAGGAATTATTTGCATCTTGATAGCTTTGATACTGCTATCAAAGATCTTTTGGGGAAGGACAAGCGGGGGCAGTAGCATGGTGGGATTAAGCCTTGCTTCTTGGAGAGACCCAGCTGAAAATAGAGATGCTGTCTTGAAAAATATTTAAAATAAAATATGGCAAGACTTCAGTACAAGCTTTGTTGCACACACTGGTGCTTGGTAGCAGTCTGAGAAATGAATATAATTGCGTATTTAGTTCTTTCACCCTTTATTCACTGGGAGCTGTCATGTGTATCGCTGGGCACGGATGCCTGCAAGCCCATTTCTTAGCACATTAAGGAAATGGTGCTGCTTCTTGGCTTTGTGTTTCACGGAGCAAAACTCCGCTCTGTACTTCTCCCAGCACGCTTCTGTGATGTGGTTTAAAGATGTGTTGTATCGTTATGTGGAGCAAATGAAAGCTGCTTGGAGCAATCTTGGTGTCTTGCCTTGGCCGAGGAGGGCAAGATCTGGGGGAGAACAGCCTTTGGCGGAGCCCCGCCACCAGCAGGAAGTCCAGAGGGGATTTTCTGCGCAGACTAAGTGCACTGTAGGGTAAAACAGTTGGTGCTGGCGCCCTGCCATGCACCCGACAGGTACAGGAGGTTTTGTGCAGACTGGCTCTAGCCTGGTCCCCTCAGGTGGCTGGAGCTCAGTTGTGGAAGGACCAGGACTGTCCTGGATTTCAGAGTAGTATCCTTCAGCAATCCAGGTTTTGTGCTCCCGGACTCGCTGCGGTGCACGCCATTGTGCTGTGAAGTGGGAACGAAGGGGATGGTCACTTCAGAGGCAGGAGTCTGGCCTGAACTGCAGCACTCCTGCAGAGACATCCTTAATGGATCAATGTTTCTGTCCTGAACAGAAGAATGAGATTATTCATGGATCTCTGATGCACTAATTACGTAGCTTCCGTAGATTTATGTATGGTACTTATCTCCATGATTTGTCTCTCCCGTGTACATCCTTAAATTTATTTTCCCTGTTCAAGATACAGTTATAGGTAGTTTCATCGACTCTGAAATTTGAAGTAAGTTGAATTGTATCTCAGCACTGGGCAATTCCTCCCCAAAGTGAATTTGTTCCTAAATTATACCCCCAAACAGAGAGAAATTTTGTCAGCTATTGCAAGTGAAGAGTGGCACAAGTAAAGCCAAGGAGATAACTCAGCCTGGCTCTACGCACCAGTGCTTGCTGCCCGTGTGGGCACCCAGAATTGGTTAGCACTTTTTGAAACTTAGTTGTGGAAGATGAATATGGAAAATGAATTTACACAGATCTGCAGCTTTGCATTATTCTTCCTAATTTTCCGGTTGATTGGGGATTTGGTGCATCACAGAAGGATTTCTCTTCCTTGGTGTCAAAGTCTTGAAGCGCAAATAAGCCATTGCAAATTGTCACTTACAGCAAAATGTTTTACTATTGATGAGATTTTTGAGATTTAAACAAGGAAGGAGCTCTGAAACATTTGCCCTCTTATAGGAGCTTTTGGTCATAGTAATGAGTGTAAGGGAAGTGTAAAATACCTGGGGAGAATGACTCCAGAGTATGAAAAGATAAAAAGGTCAGATAGGTTCATTTAGACTGTAGGCAAATATAGGAGAGAGGTTAGTGCTCACGAGTTGTAGACCCTTTGGCAGAAGGGGAAAATAATTTTCCTTTCTTTCTCCAGTGTCTTCCCATACACCAGGTCTTCCCTTCCACAGCTGCTCTTGGAAGATGCCCGCCAGCTGCTTCCTCTCAGGTTCTCCATCGCTCCTCTGTCTGACCCCATGCACTGACAGTGCCTGGGGAGATTGGCTCCCGAATCCTGGTGCTGCTTTATGTTGCCTCCTGGAAGCTGCACGTGCGTGCCCGGGCTTCCCATCGCCAGTGAGGAGCTCACTGCCCTGGTCCCAATGATGATCATTCCGATATCTGGCGGGAAGCATCCTGGTTTTTATTACTGCACAAATGTGGTCTAGTTCTCTGAGGGTAAATGCTGAGAGGTGGTAATTTTGCTGTCTGTTAGCATTAGCCTGAAGGGGTCTTCCAGTAACACATCAATTTTAAGGCAGCGCAGGACAAAACAGGCAGTACCTGTTAATTGCAGTCTATTTAATTTTGGGATTAGAACTTATTTCTGCAGTCAGCAGTTTAAGGACTAACTTTGTTTCATTTTCCCCGGGTGATTCTCCGTAGAGGCACCTTCCCTCCAATACAGCACTCTTAACATTAATTATACCTGCTGATGGCTTTCCTTTGTAACTCCCTCTCCGCGAGCCTGTGTGCAGTGGCAGGGTAGCACAACTCCCAGGGTTTTCATTAAAAGGCGCAACAGAGGCAGCTTGGAAGCAGCTACCTTTGCTGAGCGCTGAGCGCATGAAGAACTGCACCACGCAACTGCGGAGTAGCAGCTGATGATTGCGGCCCATTTTCTCTAAGTAGGTCCATTATAAAACCATTGCTGTAGCGGCGAAACACTGATACCTTGGCAGAGTCGTCGCAGCACTCTACGTGGACGTGTTATGCTCGCATAGATACTGAGCACGCAAGTGCCTGTACTAGAGAGA
The DNA here is from genome assembly GCA_013399115.1 of Anseranas semipalmata. Classification (NCBI taxonomy): domain Eukaryota; kingdom Metazoa; phylum Chordata; class Aves; order Anseriformes; family Anseranatidae; genus Anseranas; species Anseranas semipalmata. Next base: position 56,385 of record VXAA01000342.1, on the reverse strand, counting down.
AGGACATTACGGTGTGCCTTGTCAGAATATGCTAGGTGCCTTGGAATGATGCACAGCACCCATGTCTTTGCTTATGTGTTTTTTGGCATGCGCTAATCAGCGGTTTAAAATAGAAGGCTTTGTAATTTGATATATATATAAATATATATGTGTGTGTGTGTGTGTGTATTTATGTGTTGAAATAAAATACGTCAGGAAAATAAGGTTCTCCTGAATCCCTAACTTCTCAGAACTGATGCTTCCTTAATGAATCTTTGTTTAATATGAAAAGAGAGTGCTAAATAGCTCCAGTATTGCCTAGCTCACTCGACCATTGATGCTTTTTTGCTTTGTTTCGTTTTCACTGCTTAATGCTTCAATTAATACGCGAATATACAAGTTGCCACATCACTGTTGCAGGCTATCCGGGATGTGCAACAGGCAGCCTGTAGGCAAGAGTGGTGCCCCTATTATAGCCAGAAATAACAACGTGGCAGGCGTAACCAGCAACCTAGACAGTTTACCTGCCTGAGAAGCTTTCAGCGCTGTGGGTACAGAGTGACTGCAGGTATTAGAACATTCGCTAGGGCTCTCATTTATTCTCAGTAGTTGTAGAGACAGAAATAAAAAACTCCTGCTATTGGAGATGAAATATAATGGGATTATATCTGGATAACCTGTTTCTCTTTCATTACCATTTTAAGTGTCTGCTTTTCTATCAGTTCTCTTTGACTGGTATTTAAAAATGGTACTGGATTGTTTACATTGATGGAGATGGAGATAATCCCTAGACTACTTGAATGACTCAAGTATTTGGAGAAATTTCTCAGAGAGGAGTATTGGCTGATTTGATTTGTCTGGAATCAAAGAGAGGGTTTTCCTTTCTTTAAACCTAAATGGGAGCAGAATTCTAGTGAGGTTTTGATTTTTTTTGCAAGTCAGCTTTTCTGCTCCCTGATTTCATCCCTCGTGTGTGTAGGTCCAGTGTACTCTTAATGCAGCATTCACTGATTTCTCTCCCCGTTTGCTGCTCCTGTGTTCAGTAGCTTGGCTGTAATTGTCAGTGAAATTGCCACTCAGTACTTGCAACATTGGAGACTTCTATGGTAATTATTGACTTGGCGGAGAAAACTGAACTGGAATTAGGTATTTCCTGTAATTTGGCAGTCTTGATGTGGTCCCTGCTCCAGGCGAGCCAGCCTGGTGACATGCTCTACCTGCTCTCAGTAACCCCAGCAGCAGCCCAAAGTGCCTAGGGTATATTTGGGAAGGGCTTTCATTTTTAACACTGTATGAATTTAGCAGGTTGTCTTAGATTCTTAATAAGACAGACTTAGTTAATAGCTGTAGGATGAAAATGCGGAGTTACACAATTTACTTGGATAATTCCTTCTGCAAATTTTTCTGCAGGTGCTGCGAAGTGCAGACGTTCAGGCATGCCCCAAATCTGACAGCGTGCAGAAATGCCAGGCTGCGCTGAGCTGCAGATGCTCAGTGTTTTAGAAAGCCTTTTATCTGATCTCCTTTGTGTACGTATTCTCATTTTTTAATGTACCAAATAACGGTGGATGGATTTTTTTCGTGCTCCAATAGTTTGGGGCTGGATATGTATGTAACTCCTCAAAGTTATTTCTCACCCCAAATGGCTGCTGGGTGAGGAAGGTAGCTTCAAAGGGATATGGCCATCAGCTGCTCTGTTTTTGTGCCTTATCTTAGAAGTGTTAGGGTCTTCTGCAACAAGAACATTACCTGCAGTAAACAATAGCAATTCCAGGTTGTCCACAGGTGGCAACATACACTTGTAAGTATAAAATACACTATAACCACATAGTGCATTTTGCTAGCACAATCTGGTGGAAACTGGTTCAGGTGTTCTTCATTAATAGCTGTATGTAAGCAAATATGTTACAGAAACAGCGTGGAGCATTCAGGAACTTATGAAAGCATGTAGTTTTGAGGTATAAAGCAGGCACATCATTGTTCACTTCTGGGACGTGAAAAATGTATGCAGTGCTGACCAACCATTACTTAAAAGCCTTCAGTACTAAATTGAAATTGAGAGATGTCATTGTGTCTTCACGGACACTCAGTGACATGCTTGGTGGTGGCATTACACAAATAGTTTGAGTCTTGGTAGAGTACAGAGAAGACTGGGGTTTCTCCGATAGTGGCTTCGTGCTAGTTATGTGCTGAAGAATTGTGTGGCTGAGGACAGGGAAGCTCGGGGGCCAGAGGAGTAGTGAAATGGAGTTGAACCTCCATTCAAGGTTCAAGGGGAAATCAGAGGACTGGTTGTAATGTGAAACGGTGATGTGCTCCAGCTGCACAGTTTTGCTGGAGCAGACGTGTTGGTGTGTGTGCGAAGTCGAGCGCGGTAACAGAGCCGTTGGGTTTTCTCCTTTACTCTTTGCAAACGAAGAACAGAGCGGTGCCCGAAGAACAGAGCAGTGCCCGTGCCACCGTTCCAGCAGCCGCATATCCCAATGGATCGGGGAGCGTGGCCGAGTGGTGATGGAGCGGTCTTTGCTGGTGGTTACAGGAACAACGCTGGCAAATGGAGCAGCTGGTGGATGGGGACACCCCAGGTCTTCATCAGCTACTGCGAGGGAGCTCCTCCTGCTGCCCTCCCACCCTGCGTGCCCCAGTGCAGGGCTGCCGGGCCCGAGGGCTGGTCTCTGCCCAGAGTCTGACCCCAGACCCTCGGGGGCAGCCTGTATTGCTTTCCTGCTCCGTTCGTGACTATGCTGCTTCTCGCTGCCTTACAGTGTGCTGGGGTTTCCTTCAGAGCCTGGAAGGAGGAGTGCGGGGAGGCCTTCGTGTTACGGGGAAGCTGGGGAAGAGAAGGGGTTCAGAGATTTAGAGTAGCCAGAGGCATTTACTGCCTATCTGTTTGTCTAAACATACCTCCAGGGTTGAGTATTGCTGTCTGCAGAAGCTCTCAAATCAAGAGCTAAGGGTGGGAGAGAGGAGTACTGAGATATGATACACCTTGTTTGGGTCCCTTGCTGTTGCGCTTTGGCAGTTGAGATTAAACAACACCGTTACAGCTTTTTTTTTCCTTTTTTTTTTTGTTTTCTCTTTAGAATTTTTTTCCTTTTTTCTCTAAGAGTTTTAGAATCCCCAATATAAACAGAGAAATACCAACAGTTGCTCTTTGAGGAGAACTGGTAATTTATTTATTTTTTTTAAATGGGCTAGGTTTAGAGCATTATGGAGGTTGTAGTCCTTTCCATTTTATTTGTTTAGAGTTCCTTGTCAGCATATACATACGACCAGGAGAGACACTACAGACATATGACCCAAGGAAGAATCGTGTGAGGTACAGAAATGCGTAAGCCGAAGTAGCTTGCTTTTCCACGTGCCTTTTGCCACCTCGTTTTATGGATCTGGTTTTGTGGCTTGGCGTATGATGTTATAAGCATCCCAACTTAGATTTCTCCAGCAAAGTCAGAAAGAATTGAAACATGCTTTGGGATGAATCTGAGAAGGCTTGAGCGTTCAGATTTTGCAGGCAGAAGTGTCTGAAAGAAGCTGAAGTTTCATCGGCTTAGTCTGTCTAATGAACTTCATCAAATCAAAGGCTTGAACGTTTTCTTTAAAGATGGAAAAGCCATTGCTGGAAGGCAGGAGGCCTGCAAGGGAGATAAAAGCATGAGCAGGGAATTTTGTGTATCAGTTCCATGCTTATTTCTAGATTTAGTCTGTTGAATGTGTTCAGCTTGCTTAATTACCAGAATAAACAAATTCATGGGGTAATGATAGCATCCTTAGATGTTGATTAAGGAACGGTCTTTGTCAGATCTTTTAACGTAATGAGGCAGTGACATCGCAAACAGGCTGCTAACCATTTGAATAAGCTGCAGGGAGTGGGGCAGGAGGTATCAGGGAGTCTGGTTATCTCCCAGTTCGACAACAAATCCCTTTAAACCCCAGGGGCTGCCTGGCGGCGATGGTATTCCAGCCCAGCCCCCAGCACCCTTCTGGTTTGGTTGGTTTGCCGGAGCACTTGTTTGGGCCAGCAGCAGCTCTGTCCCATGGCTTCCCTGCCTGCTCGGTCATACAGATAGGTGTCCTGCCAATAAACGAAGAAAAGAAACCTAATTTGCAACCCCAAGGGGATCCCAGCTGTTTGGGCAGGGTAGGGGTTTTAAATCAATTCAAATAGCTAAATAAGTTCAATAGCTTATTTTGTGCGTGTGAGTAGCTGACTAGGCCAAGAAAAAAAAAAGTAGAGACGGGAAAACCAACAAATGACAAATACTTTCAGCATAGTCCTCGGACAGGAACTTCTTACTCCCTCAATTTAATAACTCAAAATATGGTGACTGTAATTTTGTACTGCACAACTCATTGGCATTAGAATTTAATATGCATTCAGTCTATTCATTTTTGCACCTGTGAACCACAAAGTATGTTGTTTGTGATAGATATGAAAGAACCTCTATTTCTCTGCGGCAGAACATTCCTTTCGATAATTACTGTGAGGCAGTCAACAAGGATGTGTTGTTTCTAGAGGGCAAATTTAATTTTTTTGTTTGTTTGTTTTGTTTTGCATTGTTTTCCATTTAAATTAAAAAAAAAAAAAAGTGGAATGCTGCACAAACAGTTATGAGAGATGTTAAAAACTATTTTGTGCCTGTGATATTTTTTTTCTGAAAATTTTTATCATAGCACATGTCTGTCTCTAGCACAAAATGCGGTTCAGGAGCTGTATTGTTTAAAATAGTTTTTCTTGAGGTGGAATATTTATTTTGCGAGTTGGCAAAGGCCTCCCTCTTACCAAGTTGCATCCTGAATTGCATAGCCATTGTTTTTCAGACCAAGAAGCTCTGAGAAGTGCCAACAGAGAATTATTTCAGGTGATTGTTAGTGGAGGGAGCAGTGTGAGCAACTAGGCAGGGCTTTGGGTGGGTTTCAGTGGCCAGCTTGGGCCCACTGTGGAGACTCGGCACATCACCGCGTTTCTCTGCACCTCAGAAATTACAGTGTTCTTCACCGCTTCAAAAAAAGAGAAAGAATTACTAACTATCATTCAGAGCAATACAAATAGCTATTTATTATGTTTTGACAGCTCACTCTGACCCAACTGTTTCAGGCTTTTAATGGTACGTGCTCTACTTAGCATATTTTCCTGTTACAAATAGTACCTTTATTGTAAGTTTTAGCAGTAAGGCCAGTATCTAAACAAAATGAAAATGACCTTTTTTTTTTCTCCTTTCTCTGCAGCTGAAGACACAAGGACAGTGTAATTTTGCTCTTTGGTGTATAAAGAGCACCTGTCCTGCAGATAAATATTTAATTTAGTCCCCAGGTTTGTTCATGCAAAAAGAGGACTGGATTGTATCAGCTCCTCTTCTCGCCTTTCCTAACTGCTTCCCCTTCCCAGACTGGGTTCTGTTGCCCCAGTAATTTCCAAATTTATTATATATCAACCTGTCTAGCAACTCCAAGATGCGATCAAAGTTTTAAACCTCAAGCAGAAAGCTGAGCTTTAATTCATAAGCAATTTCAGACTCAGTATTTTCCAGTGTAATCCATGAAGTCCTAGTAATGAGAATTATTTTACATAGGTTAAGGAGGGAAAAAAGGAAAAAAACCTCACACTTTCTTGAACTACGTGTAGCCAACTTTATAGTTTCAGTAAATCAAGAAAATTGTTTCTTGATGTTGACATTTAGTGAGCTTAGTAATTCTTTACTAGAGATTACAAGGAACAATTTTCTGTAAGCTAGTGTTAACTTCTCTAATTTATTATTGTTAGCGAGTATTTTATTTCCATTTTTCATGTTGAACACCTGATAACGTGTTGGAATAAGTATTAAATTATAGAAGCGTTCTGTCTCTCTTCATGTTGCCCCTTCAATCTGGCTGAATCTGTCCAAATGTTCACAATTAGCATTTTGGGGAAAATTAAGGGACAAGTGGGATAGGTCCCATGTTTAAAAGACAAACCAAGCCACCCCAGACAGTAGAAAGGGAGGGTTTTGCCTTTTTTTTTTTCTTTTCTTTCCTTTCACTGCACCAGGGCTCTCCCAGGCGGCCCATCCAGAGCGACCTGCATGCGTGCTCTCTCATCACTGCTGTCCCCCGGGCGTGGTGAGTAACCAGCAGGACAGATCTCTCCTTGCCTTCTTTGTTGTGCCACAAGCCCCCATCCTTCTGCCAGAGTTCTTCCATGGGCTAACTACCATTTCTGGTCTTGAGCACACGTAACGGGGAGTTATGGCCTTACGCTCCGCGCCAGAGGTGGCTGTCACCTTTGAAGGACAGCTGAAGGCGCGAGTGCTGCTGCCTTTTACAGCACCTGACCGAAGTGCTCTTCCCTTCTGGGCTGCAAGTACCTGGCTCTCCTTCATCACCAGTCTGGACATCGCTGGGATGCCCGTCTCAAGATTCAAAATTCAAGATTTAGTGGAAAGAAAGTGAAGGGGAAACAGAACAAGGTAGCCTAGAAGGCATTCAGCTGGGGTTTAGGCTTGGCACGTGGTTTCTATCACCAAGATTAGTCCTGTGCTTTGGCACATCCGCCTGGGAAGGACGGTGCTCGTGCAGCCACGCCAGGAGTTGTCTCCCGTCCTCCCCTCGCTGGGAGCAGGCCTCTGTGCGCGGGGACGGGGGACCTTGCCCTTGCCGTGGTCCTTCTCCGGGCTGTTCTCCCGCCTTGCCGACAGCTGAGCGAGGAGGCACACGCTGCAGGGGCTGGTGCCGTGGGGACAGTGCTTGTTCCAGCTTAAGATACTCAACAACCTCTTCCTGTTTCTCGAAGACCGGGAGGAGCGAGAGCCTGGCTAGTTGAGTCAACTCAGTAAAAATCAGGCAGGCAGGAGAAGCTGTAATGAACCGGGCTAAACTTAATGCTTTGCATCTTTTCAAATACTGCTTAATGTTTCTTGGTTTTAGATAGAAATGTGGAGATTCCCTTCCTAATCATTGCTTACCAGTTTGAAATTTAATATTGGTTCCCCGGGATCATGGGCACTACCCTTAAATAAGAGTTCAAGTATGAATCTTTCAGATTCAAGCGAGACCGTGCAGCAGGCGATGTGCTCAGGCAAAGGTTGGGTGTAGTTCTCCTCTTTGTTGCAGAGCAGTAAAAGCCAAGGTTTCAGTCTGCGGCTTTTGCTTATGAGCTTTATTTTAGAAAGTGGGCAGACCTTTCACTGCCTTTTTGTTCCTCAGTTGACCTTGTTTAGAGTGTTTTGAAATACATGATTAGGCGAACGCTGCGGTCAGTTATTTTCCCAAGTCAGGCAGCGCATCAGGGGAGCTCACTATTTGGTACTTTATTTCATATTCTACCACGCTAGCACAACACTTACGTCACTGCTCGGTTTTACGTATGTCTGACTCTTCCACCAGTCTTTTTCAGCAGCCAGAACAGCCATCTGTCTTACTGAGACAAACATTTGGGCCTATGCTCAGTAAGATTCGACTTGCAGAATTCAGTGGTGATGACCGAAATTGCGAGGAAGGCATTTCTACTCAACTCTTTCTCAAAAAAACCCAAAAAACTGAACTGCATCCTTTGATGCATTGAATTTGCATGTAAACCAGGGCTTACCCACCTTTGTGCTCAATCCAGCTCCAACGCTTCTCACTGCTAATGAGCTCCATTAAAGGATATTGGTGCTGGTGACAGTATTTAATTTTACCCACATAAATTTGGGGTTATTGAGTTATGTAACAAGACATTAAAGAGGCACGGTACAGAGTTTTTCTTCCTAATAGAGTAAATTAGCAAATTTCTCTTTGAAGCTGTAATCAAAGCTAGCGACTCTGCAATTATTTGAGCAATAGGAAAGACAGGTATCCTGCATGAAAGTAAAATCTGAGGTTTGGCATTAAAAGATGCATACTTTTTTTTTTTTTTTTTAAATACTTGCGTATTGTTGTGATTTTCATTTGATGTAAGCCAGTCTTATTCACTCCAGCCAGCCAGGGTCTTCAGCTGATGGATTTCTTATTTTATGATGCAAAGGAAATCCAAGTAGGTTGAGTACGGGTAAGATCCATTCTAAAGCGTCATCTTTAACACAATAAAAGGAAAAAAATGAAAATAACAGAGCTTAAAACTCCTGAAAATATGTTGAAAAGTTCTTGATCTACCTAGAAGCTTGTACACCAGAGAAAAGGACACATCAGGAAAATCTTTGTCTTCGCTGTTTGAGTGGCAGTTTTGTGCTGGCCTTGTAGAATGTCTGGAGGGAAGTTTTCCCGCAGGAGTGGCTGTGGAAAGCACCTTGCCCACTTTCTGTGTTATCTTGTAAAAGTATTGGATGAGGCACGGTCCTTGGAAAACAGATCCATATGTAAATAAGAAGACATTGCTTTTATTTTGGAATTCAAATAAGATCGTTGCATTGATAAATATGGTGAAATGTGTATTTTTATGTGAGGGTTACATTTGTTTAGTGTATTTTCAGTTTTAACTCAGTGTTGAAAGCAGCAGTGTTGCTGGTGGATAACAACGTATTTACCAGTTCTACACAAGCAGAAGGAATTTGAAACAGCCAAACTTTTGCACAATTTAAAAAAAGCAGCTATATTTTTCCTTGGTGGCATTCCAGATCTTTGCATTAACCATTTATTTAAAACCAGGCTCTGCAGATAAGGCTCTGGCCTTTTTTTTAGTTAGCTGTTAGCCCTGAGGTTGCACTGCCTTCTTGTTGCTTTGTTGTTCAAGTGTTTTTTTTTTTGTTACTTAGTACTTAGGGTTTTATGCTGAATTTTTGAATTTTTTTTTTTACACCAGAGCGCTGTATCAGGCAGGTAGGCCAAGATAACCAGGAGAACCACACGTGCCCATGTATTACCTCCTTGAGTGTCGTGCCTACCTCCCTTTGGCTAAGGAGTTCATCACTAGCCCAAACCTGGATTTGTTGCACGTGCTGAAGGTAACGGAGCCTGACAGCCGCAGCTTTAGATCTCACAGCTTCGGCATAGCTTCCACATACGTTTTTGGACTTCTGACCCTTCGAAAAGCAAATAATTATAGTATTCGGGTTTCTTTTTTCAGATGATTAAATTGGTTGGCATATCAGATGGAAGGGTTCATTTGTGTAATTCTGTTTTAATTAAAGGGAAATGCACCACTCCAGCGAATCATGATTTTACAGCAGTGCTACAGTTATGTTTAGACTACGGTATGGTTTTGTACTAGGATTATAGGAAGATGTTTGCTGACAAAATTTTACCCTGTTGATCTATGAAGAGGGTCTAATTTCTATTTCGTAAGTAAAACGTCTAATTTGTTCTGTCCTGAATTTCTGTTATCTGATGAAAATGGAATAAAAACTTGGGAATGCTTTTTAAGACCATTGTAGCGGGCTGGTGGTAGGCCCATTAGAGCTATACACACTTTCGTTTTGGCTGTGGATAGTTTCTATTTTGAGAGAAGTGGTAGCAATTTTTAAAGCTTTTTTTTTTTGTGTGTGTGTGTGATTTATACAATTTTTTATTTGTTTGCCCAGTGACTTAAGTTTCCCACAAATGTAAGAGGGCTACACATTGGTTTTATTCTGTAGTTTTCCAAATGGGAGACATTTCCATCTTCACTGGGGAAAACAAAATGCAGTGTTGTGAGGATGTAGGCAACAATAAAGAGCCAAAAAAAGAAACTAGAGCTCACCATCAGGTGTAAGGAAAAGTCTGTGTCGTCTGATGTTAGCTTTGTTTGGCAGCTTGGTGCTCTCAGTGTGCACACTAGCTTAAATCTGTTGGAGGGGGTTTCACCACCGGCTCACTTCAGAGCAGGGGGAGCAGAAGTGGTACTAGGAGAGCTCCTGCTAGGGTCGAGGGAGCAGGGAGAGGTGCACAACAGGCTGCAAACCCTACTGCACGTGGGAGAGGCAGTGTGCGACTCTCCTGGGAGGCGCGTTGGTGTTGTTGGAGCCTGGGCTGGGTTTGGAGACTGTACTTGTGCGACAATAAGATGGTTTCCATCTCAAATAACAGAACATATGAAAGGGTAGGCAGTGTTCCAAGGGAGTTTTAAAACTATGTTTCAAGGGACAAAATCAAGTACACAGAAGAGCAAGTAAGAAGTACAGGCATGTGGATGAGAAGGACAAATATAAAAGGTCTGTATTCATTGTAATGGAAATGAGTTATTACAAGTTTGATTTCTGATTTATGAATATTAATTTTTAAGGAAGACAAAGATAAATGAGGGGCAGTTAGTTGTCTCTACAAATGGAAGGAGTTTAGCAAAGGAAATGGGAAACTTAGTATAAGAAAATATATTTTGAAATAGTTAATTAAAATCTAGCCAAAGACAGTAAAAGGACAATGGTAGTAGCTCATGAAGATCATGATGCTGAGCAGAGGAGTCTCAACCTATTAATACTTACTGAAAGAGCTCTGTCCTGCTGATCTCCAAGCAATGGTTATGGCCCTTAGCACGAAAGAAACATCCTCCATGCGTTTCATAGTGATGTGTGAAACTGAGAAGGGAGAGGTGGGTAAGAGATAAAGCAGGACAGACATGAAAAGTATTTTTGTGTTCCGAAAGGAAAACATAGTACGTTGAAAGGTGATTGAAGTATTTGACCAAGAACAGACATGTTCAAGTTCCAGAAGAAAACGCTGCTGGAGAAGAAGGGCAGTTAAAGGGATGGTGAGGAACACAGCCTGGCAGTAGTACTTGAGAGTGGTCTTACTGTAAAATCCCGATGTAGTTGCATTTCAGCTCTATGTATACTTTAATTATTAAGGAAGAACAAAATTAGTCATTAAGTATAACAAGCTGTTTCCAATGTAAAGCCAAGCGCCTCAGGAAGCAGCGGCCACGAGCACTGGAGAAAGGAGGCCAGAACTTGGGAATTCCAGCGGGGTTGCAAGCTGTCATGGGATGCAGGGGGAGCTTCTTAAGGACACAAACGGGTTGTTACAAGACAGAAGCGGAGGGGAGGAATAACAGTTTTCAGTGCAGGGGATGGTTGCCAGTGGATTCCTACAGCATCTTAGGCTCTTCTGAATTTTCCTGTTGATTGCACATATGATATATATGTAATAGAGCAGTGTAAAATCCTGCAGACAAGGATTAGGAAGCACACAGTGAATCTAGCAGATACCAGGGTCAAAGTCACCCAGAGAAGTCGTTCTTCCCCCAGGCGTAGTCACCCATCGGGCAGAGCTCCGTGCCCCGGGAAGTGCTGTCCCGATGGGGTTCTGGAAGTGCCTGGAAGGTGCCATGAAGGGAAGATCCATCACGGGCCATGCCCCGTGAGGGTGTAACCTCGGCTTGTGGAAGTCTTAGCAGCAAGATGCTGGAGATTATTGCTAGGAGGAGCCACTACGTGCTGTCCTGCTCTTGCTCTCTGCGTGGGCTTGTCCTGCGGGTGCGAGGCAGAGCGCGGCTCGGCAGAGCTCTCCTCTGAGCTCCTGTGGGTGCCGTACGCTTGGCTTTTAATGAAGGATCTGATGCAAATACATGTGGTCTATGCAAGTTCTGAATCTTTGCTAAGCATCTTCAACCTATGGCTTAAATTTATTTCTTGTCACGGAGGGTGATAAACATGTTGTGAGCAGTAGAATTTATAAGATAGTTGTAATTGAAATGAGAGGATTTATTCAGTAGAAGATTGGGATTAAAGCAAGGAACCATTCAATACAGTAACTCAAAGCTTGAGGACTGTACAGTGTGATAGGTGGGAAAGGTGTTACAGTGATTAGAAATCCATTTGGGAAAGTATCAAAGTCTGAACATTGTGAAATAGTGCAAGATAAAAAGTATCGTAATGAAGTGATGAGGGATGTCTTTTGATTAAACAGGGACATATTTAGCAGTGGTAGAACACCATCTCACTAGGGGTGCCCCTGGCTGCTTCTCTGCTCCAATGACTTGGTATCCTGCCTGGTTTCAAAGTGACAAATTTTCTGTTGATACTTAATTGACAGAGATACAAATAGAAAGTAACAGTGAGAGCATGTTTGAAAGGAATCAGATAATCTGAGTTTCTGGGCCAAGTTTCTGCTGGTCTGTGTAGGGAAATTTAATCGTCAAAAATCTGGTAAATACAAAAGAGAATGCTGCAGATCAAAAGCAAAAAGTCCACTTGGGATAATAACTGAAAAACACAGCTAAAGCTATCTGTGCAGTGCTCTTTACTCTAGCAGTGATAAAACAAACAGCACCTTAGGGGCGTGCACCACGAGATAAGGCAATAAATGGTGGAGCATTATCTTGGCAGCGTAAAACGCTCTGTGAGACCACAGCTGGATTCCTACAGATTGGGTCTCTGTTTCAGAACACCATTCCTGATATTGCAGCAGCGCAGCAGAGCACAAACACATTGATTCAAGTTTTGGGGAATAATCATTATTCCCCAAAATACTGAATACGGGAAAATCAGCCACGGCTGTCTGAAATCTTCTTAAAGCACATGGCAGCGGGGTCAAACAGAGCCCCAGAAAAGCAGCCACTGGGAGGTGAGCAGTGGATTTATGAGTTATTCGCCTCGCTGCTCAGAGGAAGTCACGTGGAGGTGACAAGTGCTGGGCTAAGATGAGGAGAAGAAATTCAGCGTGTTTTGGGCATGAAAACCAGTTCTGCAGTGGGGGAGATCAGCTGGAGACGGCGAATGAAAGAAGTAACACGTAATTGACTTGGGAGGCGAAAATTTAGTATTGAAAAATCTTCAAGCATGAAACTGAAGACCATAGTAGAAGATGGGGATTAATGTGCTGTGTGGTAGGCGATTTGTATTGCTTGACTGTTTAAGGACATGTCTTTACCGACTTTATCAAGTTTTCTGAGCTTGTCATTTCCAGTGTGCCTGTATCACACTTCTGATCTTTGGCCCTTTCAGCACTTTCCGTGATTGAGAAATAACCTGTGCTAGCTCTAGGGCAGCTTGATGCGTATATTGACCGGGAAAATTCACTTTTCATCAACTAACATATAGTCTTAATAGTTACCTCATTGGGATTTTTGGCTATAGACCTACCAAATATGAGTCAAGAGCCGGACTGATGACAGGGAGCAAGACAAATCCAGGCACTGAAATAACCCCGCTTAGCCTGCTCCACATTTAATTAAGACTTACAGATAAAGGTTCGTCTGGATTTATAAACTCCCATGGGAAAGTACAGAACAAGAAGATACACTTTTCTGAAAGTATTCAATAGCACTTGTGCTCCTTGTTTTCTTTGGATAATATTAGTCTTTATGTTTACAGCAGAACTCCATCCTGTTTTTAAAATAACGTTTAAATATATAAGCCCCAAAAACTTTCTGAACGGAAATAAAACCTTTGACTATAAAACCAAGATGGCAGTAATGCTAAATTTGCTTACGGGAAAAGTTGTGCAATGTGGTTTTAAGTTCTAGATCTCAGTGCTATGAGTGTTTAAATATATTCTGCTTGCACAGTGCTGTCCTTCTCACTCATCTGGCCGGGGCTTTCCCCACCTCCCATTGCGCCGGCAGCTCGCTGTGGTGGAGCCACCTGGCAAAATGTGAATTTTAGTGGATTGAAATAATAGCCATCCTCTTGGCAGGACTGTTAAACAGCATTTAAAGAGAATAAGGCATCGTTTCACTGAATGGAATGGGGGAAAAAGGATTTGGGATTGAGATTGGATCTATTCATGCGCTGTTTCAGTAACATGCAGAACATCTATTCCGTGGAAGTATGAGCAGAATAATTTCTTAGAGAAATGTCTGTGTGAATAGCTGCAAAGCTATCTCTTGTCACTTGGCCCTGGTCTTTTCCTAATTTCAGTGATACTCCACAGACAGAATTCTTTGTCTTTGCAGATATTTCAAATATTGTAATTAATTTCTAAGGAATTACTGAATGGTGATGAGATTTGGCTCTAATGGATGGTGCTGTTCATTTTGAATAAGGTACGAGATGGCTCTTACTCAATATTGTCGTTGACTGAGTAATACTTCTTTTGAACTCTCAGTCAGTGAAGGTCTGATGTTATTTTAGCTATTTCCCTTAACTGCATTTGTGTTGTAATTTGACTTTCAATTTTACAACTTTCATTTAAAAACATGGTTTATTTATGAAACCTCTGTATCTAAGTAGTTTTGTAATGTTAACTTTACTTTATTGAAAACAACTGAATACACAGTTTCTAACTTACTGCTTTCACTCCTGGAGATCTTTATACTGGTGAGAACTTGCTATCCTTGTAAAGCACTTCATGTAATTACGAGAAATGAGATGTGGTGGTGGTGACCTTGTTCCTAACCAGGATTCTGCCGGTGCCGCAGCTAGCAGTCATGGTGCTGACGGGAAGAGCTAGGAGGCCGAGGATTCAGCAGACGTGGGGAGCAACCTCCTCTTGAGAGGATGTGGCAAATTGGGATCGCAAATGTCAAATCTTAGTAGAATTCAGCTACAACTTTTTAGTTTGCTTATTATAACCAGTGTTTTTATATATAAGAGATACATATTTATTTATATATATATATGTATTTGTTATAGACTATTTTTTACTAAAATTGGGGAGCACTTGGCAAGAGAAAGGAAATTGCTCTCTCTATCACATGCTTCCATTAAGTCTTGTTTTTTATACTGTAAGATTTGAAGAGCCATGAAATACCATTCCTTGTGTTCACACAGTAATGAGCATAAAGGGGCATCCCCTTCTGACTTGGTTACAGAGTTCATTGGCTTCTCTGCCCTGCAAGGTGTTACTGATGACACATGGACCCAAATCATCGGTTTAGGATGACTCTGCCAGGGTGAGACAGCAGATTGACAATGCAAGGAATGGTGATGCAGTTGTAAATTAAAAACTTAACTTTATTCCATGAATTTGTACTCAACAGCAACTGCAACACGTTCTAGACTGCTATGAGATAACAAATGTGTTGAACTGTGTAATATGGTATTTGCTGCGTTTTTTTAAATGTTCTGCAGTTGTTCCTCTTATCTAGTTGCTATGAACACAAGTAGAACTGTGGATAAAAAAAAATGGAAGCACATTGTGAGTCTGGACTACATTAGTAATGGGAAGTCCCAAGAATGAATATCTTCTCTGTAAAACCTGCTGGTTGCTTGAGGTTTTTAATTTGGTTATTTAAACTTCAGCTACTGACAGAAGGCTGAAAATAAGCTTTTTGTCTGTACTTCTGTCTTACTTGTCCTCGTACATAGTCCATCAAAAGAACCAAAGTCAAAAGCCATGAATCCATTACTAAGAGGAAGTGTACTGCAAACACATAGGTTTCTTATGATCTCTAACTTACAAAGCTACTGGCCTAAAATGGTTATTTTTACTGTCTCCCTAATATTCACTAATGCAAATGCTACGCTGATGGGTCTGGGCTTTTCTTTGAGAGTCCTTTCAAGAGTGCTGGTATGGTTCACTAAAAATATTCTGTATACTCTGGCTGCAGTTTTTCTTTCCTGTATTGCTCATCTACTACCCATGTTTTTTCTAAGCCATCTATCTGCATATAAATGTAATGGCGTCAGGGATGAAGATCGTTTCTATCAGACATGTTTAGAAAAAATGAAAGCTAAAATCTGTATTTCTAAAAAGACGTGAGAATTCCACTTAGGTTTGTATAGAAACAGATATAGAAAAATACAAAGGGTGCATCCACAGATGAAACCAGGAAAGTTGTTTACAGAAACAACCAAAGCCAAAAAATACATGTATGCTACTGTTATGCTTAGTTTAATAGAAGGGAACAACTTGACATGGAAACTTGTTAAAATCAACCCTGAATTAAAATTCTTGCAGATGGCATGGAGACAATTTGAAAGCATCATGTAAGATATTCTGAACATGATAACTATCAAAAGGGATAGGAGAAAATCCAAAAGGAATTGTTGCTGGCGAAAAGCAGGGAATGGGTAGTTGCTAGAAATAAGAGTTCTTCAGAAAGATGAGGTTGTGCCCAGGTGAAGAAATTGGAGATCTATGCCTGGCAGATTAAACAGCAAGGCATGCCAAAAAAGAATAGGAAGAGCAATATGAAGAAGGCACGAGAACTAATGAATTGTTTTGCAGACATGCCAGATGGAAGAAGCTGGCCACAGAGCTTATAAGACCAGTATTAGAGGCATAAAAGAAATGATCGGAGAAAATAAGGCCAGGCCAGGAAACCTCAATGAATATTTTGCGTCTGTATCGCTACGGAGATGTTTGAGCGGGTTGCCACCCTCGTTATTTGAAGGTTTAGACTGCAGCTATAAGGCAGTTCTTCGGAGCTGTCGTCGGGTCTGTGGACAAAGAAATGTGTCTGCATTTCAGACAGCACTTGGCATGGTTCCTAATAAAGGCTCTTAAGAGAAACTGAGCTGCTGTAAAATAAAAGGGAAGATCTTCACATGGATAAATGATTGATAAATGAAGAAATTAGGCAGCTGTCATGTTTCTCAAAGGCCGTTTGCACATTCAGCGTGGTCTCCTTGTCCAGGTACGTGTTGATGGCTCTGCTTGGAAGAACAGCTAAGCTCTACAGGTAGCTGGCTTTCACCTCCAAACTGCCTTCGAGCTGAGTCACTCGTGCTTTGCACTCTAAAGAACGCTGTTCCTCAATTCTCTCTCCTCATTTGGGTTTGCAAACCTACCAGTGGGTTTCCTGCGAACTGTTAGTAAATTCCGAAGTATTGGGTGTTTGTAGTGCACAGGAATATATCAATAATGTAGCACTAGAGCACCTGCTTGCTAATCACTTGTATTAGGACTCTGCCACTATTGATTCTTGAATACTGCAAAATGTAAGCAACATTGTGTGTCAACTGCTGCATGTCCAGAAAAAAATGCAAAACTTTATATTTAGTAGCACTGCAGTGTTTGCTTTAGGATACATTATTATTAGATGTTTGAAAACCAGAGGAATAGTCGGTATGCAATAATGTATAACAGGTTATATAATCTTTTTAAAACTGAGTGGATATTTGGGGTATTTTTAAAAATGAAATTACACTTTATGCTAGCTTTTGCATAGTTTTTTGTATGTGTGTTATGTGAAGACAGATCTCTACCGTGTCCTTAATGCCTCTGTGTGGCTTGAAAACATTTGTCAGCTCTAGGACAAAGCAGTGTGAAAGCTAGCATCAAGAGTCGGCCTTTTTCATGCATGTCATAAATCACAATAAACACATTTTATCATAATAAATGGAGTACTTAGCATTCAACTCCAGATCTGCCGTTCCGGTGGGAATGGTAATCCTTTGACCCGCAGGTCTGACAGCATTAGGCTGACTCGATTGTTAGGCTCCCCCGTTAACACACGATGCGCGGCCGCGTGCCTCGCACGCCGTGCACCTCAAAGCATGCTGCCAATTATTTTCACCGGCAAGCTGTCACCTGGCGGTGACTGTCATCGCGCAGTTTTCCCTCAAGCGTATGAAACTAAAGGATGCACAAACGAGGAAGAACGTGTTATGTAGATAGATCGGTTTAGGTGTACCCATATGAAAATGATTCTTGGGGGCAGCGTACTGTGGGCACGACATGTTTAAGTAGGTGAGGGAGAGCCTCGCTTGGGATGGAACAAGCAAGTGTTCAGTTCGATTTGTTGTCTGTTACCTTGGGTTTATTGTATTGCCTAAATTAACAACATTTCCTTTATGTATTTGCTTTCTCACGTTTTCTTGCTTACAGGTGTTACTTGTCACCTCTCTCAGGTTTGCAGGGAGCAGAAAATGCATATGACAAACACTCCGGATTTAACCCCCGGCAGCAGACATCGTCTCCTGTAAATAACTGCTATGCGTCGTAGACATTTTCTGGTTAATTCAGTTCATTACGAAGGCTCGGTCGTCTTTTATGACCAGTACGTGCACTGTGAATCTGCAATTGTATTTGTATTTGTAAATGTCTGTTAATGTATTTTATGAATGCACTTCACATACACTTGCCATGGGAGGGTAGCTGACGGTGTTTGGGGAAGTGGGTCTGGAAACAACATGGTTTACAAAGGATGCAGTCCTTTTAATGCTTGTGTCTTAACATTTGCTTCCCATTGTAGCGCTGTAGGCTAATGCGCAGACAGCTAGTAGTTCTCGTCTCTGCTCTGACTTCCCAGATGATTTCCAAAGGCAGTTTTCCTACACCGCCTTACAGCGAGTTTCATTTTCTCCCTTGGAAAACAGGGATGATACATGTTTCTGTCTCCAAACAAGGGAGTCCATATGGTCCTAAACTGAAATAAGGACCCTGCTGAATCCGAGGGAAGAACTTCCCCTGGGGACAGGAGGCACTGCATCTCCAGCCTTGGAGGCTTTCGCGATGGCTGAGGGAGCCCCGGGCTCCTGGCGTGGATGGGGGGACCCTGCCCTGAGCGGGGTTTGGGCTGGAGACCCCCCCGGTCGCTGGAGGGGTCTGGGGGAGAAAGGAGCGGGAGGGGGATGTGTTAGGCACGATGTGCACCTGATTTCTGGTATTTTGCTCCACTGACCACTAGAATTATTCTTTCTCTGCACAGTAAGTTTCTTTCCATTAGCTACTATTGCAGCAAACCTCATAATGATAGTTATACGCTTGCCTTTCCTGCCCTGTTTCAGGAAAAAAGAAAAAAAGAAAAGCTAAAGAAAATTGACTTTTAGTGTTTGTTCTTCATTATAAAAAACATGCAGAAAGGCTTTTTTGATTATTTATTTCCCAAGGAGTGAAAATGTAACTGGTACTCTGTCAGCAAGCTCGCCAAAGAGGTAAAAGCAGGAGTAAATAACGTGTTTTTCAGTATTTTATTTTTCATCAGAGCATACGGTATTTCAGTCTGGTAGCTTTTTTGGATTGTGAAAAGGGAGAAAACTACTGGTGGTGAATTTTAATGTTAAAGATAGCATGGGAGTAGAAATTCTTTTCCGTGTCTAGAAGTGTAAAACGGAGAATCCTTAGTGCAGGGGAGTTCCCACAGAGCGCTCCGTGTCAGCAAACCCCCAGCAGCTGGAGCGAGCATTTAGTGGGAACAGAGACAGCCTGGGAAGCGTCCAGATTTTCTTCACTGCTGTTGAAGAATCACAGAGCCATGTTAAAGGGAGGAAGCGTTATTATTTGTAAAGCAGCTTTCCGGTAAGGGGATTGTGGCAGGTGCCTGCCTGGAAGTTCAGCTCTGTGCTGCAGAGATGCTGCTGCTTTTTTTTTTTTTCCCTTGTTTATTTATTTCTTTGTATCTCAAACCTGCCTTTCCAGAGGTATCACCTGTGTCAGTTCAACACCAGCATACTATAGCAGTGCCTACAGAATTGGTATTTTGTAATATTTCTTAAGTTACAGAAGTGTTTCTGTCACAAACCAGATCTGATTTATTAATTTTCTTGCCACACTGTGAAGTTCATCATTTTTCGCAGATACTGGAGGGAGAAGTTTCTTGCAAATCAGAGCATGTAGGTGGAGACTTCCTTCAAAAGTGAACTTTGTGTCACTGAGGAATATGGGTGAACCAAACCCATGTTTTTAGTTTGTCTTGTATTGTTTCAAGCTTTTGCAGTTTGAATAATTTGTAAAGCAACTTCAGCTCCAAAAATAGCTTGAATACCAGAAAACACAACAACTGCTGTTAAATATCCAGGGCAATGAAATCAGTTTGCCCACCATGCATGTGGTACTTCTATCAGCCGTAGGGGAGCGAGTACATTCATCAGAATGCTGCGTTGTTATTTCTGAAAGCACTATGGAAAAGTGGCTGTTTTAGTAAAGAAGCGAGAGGTTTCCTGTGTTTATAATACATCTTTAATTTACAATACTGACAAGCCCGTACCGTTTGAACTGTGTTATTCAGAAACACAGATGGATGTGTACGTGGTGCTGCGTCAGGAGGGAGTTCGGAGGACAAATGACACACAAATCGTAATGCCTCTGAGTGCGCGTGTGTCGCTGCCTGTATGAATTTGGACATGGAAATGAGAACAGGTTAGACAACGTGGATACAGAGAGGTTTTGATGCTTGTTCTTACATAAATCCTCTTTTGGGGTGGGTGTGGAGGGTTCCTTCAGAAAGCATTTCATGGGAAATTTTAGCAGTCCTTCCCCACAGAAGCTTTCAGTGAATCAGGTGTAAGGGAATGTAAAAGGCGTTGAAAACTCAGAGACAGTAAGGTTCTCCCCACCCTATTTCAGACTCTGGTTTTAATTAGTGTTTTACCAAGAGACAGCTAGGTGAAAATTGTTGATGATTATAATTTACAGTGCAAATTATAAACAGCAGGCATTAATATATTTAGAAATCTTGTTTTTCTGCCAAGAATATTTTTATGTAAAAATAATGCCCCTCTGCTTGAGACTGAAGGATCGCTTGTGGAAAAGCTCCCTATTTTCTCATTTGCCTTTATTTAAGTAGGCAAATGTAAAAGTAGGGGTTTTGTAGCTCACCGCAAACGAAGTGGGGAGAAGTAAACTTAAATGAGCATTGCACAAAATGTTGCAGTTTCTCTATCTCGCGGTCTTAAAATACATGCGTTCCTACATAGTTTTGTGAAGTTTGCTGTGAATCACTCTTTCTCTAAATTTTTCAGGCTGCATAATGGGAGTAAAATCAAGCTGAAAGCACAATCTGTGCTGAAGTACATGTAACTACTTTATCTAACCAACACAATCTGAAGTATGTATATATCAGTTACCCTATAACAGGTAATTATTGAGTTATGCAGTGAGGGAAGCAGTCCCGTGTTACTGTTCTTTTCAGTCATCAAATATTTTGACCATCGTTTAGTCAATATTTTGTCTAAAAGCTTATTTTCAAAAACGCCTGAAAAATCAGATTCCCTGCCTATTTACAAAAATAGACCTAAGGAAACCAATGTTCATTTTTGGAAGCGGATGCCAAGCTTCTCCGTTCCTGAGCATCACAGCATCCCTTCAGCTGGCCTTTCTTCCTGCTGCAGCAGGGGTGAATTGCTGCACCGGGGGCCCTTGGGCTGCTCCTGCCGCTGGTCCCTGTCCTCCTTTACTTGTCCATGACGAACTGCAGGGAGTCAGCTCCCAGACCGATGCTGTCCTGAATGCAACAGCGCATCGGCCGGCACCGCTTGCCTCTTGTCTGCCCTGCGGGACGTGCTGGCTGTGAAACTCCAGGAGGAAATGCAGCGTTTTAGGCTGTAGGAAGGTGGCAGCATTAACTGAATCAGGTGGAGATTATTTGGGGGGAGTGCTCGTGTTGCATGTAGATCTTCGAGCTGGTGCAACAAACGTGCAGTGGCCAGAAAGCAGGTAGCCACCCCAACAGCCTCAGGTCAGGTTGGAGGAGTTAAAATAGTGTTTGCTAAGTGCAAAGGTTAAAAATAAAACTTTTTTTTTTCCTCTAATGCTCATCTAAGGTTCATCCCAAATGCAGGTACTGAAGTGAAAGATTCACTGTATACCACATTGTCTTGCAGGCATTGCTAACCAGTTGTGACTTTTTTTTTTTTTTACATACATTGTAAACATATGTATTTTTTCTTGACAAATGTCCCATTGGGCCTGTGAGAAAGCCTGGGGAATTAAAGGTGCTGTTTTGTTTTGTTTTGCTTTCTTTGGACAGGTACTAAGAGCTAATAATAGCTGTTAAAGTATCCTCTTCCTTCCTACTTCATTAAAAGAAGATTGAGGCCAGGCTTAGATCAGCCAACAGGAGACATTAGCAAATGAGTTGGTGCAGGAGGTCCCTGTAAAAGGTTTTTGTGGCTGTGATGTTCTGCAGCAACTTCAGGATTGTATTTTGCAAGGAAAGATTCCCTAAAACGCAGATAAAGCTTCTTTGTACGAGGAACCCTTCAGTAATCTGTACCACATACACGATTTCTTTGTAGTATGTTTTTGAATCAGCGGAGAAGCTTAAGTCTTTTATATGGAGCGTAAAAGCAAAGGAGGAAATCTGCGCTGCTGGTGTCTGTAATCCCTGACTCTGTGTGGGATATTAATGCTTGCTGGTGTGTAGATGAGGAGAAGTGAGAAAATTAACTTCACATTCTGCACTTCCAGCGTGCATAATCAATTCAGCTGATCCTTTCTAACTGGTCTCTGAAAACACAGAGTACTAAATACCTCCAAATTTTTCCAAAGCACTGTTAACATTTAAGAAAAATGTGTTATCTTCATGCTGTCTACAGAAATGCCTGGTAGGACTTAGCAGCATCTCCTTCAGAGCTGCCCATAATTGTACGTGGCCCTAAGGTTGCACCAGGCGATGGCTGTGTGAGCTGCTGGGGCTGCTGCAAGAGCTGGGAAATTCAGGCTGCAGAGGCAGGGCTTGTGTGGAGGGTGATGCCCTGAACGCCAGGGGCAGACGGGATGAGCCCCCTGCTGCGGAGTTGGGATTTGGCCACAGAGATGGAGAAAAAGGCAATGTTGAGGGTTTCTGTGCGTAGAAGTGTTTGTGCTTTTTTTTTGTGTGTGTTCTGTAAGGGCTTCAAAACAGCAACTTCTAAAGACAGGAAGCAATAATTGTAAATGAGAAAACCGTGTGTTTCTCTTAATTTCACGGTAAAAAGTATCTTGGAATCTGGACTCCATGTTAACACTTGTGCTATTTCTTTGTCATGCATTTATATGAAAGTGATTTTCCCCATGATCTAGCCTTTTTTTAAGCTTCCCTGAGTAACCCCCACTGAACCCATCCTGGCCACATCTTACCCTGCACTGAGGCTCCAGACCCACTTGATGCTGAGAATGTCCTAAAAGCTGAGGCACACTTTCTCATCTCGCAATCTCACAGGAGGTAAAGCTAAACGAGCTCTGAAATGGAGGCTCTTTATGGGAAGTTTTCATCCACGAGCATTGCTTTCCACTAGGCCATATAGCTTTTCTCAAACGAGTGAGCTTTTAGGGGCTGCAGGGAAATAACATTCCCCAGTTAAAATGCTGTTTTAGCAAACTTTCAGCAGCCACTCACAGTCCTTTCCCTAGCCCTGGAGAGGATTATCAGGGTGCTTTGGTCTTGGAGGGCCATGTTCTTACCAAGACTGCATTCGTGTTTCCTGTTCTTGAGCATATTTCTTTCTTCTGTTACATTTAATCCCAGAATAGAGGTTTCATTGTTACTCGGTGGATGTTGCTCTCATCATCTCCTGAAAAGCACCTGCCCCCGTGTTGCTGCCTCGTCCAGCTTGTATGATTGCATACAACCATGCCCGAGGGCTCATCCCAAGGCAAGACAGTGACTCATTCTTTCTTCTTATAAATAGCATCCTGAAAGCTGAATGAAGGAAACAAACAATGATCATAAGTATTACAAAATACTGTCATTCTTCACAAATTAATTTTGGATTAAAATCAAACTCTGTGATTTAAAAAGAGCTCCATCAGTAGTTTTGTTATTATTGTTGCTACTGCTATTTTTACACAGTGCCTTATATTTACAAGTGCTATTTTTGGTCCAAATCAAAAGATGTAAATTGAAAGTCGTGAAAAGGGCTGTTCTGAGATCCCTATACTGGGGTACTGCATTTCTTTCTTTGCAAACACAGGGAAGGGATTCTTAGGGTTATTATTTTTCTTTTGGAGGGGATGGCAGTGGGGAATGGAGATTTCATATCCACATTGCCATTGCGTTCTAGGACCTAAAAAATAATAAATATGTACAGACACAGGCAAAGAAGGGACAACCTGTTTCTGCAGTCTTCCAGCTGGTCCTTAAAGCAGAGTTAATGCGAGACTCTTGGTTGTTCTGAGGGGATACATCCAGGCACGCATGCAGTGGCTGACAGTGACTTACTCATTTCCAGCCATGGCAAGCCTGTTGTTTCCTGGTTTTGATCTCTTTTTTTTGCTTTACACTATTTCTGTCTGGTTTGATCTCCATTAATTTATGTTCTGAAGAAGGAAGTTTTGAATCCTCCGAAGAGAACTTGTTATTCTCTAAGGGGGAAAAAGTCAACTTTCATTCCTCGCTATGACTATTTTTGATTTGTGAAACCAAGTGGCCCATAAAGCAGTGCAGTGGAAGAAAATTTGATAGGTTCCAGGTAATGAACAGCAAAGCTATGAGCAAGTTAACTTGCAAGAGATAATATAAATCATGCAGTCAAAACAGCCATACTTTTTGGTTGAGCCAGTAAGGCAGCATATCATCACTGGGCGAGGCTGAGTGCTCTTGCAAGGGAAAGAAAACACTTCTTTTTTCATGCCGAATAAAAGTTAGCTATCTGTAATGACAGCAAATGTCACAGATATGCTTGGGTGTATAAGAAGGAAGGACTCTGTTTAAAGTGTACTTGTGGGTTCCACTGCTACAAAGATAATCCCTGTGGCGAATTACAGAAGAAGAAACCTGCCCTTGTCATGTCCCATTCTACAATGGGAATGTGGCACTTCACAGAAAAAAAGTGATTGTCCTAATCAGGTATATTAGCTCAAAATAACACATGACATAATACAATTCTGCCATAGTCAAGATTATAAGCAGGTCTTTGGTGCAATGTACTGCCTCAGTGCTTATGATCCTTAAAATTTGCTTACTGATTTAGATTTTTCATTACTAATCTTAGCCTAAAAGTGAATTTGTGTGGAGAGACTGCTCCTTTTTTTTTTTTTTTCTGAATTACCAAAATAGTGCATCTCTCCTGTATAACGAAATGTCCCTAGGCAAAAACAGCTGCACTCTTACTTGTTGCTTTTTGCAAAGAAAGACTCGTATATCACTTACTGTTGTGAGAGGTTTTTTACTGTTTTTAAAGAAATGAAGAATTCTCCCTTAGAAAAAAGTGTGTGGATATTTAGAAATGAGGGCTCCTCTGATGAACAAATCTATGCTCGTATTTACTTTAGGTAGGTACGACTGTTTGTATCGATTTATTCTCAGCAGGATTTTAACTTCCTGATATGATTTACAGATGTTAACGTTTACTTACACTGAGTGTACATGTTGGACATCCAGCTTGTATAAATCATAAAATGAGGCGCTGTTCTCTCTTGAAAATAATAATCACGTATATATCACAGGATGATCTCAAGATTCACTTGGGTGCTGATGCTGCTATTTGATAGTTGCATGTACTTCTGTGAGTCAAAAATGTAGATGTGACATTTTAGCCAAAAGGATGAGAAATAGGGTTTAAGATGCTTTGTGTTGAAATTAAGTTTGCTTCTGAATGTACAATAGAGTATTTATTTCTAGGTAATTATAATTTTGTACAATGCAAACAAAATTTCAGTTTTTCTTCGCCAATGAGCTGCTGTCTCATTACGTGAAATTGGTAACAATCTGATAGTGAAGATCAGTTATAATTACCAGCAAGAATGCAAATTAGTTCGACTGTTTCACATTTTGAATTTATTAGAAATGATTTGTCATTATTCTTCATCTGCTATTAGATGCAACATGTAATAGATGAGCAGAGCAGCAGAGAAATTCGCAGGATCATCTGTATTCTGCTGTAGCTGAGCTGGTTTTGCTATTCTGTGTTTCATGTTGACCTGCTGACGTCACGGATGTTACAGATACAACCAAGCCTAGCAAGTACATTATTTAGACAGATTCCTCTGGTTTGAACTGCATATTGAGGGCATTAAAATGATTACGATCGTGCCCTTGGCTACACAGGACCAAGATTTTGACTAGCTTTATCTGGGGTATACGCTGAGACTGACTGAGTGGGAAGGACTAGGAACCATAAGCCTTCCCAACACCCACGTCTTCCGGACGTGTCCCCTAGCACATTAAACTCCTGGTTTCTGCAGGCTGTTTTCGGCCTTGAGTCACGTTGTGTTCAGGGCATGGCCTGTTCATGGGTTCCTCCTTGCTCTCTCCATATGACTTTTTATTTGGAGAGAAAGGAGGTGGGACAGGAGACATCCCGAGTAGCTTCATGCTTGAACCTGGCGTCCAGCATCCAAGGGAGCTTTTTTGATTAAGACAAATTACGTGAGCATAATTAGCATTTCGAAGGGAGAAAGAATAGGCTTTGTCAAGATCTGGACCATGTTTTGAATTATATGCTCATTAGAAAATATAAATATGGCAAAAATGTGTTAGAAAACTGTGTTCTCTGTCTATCCACTTGCATTTGGCAATTACAGCAGGAGCGTGAAGGAGGGATTTGAAGAGGACAGCGTAGTGGTTCTGCAAGTAAATTCGTAAAGTGGCTTCTCATACAGTGCCATGAGAGACAGCACGAGTATGGGCACATGGATGAGAAAAACTTCTGCTAGTGGTAGAGCATCGTGGCGGGTTTCTTCTTTGTGTGGTCTCATCTCAGAGGACCTAGCAAGGAGGTTTCCAAAGAGTTACTCTCTGTTGGCACAGCCTGTGTAACGGTTGCAGTTATTGGGGTTTCACTCAGGAGATCACTAAAACATAACAACAACCTGCCTTCCTCCTACTCCCCTGCTGGGCTCATTGTGGAAAAAAAAAAAATGTAACTATGTAGAAGTGGTTGTTTCTAAGTTGTTCGTTTTGGTCTACCAGCGAGGTGCTTACTGCTGCGCTTTTCTCTGGGGCTGGTCCAGCCGGCTCTGGATGACTTCAGCATGAAAATTAGGAGTGCGGTGGGGAGCAACACATGGAGATGAAAAGGGGTTGAGAGGGTTATCTAGGAAAGATTTTAAACTAGAATGGGAATTACCTCTGTCTTTTCTGTATAATACATAAAAATAAAATCTCAGTGCCATCTGAAATCTTTTATCTTATTTCCTGTAAGACCTGAATGAACATAAAAATGAATTTGGGGAATACTTAAAGGTATTCTTAATCCACTCTTTGTTCTTTTCAATATAGTTTAAAGATGTTTCCATTAACTTTCACAATACTGCACAGTGTTCCTTCTTTGGAGAGCTACTTGACCCTTGCTCAAAGTCTATCACATAATAATGCATTAACATAGAAATGATTCCAAGAGGTGAAGTTTAAGGCAGCAAGTAGTTACAATTTTCCTTCCTCAACTGGATAAGAAATGTGAAGAGAAATATTTTATAGACACTTGCATGTTTTTTCTGCTGCACCAAATGTATCCAAACAATCAAGAATTTTCAACAGCAAATAAATGTCAGCTATGCAGAGTATTTTAAGAAGCACATACTGCCAACATTATGAAAGAGTTGAAAAAACTGGGAATTGAGTGCTCTGTGATTTGCCATGGGCAGTGTGGATGAGCCAGAACGCCAGCTCTGTCAATCCGCTCCAGCCACGTGCACAGTAAGCTCATTGGCACTGGAAAGGTAATTATTTGCTCTCTGCTCGCTTATTGTGTGTCCCACAACGTGGCAAAAAGTGGCAGTTCTGCAGTTCTGTTGCACTGGTGGCAAAATCTCCGCTTTTGTTTTTGTTTTTAATCCTTCAGAAATAATACTAATACATATTCAGAGTTATAGAACTCTAGTTGAAAATGTAGCTCCTGGTTATATTTACAGATCGTCATCTTTAATATTTGTGTTTACTCAGAGAAAAGCAAATCAAAACACAGCAATCCAGAAGTGGAACCAAAAGAGCAGCCTCAGAGTCATGCCGCAGCCTGTGCCTTTGGCAAGGTTGCTAGAAGCGCGCCGAAACTCAGTCTTGATCCAGAGCTGACAAAAAGAGGTTTGGAGCAAAGTGGATAATTCTTTTCTGGCTGTGCTTGGTGGGCTCTGTGCAGTTTGGGTGTGTGTATTTGAGGTGGCCAGAGGGGCACTTTTTTGTGGCACCTTTCTCTTGGAAGCTCACAGTGATCATTTCATACTTCTGTATCTTCAGAGGGAGAAGCCGACTGGGTGAAAAGGAAAAATTGAAGCAGGCAAGGAAGCGGCGAAGCTATGGACATAGTGTAAAGGGGCGCGCTCAGGCTTCTGTTCAAGCATGGGAGTGGATACCCCTGCCAAGTGGTGCCACTTTGGGGGCAGTCCTTTATAGGAGTCAGAGGGCAAATACTACTCTCCTTAGGAGAAATCTTCATTTTGTGGTGAAGAATGGGGAAAGATCTAAATCTTCTGTCTGTCCCCACAGAGTTTCAGAACTCCTGCTAGGAACTCCAGTGCTCAGCATTCACTGGAAAGCAGTTGTGTAGTGACACCAGCAAAACGGGGATCAGCTTTGAGTTTGTAGGTTCCTTATGGACAAGAAGGAAATGTGGGATCCTTGAGTTAATCAAGGTAATGTACGTGGTGTTTGTAGTTGGTGGTCTGGGAGCTAATGCACAGAGATTGCTGGTCTTAGGTCACCTCCTCTCGTATTTGTGGTGCAGATTGTAAAAATGAACGGGCAATTCTGTTTTTTCTCTCAAAAGATTTAGGAGGAACCAAAATGCTTTTCTGTAAGGGCAGGGGTTTAGGACCCAGGGGAATATGAGGATTTCCTTCTCTAATCTGTGGGGATTAGCCTTGCCTGACAAGGAGCTAGCATGCAGTTGACTTGCAGACCTCCGTTGACTTGCATCTATACAGTGTATTGGACTGCCGAAATAAAGCAGTCCTTGCTAGAAGTGGATTTCCTGTGAGGATCCAACCAGACGTGTCAATGCCTGAGCTGAGGTTGCCGTTGTTTCCTGGGGAAAAGTTAATCCAGGTTGGATAGCAAAACGTGCAGTTTTGGTTTTAGTCCTCAGTATGTAGTAATTACTGATCGGGGCTGTGTATGTGGTGAGCTTTGAAAATAATAATACTAAAAATTGTGTAGGAGTTTAGCAAAAGTAAATTCACCGGGTATTTTACTGTATAATACTGTACTGTATAGTGTGCTGTGTTGTAGTGATTTCTGATGTTCAGGCATGACAATAAAGCATTATCTCCAAAGAGACCCGTTCACTTTTCGAAATAACTTAGTTTAGTGAGTGATGTATAAATAACGACTTGAAGAATAAATTTTCAGGTAGTGAAAAGTAGACGATCAATTGAATGCAATGAGCGTGGCCATTGGAAACAGTGAGCAGAGTATGGGAGAAGTTACCAAATAGAGAAACAAATGTGCGTGAAGTCCTACTGCAATTTGGGGGTTATTGCTGGGGCTATTGGGGAAACATCCCAGAAAGTTTACAGCTTTTCTAAGATTACGAGCTGAGGAGATGTAGGATCTTTCACAAGAACTGGTATTTGCACGTTTCCACAACAGGCATTTCATTTTGATGCAGTTCTCCATCCTTTTACTGCTCAAGGATGAGCAAATCTTATCGTTTCCTCTGCTGCCTGCAGCTCACCTAGCGAGAAGCAGAAAAATCCTGCCCTCACAACTGGTATTTTTTGCCTTCGTGTTGAGAAAGTATTAGAAGTGAGTAGGCATCGGAACTGCAGAGGGGCTTCTAGGACAAGACAACATTTGGATGTTGCAGTGGGTTGTCACTGCTGTGTTACCAAGGAAAGCTCTTCAGGCACACCTTTTGCAGGCATTCAGAGAGAAAGAAGAAAGGGAGTTATAATTCCCAGTTATTGTTTGGCTGTGACTTCAGTAGTTTGTCTCTTTCTTGTGCTTTAGGTGTTTGGGCCTTTTTTGGTGTTCTGAACTTGGGTAGACTTAAAATGGACAAAAGGGATGCAAAACTCTTATACCTCCAAGTAAAACATATGCATTTACTAGCCAATTTCCCATCTTTGTTTTTGTACGTATGCATTTATATATGTACATATGTGTATTTTGGTATTTTCTACATTCCTCTGCCCCTTTGGAACATTAAGTGAATTGCAACAACCCATTCTCTTTCTCTAAGATCCCTGGATCCTAGCCTGAATCCTGCATGAGACAGCCGTGGCCCCGTGCCTGGCCTTACAAACCCTCGCACCCCGTGCTGCTCCAGTGTCTCTGCTACGCTACGCAGTGCGCTGGCAGCACGGCACCAGGTGCCGCGACGCAGCGACGCCACACAGGATGAGCATCCTCTCCTGAAAGGAGAGCTTTGGGCCCACCACAGGGTTGTTGCTTTGGGAATAGGTTTTTATCCTCTTTCTTCCAAGGGTTAAGCAGAGCTCACGTTTTCTCTGTGAACTATGGCAGCAGAAGGAGTTTTGGTCCGGGGACTTTCTCTGTGCTTCACGTTAAACAGCCCGATCACCAGGCTACTGAGGAGTTCTCTCTTAATCTGTCTCTGCAGCCCAGTAAAACCTGCTTTGCTGGCAGGGATTCAGCAGCAGAGGTGAGGGATGTCTGCAAGAATTGTAAATATCATGGTGATTAAAGTGTTTTCCTGCAAAATAGGAGTGGTACATTCTTGTTTTCTTCTAGTCCTGGAGGCTGAGTTTGGTTTCATTTCCTATGAGGAGAAGGAAAGGCATCTCCACCCCTGCTCCGGCTGGCTGTTTCTAGAAAGCTGTGGTTGCCGCGTTGTGAAGGACGTGGGAGGCGATCTGTAAGGAAGCTGATACCTCTGTGCCCTTATTGTCTGGATTTCACTTGGCTTAAGGGAGAAAGCGTTGAGTTTCTCAGCCTTGGTGGGACCAAGTTTTCGGTCTGCACAGAGATGGAGCTCCAGACAGCTCAGCAATTTTCAGGTGGAAATGCAGTATCACCTGTGGTCTTTCAGCAGCGCGGAGCTACCAAGTGCAAGAGGAGTTTGTTTGTTTTTTTGCTGCCAGTTTTGTGGAAGTACGCTGAGGACCTGCACCAAAAGGGCTCCTTGCACATCAAACACAATTTCCTTGTCACGACACGGTGGGATTGTGTGCAAAATGTTACCTTTGCAGAAAGCATTACAGGTTATGCAGTCGTTAGCTGTGCTGTACTTTAGATGAGAAGTTACTGTGCTGGTTCCATCTCCTTAAACCTGCTGGGTCTTTAAATAGGTGTCCTTGGCCAGCTTTTCTCACTCAGTTAATCCCCGCACAGATGAACCGGCATGAATATAAATGTTTATGGCAGTCTTCACAGCTGCATATGGAATATATCGGATTGGTTGCATATAGTCAGTTCTTGGAATTTGATGCTCCGTAAAGAGTCCTAGATACACTTTCTGAAAGGAGCTATGTAAATGCGGATACAATTAGCATCATGATTTTTTTTTTCAGAAACATATATTTTAATAAAGCACTGAAGTGCAGAATAGCCATTTCCTGTGATTTTCATTCACATAATATTTATAGTGCTACAGAACAAATGAGCCGTTGAAAAGGGAGACAAATTAATGCCGTGAATGAACTTGCTTTGAGAGGAGTTTGTGATGAAATTATGACTCTAACAAACTTTAATAAACCAATTACTGCTTCTCCTGGATTTGTGAATATGAAAGCTCAGTGGGATTTGGTGTAATCCCTCCCTGTGAACAGATGGGCAGATTACAGGTCTCTGCAGAACGTGCTCCAGCCTTCCCCTGCGCTGTGATCGTGTTCCTTTACGCCTTGCCTCTTGGTGACAAAGTACTGAAAAAGGCAGGAGCAGAATCGGTCAGGATGTTTGTGATGCACAGCTGTGCAAATCGCACTCAGTTTTCTTACCACCTGCTACTCCCGGAGCTGGTCACAAAGAGGGATGGTCTTGTTTGAGCGCCCGGCGGCACATTAGAACGGTCCTGCTCCGGATTACTGTAGTTAAGAGTCTGTCAGCATTTCATTGTAAGCTGCTATTTTCAGGGATTTATAACAGCCAAATATTTTACTTCAGGCTCCATCCGAGTAAATAGAAAATACAAGAATGACGCCAGGAACGATTTTTAATTGCCCTTCCCCTCCCCCAGATCAGTTACCGAGGGTCCCTCTGCGATTTCTGCCTGCTGGAGCAGCAAACTTTCCTCTTCTCAGGAAGAAGGTAGAAATGTTGCAGCAGGTTGTAGATCAAATGATTCCGTATTTTGTCTGGTGTAATTAGAACAGCTTCCTTATACCGCTGTCTTCCAAGACCTGTGAACAGTGGAAAGCTGCAAGTAGTTGCCTTTGCCTCAACTCAAGTACTCAAAATCTTGAAACCGTGAATACTTTAAACTGCTTTGTATGGCTGTGGCCTTGCTTTCAGCTGGCAATACGTATGTTGGTAACTTTAGGACTTGATGTAACAACATTTCTTCCTTTCCTAATTAGTAGCTCCCAACTGTATTTAGCAGCTAGTGAGTAATGAAAGAAATCACTGCCTGGTTGTGCGAGTATGCAACTCGTAGGTAATACCAAGAATGATGGAAGTTTTACATTGGGAGGGACCCGAAGGGCATCTCTGGTCTATCCTGCCCAGAGCAGGGCTTTGTCCCGTCGGATCCAAGGCCCTCCGGGGACGGGAGCTGCACAGCCTTGCTGGCAGCCCGCTGCACGGCTCGCCCTCCTCGTGGGGAGAAGGCGTTCCTTGCGTGCAGTCCGAACCTGGCTCCTCTCAGCGGGCACCCGCTGCCTCTCCTGCTGCAATGGAGCCCCGATGTTCAACCAGGTGTTTGGCCCATCCATTTTTCAGTTGTCCACCCCCTCAGACCGTGCCTTCCTGACTTGGATACGAGAGTGTGGTGGAAGATAGCGCTGAAAAGTTTGTGAAAGTCAAGGGAAATGGCAGCTGCTGTCCCCTCATCCACGAAGCCAGACATTTTATCACAGGAGGCAGTCAGGTCGGTCAGGCATGACTGAGCTTTGGTAAATCCAGGCTGACTGATCCCAATCACCTGCCTCTCCTTCATGGGCCCAGAACTGTGATCTGCGAGGACTCACTCCATTATTTCCAATGATCTTCGTGTCATATAAGGTGTTTAAAATAGCTGGAAGATGGAAAGTAACTTTCTACAAGTATGTATTTTAAAAGAGCAAACCGAAGACCTTGCTTTTGCGTGTAACTGAGCAGAATCAGAGCCGTGCAGCAGCTTTGCAGTGGGGCAGAAGGTCTGTCTGTCTGGGCTGGCGGTGAGCTGAACCGCTGTACAGGTACGGTCTCTGGGAAACCACAGGTGGGGATGAGGTCAGTGAAGAACAAACAAGGCTCTAACGGGACCTCAGGTCCCACTTTTTACCAAAGCAGGCTTTATTTCACAGACAGCCTCTCCCTGAGTGCAAAAACGACCCTCCTGAGTCTGGCAGTAATGTATTTTTAGCTTCTCCATGCTGGACTGTAACTGTGTAAATACATTTCAGGAAGACTTGGGCGTTCTCATCAGTTTATTGCAGGGAATATCCTCTGTGAAATGATGACCCGGGACTCGTTACAACATTTGAACACCAGCATCATTGGTGGTGTATAGGATCTTCTCAGAAGGTAAAGAAATTAATGCGTACATTTTAATAAGTCAACCATCATTACTTATGCCAGATTGTCACACTTCCGAAATAATTTGCTTATGTAAAGCTCTCAAGTATTCCAGGCCATAATGTGAATTATTTCCTTCTGATAATGTTTCAAGAAAACATGAAACTAACAACAATAACATCGTTGTAGCATGTTAAATATTTCATGTACATGTCTGCACTGAAGCAAGAAGTCTTTTCTCTCTGTCTGTGGCGGTTTCTCCTGGATCGTTCTTTCCCCCCATAGGAATTCTTTTGATGTTGGGGAAAGCAGAATCCTGGCCCAAAGATCCTGT
The DNA here is from genome assembly GCA_013399115.1 of Anseranas semipalmata. Taxonomy (NCBI): domain Eukaryota; kingdom Metazoa; phylum Chordata; class Aves; order Anseriformes; family Anseranatidae; genus Anseranas; species Anseranas semipalmata. The sequence continues at coordinate 23,131 of VXAA01000342.1, read as the reverse complement.
GCTGTGGCGGGAGCTGTGCTTAGTGCTTTGGGAACATGGGAACACTAAATGCTGCTACGGAAGGAGCTGCTTGTGGCTTGTACTACAGACAGGTGTGTCTCACGGGGAAAGGTAGAGCTAAGGAATGATGGTAGAACAAAGTGCACACACCTCTCCTGGAAAAGACTACCCTGCATTTTATATATAAAATGTTTCTCAGTTCTGGTTTTTATTTACATATATCTTAAAATCTTAGAAATTTTCAGAGTACAGGTATCAGTAATAATTGTGGTCATATAGGACAAAGAAAATAGTTCTTTCTAATTTGTCTCATTCATAAAGTTTTGTGAGGGTTTTTTTGAAGGAAATTAAGATCTCTTATGTCTTACTGAGTAATAATTTGAGGGGGGGTTGTGTATGAGAAGCAAAGTTTTTAGGCAGTTGTGCAAGAGGATTCTGCATATTTTTTAAAAGAGCCGATTAATAATTTTAGTCCCAGTACGGGTTTTCAAATAACTGGTGCGCTAAGGGATTTTTTCATATTTTTTGAAAAAAAAAAAAAAGGCACGTGCTTGTAATAGGGACAGTATTACAGTAGGAAAAGACCCAGAACCTCTGACGTGACTTCAATTTGTCCACAAAAGCCTTTGAGAAGACAACCACCAGCTTTCATTCCCAGACCAGTCCCATTTCGGTGGTGCCCATCCCGCTGTTGTTGCAGGTTTTTCCCCATTTCCCAGCAGGGTCTCTCACGACACCCCTCTTGCTCATGCTGAAGCATAGATGTTACTGTTTGAAGCTAAGCCCAGGCTCAAGCAGGGCTGACTGGGCTTGCTACAGATACAGGCTCTGCAGAGGGTGATGCTCGGGTGAAATCCCACCTGATTTTATTAATCGTTCAACTTTGAATAAACTTGCTGAGATTCCCGTGCAGTCTCACATCATCCACATTGTGATTCTGGGCAGGCTCTTTGGAAATGGGAGTTTCAATGAATGCTTTTTAAATTTAATGAAGGTAACTAAAAGGCTGAAAGATTTTTCAAACGATGCTCCCGTCTCGCATCAGGCACCCTCATTTCAGGCGCCGTAGACCTAACGAGCAGCACCGCTGTGCCGAGAAGGGCTTTAAGGAGATTACTCCTCTCCCGTCAGCTGATACATAAACAAGCGTAAGCCGCTGCGCTGGGAGAAGGAGCGAGCGGCGCGCCGCGAGCACAGGCAGCTTGGACGCGGAGCAGAAAGCACCTCGCGCCGCTACTCGCAGGGATCCGGATCCGGCTTCGGGGGCTGGAGCATCCTCCGGGAGCCCCCATCCCGCTCCCCGCCAGGCAAGCGCCGTGCGAGCAGCAGGCGGAGGGCAGGCGCGTCCCCGCCGCAGCCGCTGCCCGACAGCCCGGGACGCGGGGATGCGGAGCGGCGGCGGGGTGCCTCTGGTCGGACGTGCCAAGGTATTTTTCTCTGCGCTGTTCCTTCGGCGGGTCCTGCGCCTGTGGTGCGGGGACCACTGTCGCTCCGTGCTGTCTGGGGTTTGTTTCGGGGGCAGAGTGGCGAGGGGCTGTTGTGTGCGAGGTGCCTGTGTATAGGCTGGGCAGGGAAACTTGCTGCATAGCCCAGCCGGGCAAACTTTATACCACTGAGTCAGAAAAACTGGATTTCTTCCTGGTTTGCGTTTTCCTTGGAGTTCCCGTCAGTAGCAGATTCACCCCAAACCAACATTTTATTCATCTGTTTAGGAAAGCTGTCACTGTGATCCCCGCGTTGTGTTAGAGCGGGGGGAATAGGACCAAAGGCAGCCTTTTGGTAGAGGCAGAACATCCTCTGAAACTTCAGTCTCTCTCTCACATCAGCGTGGTTCCCAGCAGTGAAACAGAAAAGGTCTTAACATTTGGGTTTTGAGTATTTGTGCTGCTGTTCAGTGCTTGTTGCAAAGTACAGCTTTCACAACTCCTGTCTTTGTCCTCAGAGGAATTTATTTGCAGGGAACCTCTCGTCTAACAGCCTGACATTAGAAGTCGCATTTTGGCTAATTTTTGCAGTTTTTAGAATTGGGGCTTAGTAGACTCACAGCCTTGTACATGGCTAATTTGTTGGTATGCCTCTGAACTTGGTAGAGCAGTAACTGTTCTGCTAGTACTTTCTGTTACCCTTTCTCCCCTTCATCCCCTTTCTCATACTACAGTCTACCTTCTGTATGTATTTTTTACAGCATTATTCGGTCATAACTTGAATACCGTTCATATTTAACTCTTCTTGCTTCATAACAATTCTTTTCCTGACTCCTGGTGGGTTACTTACTTGGACTGCTCGGTATTATTTTGCTAATTATTCTTCTTGGATTTCTGCATTTTCCTTTCATGGTGCTCATTGCAATACCACTATCAATCTAAGGATGCACTTTAATTAAAAACAAATAGGTAAATGTTATTGATTATTGCATCCCATTTAATATGGAGAATTCTAAACAACTTTAGTATACCTTAGATGTCATTTGAGGACAAAATGGATGTGACTGTGTGTGCGCGCGCATATTTTCATACCCAAGCAGAAAGCCTTTATTTGAAGTGCTCTGTTGTTACAAGAGGATAACATGTTACTGTGTAAGGTTAACTCTAGGTCCACATTTCATTACTTCTGATAAAGTCCTTTAATTGGTGGAGCTGGTAAGCTAATAGTATAGGGGATAGAGTAAATAATTAATGATATTAATATTAATGTACTGTGGACTTTTACAGAGCTGAGTCTTGCTTTAGGGAGTTTGAGACTTTGTATATGAATTCCCAGTTACTCTTACCTGAATGTAACTATCACTTTAGGTATTCTTGTCCTGGGGGGGCTTGGGTTAGCTAGGGGTTATTTGATGCATTTTATCTATCGTTTTAGTACTCAGGTTTCAGGAACATAATCCACATGGCTTTGCAGTTACAACCCTATGAAATGAGAGTGCAATTTAATGAGAGTGCTGCTCTGGTTAACGATGAAGCGCTCCTCTCTCAGCTGTAGTAATGAGTTGCTGAGGCAAGAAAGTTAGCCCCAGTTGCTGTGTTTCACACCTTACACTTGGACAGTGAATACACAGACTGTAAAGAAGTTTGGGGCTTGATCGCTTCTTTATAGTTATCTACTTGTGTTAAATCACTGGTTGGAATAATTGTATTGTCACCTTGTGTCATATTTGCTCAGGTGTAATAGCTTTGCCAGAAAGGCAGTCGCCTGTAAAATCGTGGTGCAAAGGTTTTAATATTCTTTGGAAAGGGGGGGAGGGCTGTTATAGGCAGGGTTTGTTTTTTTTTTTAACTTTTTTTTTTTTGTATGAGCTTGCTGATTTACTGGTGTCTGGGATTTTCTGAGGATGACATCTTTGTTGGGAATCGCAGACAGGTCTTTATGCTAAAGAAAATTTGCTCTAGAATACTTTTAAATAACAAAACGAAAGCAATTTAAGCTGTTAGGCTTAAAAATAAGATGAAGTGGCCATGCTGGATTCTGGTCTTTACTTACTCTGTAGCTAAGTTGTTGTAAGGCTTAAAGGCGTTAAGTGAGAATTGATTCCTTGTGTGCTGCAGCCTTTGGTTGGTCCAGTGTTAAACTTCATTTCTGCTTTTTAAGTTGAATGATTTTGTAACTTTTTCTTCTATGCAAGTCCATTATGTGCAAGCAGTATCTTTAAGGGAAAAAAAAAAAAAAGAAGAGAAAAAAAATGTCTTGAGCCCCCTCTTAAAAACAAGGGGATGGCTGGCTTTTTGTTCTTCTGTCCCTGGTGCTCCCTTGGAACCCTGGAGCTCCTGACACTCAGACCCTTCTACCCATTTCCTGGGTAAATGCAGCCTTGACCATTTGTTGTCCCCAAAATCATTTTTTTGCCAGTGTCTTGGCTGTCTTTTTGAGTATGTCTTTCATCTCAAATTCCTCTTTCTTCAATGTGGTGAAGAAAATTGTGCATTGCATTCATTTGTACACATCATTGGTGTTTTGTTCGGTGACACCGTCATTTTCTCATTTCTGTTGGGAATACATTCTGCATCCAAGGGTCACATTTGCTTTTTTACACCTAGATCACAATCATTATTCTTTATAATTATGTTGCAATCAACTATGACTTGCTGGTTCTCCTCCTTTGCAGTTTTCACTTGGAAGCTCACAGCGTACCAGGAAACCTCTTGTAGACCCTGAGTACGCGACCTTGTGCTGCGCCTTGCTGAACTTTGTCCTGATTCTGCTACTTCATTTCTTCAGAGCATCTAGTTTCTTGTGTGATATTCATCTATGTCCTCTCTTCTGGTATCTGTATCCCTGTTGTATTATGCGTTACCAGCCTATTCCTAATACCAGCAACAGAATTATTAGGAGAAATGTTTAATAAGATCAGTTCCAAGAGTGATTCTTAATACTCTCTAAGAATCACTTAAGTTTGAGGGACTCCTGCTGTTGTGTCCCCTTGAACCAGATGCTCGCCCATCTCAAAATTGCTGGGCTGGTTGCAGCTTAGCTAACAGTTTCCCACGTGACACTGCTGAATGCTCTGCTAAAATCCCAATTAATGAGATCTACAGTATTTGGAGAATGTTATCTGATGAAGTAATCTCTTAGGTTAGTCTGTCACAAGCTACCTTTTGTTAAAGCCATATTAAATTTGGTCACATTTTCCAATGCTTTCATGTCTTTGGAAGGAGATTCGAAGGGAAGAATACTTGGTCTCTGTGCCACTGAAGTAAGTTTTATAGGCTTGTAGAGAATTCTTTTTTTTACTTAAAACATGAATAATTTATTTCCTACTCTTTAATTGTATGCAGTATCCCAGTTAAAAGAAATGTCTTAGTAATGTTCAATTTTGTGTGCCATTTATTTCAAAACTCAGGGTTTGACTCTTTAATGGCTCCTAAAGTTTTTAATTTCACTTTATGACAATTTCCTCTTTTGTACCCTTGTGTATCTTACATTTTTTTCTTTCACCATTTTTCCCCTTCCTCTCATACCATAGTAAATATTAATTTAAACCCTTACTAAAAATAAGGTCCAAAATGTCCTTTGGTATCTAGATTATCCTGCCCAAAATCCCATTTGCTCTGCATGGGAATCCAAGGTCCTCTTTTCCTGATCCTTCCCTACTTGTAACACCAAAGAAACTTTATAAAGCTATCAAAACCAGGAAAACACTGTGTTTGGACCTGGAAATCCTCCTGGGAGTCTGTTATAGTATTTTCTACGATATCATGTTTTCTTGACCTCTTCATTTTATATGTTTTTAGGCTTTTTTTTTTATGTTTTCATTGAAAGCCTTCTAATGTAGAGGTAGTTAATTGTTAAGTACGCATTCATTCAGGAAAAAAAGAAGAAAAAAAAAACAGAACAAAACTGTGTGCTGTCTTAGAGTAGGATAGAATGGACTAGTTCCCTTGGAAGGGACCAAAAAGATGGAGTCCAGCTGACTGACTGCTTCAGGCTAATGAAAAGTCTTCTTGAAAGTCTCTCTCCCTCGTCCTTCCTTGGAATACTGAAGGGTTGAATACCTTGGATTTGAAGTTATCCAGGCCTCCTTCATATTCAGACAGCTGAGCTCCTCAGTTCACTTGATTTTTTCTAGTTAGTTACCTTAATTTCTTTCTTCTTTTTCCAAAACAAATGCTCATAACCCTTAATTACAAATATGTTTTCTTTTGTTCTTCCATGTTATTTAATTGTCTTATTACCATTCAAATCCAGTTTACTTTCTGAGAGTGAATTGTCAGAAAATCAAGTATGAATTAACCTTATTTCTTACAGATATAAAGGTTATCCACTGAATCAATTGTGTATGAGAGTACACAAATTACACTGCCGTCAGTATTCTTTGCTCTTTGTATCTGGAAAATTGAATTCTCCAATGGTGGCGTAGTTTCTAATAGTTCTTGCTTCTCTGAGAACGCTACAGCGATCTACGTGGTGCTTCAAGGTTTATGGTATTACTGCAGTCAAATGCAATTTGACAGGATCATCTCTTCCCAGAGTGATTGTGATCGAAACCAATATTGAAGTTTAACATATGGGGCTCTTCTGGCTTTGTATCTCTTTCTCAAATTGAAAATCCTTTAGAGAATATCTACTATGCTCATGTCTGGAGAAATAATAAGATGAAGTTAGGTGGTTGCACCAGTGGTTCCTCTGTTTTGTTACCCAGGCTCCTTGCATTTGAATGCAAACAGTTACTTTCTGCTGGCAACTCTGTGCACCAGCCGCAGTCGGTGGAAGAACTCTGCCTAAAATCAGGCCAGACGTGGTGACACCATGAAACCATCAGCGTATCAACCCTGTCGTTAACCATGCTCTCGCTTTGTTGTGGTGAGCTCCATCACCAAAGAGTGGCTATTTCATCCAGAGACGGCAGTGGGTATGGACGTTGTTAGCTTTGTCCTGGTGGAGCAGAAGCATTCCTCGGAAGGCATTTCTTCAGCTGCTGCCGATGCTCTTTTCTGTTCTATCTGTGGAGAGGATGTTTAAGATTATCTTTTCCTTTTTCTCCAGCATAGGATGATCACACACTGGATATCCATCATACAATTTTCCAGTTATGGGGAGATGGCTCCGGAAAGCTAGCAGATGTAATTGAACCTGGAGCTTGTTCGTAATAATTCACAACCTGGTCTGAAGGCCACTGAAGACAGTATTCTAAGGGTCATATCTTGCCTTAGTACTTTCAGATGGCACAGTTTTACAACCACGCTGCTGTTGTGCTTGTACCTGAGTGCATGATCTCTCCATATATATATATATATATGCATATGTAACGTGTGCATATGTATATATTAACTACTGTACAATCTTCAGCTGTTCAGCTTTATGTGCTCCAGCAGTCCGTATGGCTGCTCTCCAGTCCTTGTTCTGGTGCTGCCCCACTTGCTTTAATGCAAGTTCCACTTAGCTGAGTAGACCTGGGTAGGCCATCAGCTAAATTGCAGCAAGTTCATGCACAGATAGACATTAACTGTTGGTTTGACAGAGAAATATCTGCAAGGTTTCAGTGCAAAAATCCAGAATGAAATACAGGCTTTCAGGAAGAAAACCTTAGTATCACAATATACAGAAAGAACTGTAAGCTCTATTAAAGCACTTAATGTCTCCTAAAGTTTTATAGCAGTTTAATATCATATACCTTTTTTTTGAAGTGAAATTCAGCTATGACTTTTTGTCCTGGAACTGTTTACTCTTTTGAATATCACTGGTGCTTTGGCTTTGGAGCTGTGTTGGACTATGGTGTAAGCTGAATCTACTTTCCATGTGACATTTGAGATGCTAAAACTCCTTTTGCATTTCCAAAAAGTTAATATTGTTTGGTAGTACTCATCTCCTTCCCAGCATACCAACACACATTAGATTATAAATGCGATAAATTTTCTATTTGTGTTTAAGCATTTACATTGTATTAGATCAAATGAGTGAAGAGAGAGTAGAGTAGGATTGTGACAAATTGTACATGAGGATTTGGAGATGTTATTTTTGATGATTCACTCGCACAAATATGATCTGCTACAGTTTGCGTATGAAGGCCAGGGTGCTTCTAGGCTGCAGAAGGGGACTTTAGGTTCCTCAGGAGAAAGGTCCTGATCCAGACACAGTCTGTAAGTTGTGTGCACCTGACAATCCCAGCCGTGGGATTTCTTCTGGCTTCTGGTAGAAGAGCTCGCAACATTGCGGGGAGGATTGCTGCTCTTGTTTTTGCTGCTCTTCTAATGTCATTGCAAAGCACTTCCATGTTTTTGAACTGTGATAGTGCATGCTGGACCTGCTACACTGTTGGTCCTGGGAAAGCAGACTTTGATTACGAGTTAGCAGATGGTGAAAAATTGGAGAAGTCCCACCTTGAATACGGTCATAATCACAGCACTCAGAGACCAGGAACAGCCAACTAAAACAGCTGCTGTTTGACACAATAGGTCAGAAGCTGATGAGATACAGAGCTGTTCTTGGTCCATAAATTTACATACTTGGTTCATAAGTAAGTGACACTTAATTTTAATTTGGTGATGTACTTTCGCACTGTATCCTTCCTTTAACAGTTTCCTGATGACTTTCTAGCACACTTGATCCTTTGGTGACTCAGTTTTAGAAGTTCCCTGCTCGGCCTACTGAGCAGCTGCTTTAGCAGTATTGTGTATTGAGAATAACTGTATTCACCACCTCTTCTGTGTCTCATGTTCAGCTTTCTGCATGCTTTGGAACATCTTGATCAGAGAATGCAGTGCTGTACCTTTGAAATCACTGCTGACCAGAGAGGCTCACCACACCATGTTGGCCTAGATTCTGTGTAAATAGATTAAAAAACTGTTCAGGGCTGTTCTTGCTGAGTAACCAGCATGTTGGATAGCTTACCATTTCTGGTCTACAGTCACTAAGCCGGGTGGATTACAGTCTACCTGGCCTACCTCTGAAGTCATGAACCTCACAGGAAATACACCAGACAAAATCATCTTGCTCTTTTTCTGTACTTAAGAACCAAATAGTGGCCACCAAGCTGTCATTTGTGGTGGTGTTGACTCTTCCTAAGGTGGGTCTGGAGTACAGCTAGCAGACGTCCCATGCCGTGTTGAATTGATTCATCTTTGCGTGGGCATCTGTGCACGGCTAGAGAAGATTCATCTGTCCTGAGCAAAACATAAGAGCTCCTCCTTGCCCAAGTGGTGAGCATTGTGTGGCCTGGACAGGCGAGGTGCTCTGTGTGATGTGCTTCACAGCAAACTGCTGTGGGAAGGGCTGCGAGAAGGACAATATGTTGACGAAGTGATGTGATTGCTTGGATTGACAACCCTCTGTTTTTCAGATGCAGTGGAGTTTGGGCTGGCTTGATACAAAGCAGGTCTCTGTGGGAGTGAGATGTGAATGCCTCAGTCTGCTTCTGTACCCTTGGAGGCTTGTTAAATTTGTGCTGTTGTGACCACATCAGACCCATGCAGTGTCCGATTCGCTTTATACAGAGCCTAGGGGGAGATTTGGTTTTGCCTCTGTAAGTTAATCTTCATGCTACACGTGCTGCTTGAGATGCAGGCAAAGATGTACTGTACTTGTCCTGAGCGTACCTGCAAACAAGTAGAGAAAACGTGCTTCTCTGTTAACCTTGCCTCCTGGTCTTTGCTCCGGTATGATTCCGACTTAGCCGAATGTCGAACACACCATAGGCAACGCTTTCCTTAGAGGCAGGGAGCAGGATAAGAAATTATGGCCCTGTGGTTTAGACTGTAATAGCTTAGACTCTCCCAGATTTCCCAGCATCAGCTGGAAAGTGGAGTCCCCATAGCTGTTTACGAGCTGTGATAGACCATGGTTGTTACTATGCTTGTTTCCGCCGATGAGTTGCACACTAGACATAGCTCAAGGCTGGCGCTAGTGGGTACGGAGCTCTCCAGAGGAAAGATGATTGCTTGATGCAAGGCCTAGTGCTGCTTTGGCCTTGGATCAACATCAGAGGCTCGAGAACGCAACACGAACCATCCTGAGCATGGACCTGCTGCTTGTATTCTGGCATAACTGCTTTCTTTTTGCTTTTACCTACTCGCATTGACTTAGCTCAGTGCAAAACACTGCCACGTGGTCTATACCTCAGCGATGTTGCTTTTCAGATACCTCTAACTACAGTTAAAATCTGCTTTGCCCCCTCTGTGTGACATGAAACTGCTCTGCTCTTCATTGGCAAGTGACTTTCAGTCCCGCTGTTAAACAGAGCCAGAGAGTGGTGTTGCATTAACCTGGAGTGCTGCCTACCTGGTGTTTTTGCTGTTGTATGAACTCTCCCGGGTGAATAAGGCACAGTGGGAGTCTCACTGTGAGACTCGCTGCAAGCGGTTCTCCAGCCTGTGCCTCGGACAGTGGCCACAGCCACTGCTAGGCCTGTGCTGTCCCCCAGACCAGCTCCTGCCGGGCCACCAGAAGTTAGAGGCTGGCACGAGAGTCGTCGTGTGCTGCAAGAGGAGCTGGCTCAGCTGGAGCAATTTCCATGGGCGATTGCCGCAAACCTGAACCTAAGAAGGCAGTCCTGAGCCCCCAGCAGGGCATGCTTGCTGTCAGGTGAACCCCTCCAGTTCCCATCCTGCTGGGCATTGCATCCCAGGAGTGTCATCAACTCCGTCTGCACCCCTCTTGAGCAGCGGAATCTCCTTGAGATCCGGCTCTGGGCCTGGCCTTGCCCCTTGGGGTTGAGCACAGCGGCTCCGTGCTGTTGCTGCAGGATCACTGTGAGGGCCCAGGCCGTGCGGCTGCAAGCCCTGGTTTGGCTGTACCACCTGCAGCAGGGGCGAAGAGGAGCTTCCGTGCCTTCAGCTCGCTGGCCCCTGAACCACGCTGTGCGGGAGCAGGGATGTAATAACGTGTGCTGGGGGCTGCCTGGGAATGAGCTGTGGGAATGTAAAATGAGTAAGTAGTAGCAGTGCTGATGTAGTCTTTGGTTTGTAGCTCACAGACACCTGGGGTGTCAGTGGATATGCACAATGAGACAAATCGGAGTGCCCAATGGGGAGGGGGGAGAAAAAAAAGAAAAAGAAAAAAGGTTTCTGTACTTCCTATCTCGCCACACAACCTACATGATAGTTATGAAATGAACTGATGAGAGATATTACTTCTCCCACCATCATTAGCATGCAAGTGTTCTCTGAATGTGCCAGATGTTTGGCTTGCATTATCTGGAAGTTTCTTTCATTTCCAGCCCTAGTGAAAGGGAAGCTTGAGCACGTCCAGCAGAATTATAAACAGTTTCCTGTACCAACGAAGACAGTAGCATACTTAATGAACTGTATCATGCTAATAGTAAGTCCAGCTAATGAATGCTTTCCTGTTATTTTAGAGAGGTGGCCGAGTGACATTTTTCTGAGTCGGGATCACTGAATCCGTATGGAAGTGCAAATTAATTGTCTGAGAAAAGCTTCCCTTTATGTTACTATTTGGAAGGAGGGTTTATTTAGTGCCGTATACTTTACAGTCAGATTTCTGTGAGATTTATTCAGAATAACCTTGTATCCAAAGCTTGCTAAGGGTATGTCCTCTGAGATACCATCAGCTGAAAAAAAAGTGTCTTTACTAACAGTTTTTTGTATGAATTCTGCAGAAATCAACACAACATGTTTTCAAAGCACTATAATACCAATCCAGTAACATTCTTTGGAAGTATTGGTTGGTATAGAAGGAGGAGTTTCTGAACTATAGGTTGTAACCAGCTAGTTAAGACTTGCATTCTGTTCTGCCAGAACACCTGGTAGACTCTTGTGACTCCACGTAATAAGGCGATCGCTGTTATTAACCAGAATATTCCCCAGTTGTATTGTCATACTTTTCGTCCTGGAACAGGAAGATGCACTGATACTTTGTTGGCTCTACAGCAGGGATATACAGGGAGTTGCCATTGTTGTGTTGGCATCTCAGCCTGTGTGTTCTACAGTAGTGAAGGGAGCTAAAAGATGGCAGATCCATCTCTCTGAAAGCAAACTTTGGGGGATCAGTATCCCCATTCATTTAGGAAAGATCGGCTGGAATTACTGCAGTGCTATATCATTTCTATCTGAATAACTGGCGGGCATTAACAGTACCTGCAAATAGACCGCATGAAGAGATGATGAGGCCTCCAGCAGTATGGACACAGAAATCCCGTCGGTGCCTCTCTGTGCAGAGTCCAGCTCAGCTCCTCGGTCTCGGGCTAGGCTCATTGGATGGTATGACATTTTAACGCAGTGGTTTTTCATAGTTTTGATCAGATTGGATATGAAACAGTGGGTTGGTGAAGATCACTTAGGTCTTTAGGTGACATTGCAGGTATTGGCCATGCATACTGCATTTTCTGTGGACTGGGTGTACTTGCTTTTCAGAAGGTCCTTAGTTTCTATTAGCTGTGACCTCAAATCCTTCTTGTCAGGAAGCTGCAACTTGAGAAAACGATCCAATACTTTATTTTTTTTCTTGTTTTCTTGAAGAGAGCTGTGTGAGGATTTGGCATGAAGAGAGGCAGGGGAACATGAAGGGAAGGCAATAGGAATGGTAAGAATGTGCAAAGATAAATCATGTTGGAGGAGGAGGATACAGAAGATGATGAGGAGGAGAAAGAAGTAAAACTTGTGAATAAACCCAAAAGCAGGCTGGGCCAGATGAATAGATTTTATTCCTCTACAAGAATGTTGTGAGGAGAGCTGCGTGGTATTTGGCTCTGTTTAGCTGCTGGAAGCTGGAGGGGAGTTGCCCTTAATTTGAATGACTTTGTTCCATAATTTGTTTTGAAAATGACAGGAAAGTCATGGAGTTCACACTTTGTTATAGAGCAATACATTCTCCTTCTAATGCAATTACTTTGAATGCATTGACTGTATTAATATGAGAAGTGGAAAGGAAATTCAGTGTTTATTGTCTCATACATACAGTGCATGCTTCTGTATGTACTCCTATCTGTCCATAGCTGAAAGAGTTTTTTTTTTTACCTGTATGCTGTGACCCAAATCAGCTGACTTAGAGTGCTCTAGTGACTTCTAGCTAATCAGAGTTAGAATATTAAAGTTAAAATATCAGATAGGCAACTTTTTAGAAATGGCAAGTGTTTTCAAAATCATAGATATGTATAAATACATTTTCCTTTATGTATAACCTGGGTAAAATACAGAGCTACACAAAGCTTTAGTAATTTTTAGGAGGCCAACTAAATTTAAGAACAAAACCCCAGTTTTCTTCTCATAGGAAGAATAGTAATAATATTTCATAAGTGTTCTTAGAGAAGGGATGCAGAGTTTTTTGCTTTGATATCTTACATTAACATAAATTATTAGCATATTTTAATATAGGTGATTTAAAACCAGTCAAGTGACATCTTTTATTTAGATTTTTTTGTTTAGATATTTACCTTCAGTTGTATTTTTTTACTGTGATATGTACTCTAATTCTTCCTAGACTGTTTAATGCATATGTTAAGCATATGTTATGATATTTTTAGTTTTTTTTTGGCAAGGGGAGGAGGAAGAGGTTTGGGGTTTTTGTTGTTGTTGTTTAAAGGATAGGTCTAGGATAAGTGACTGGCCTCGTGAGTGTTTCAAAGCTATTACACTTCGGTGAATCACTCTACTTGCTGCACTCAAGAGATAAGGCATTGCTCCCAAAGTAACTTTTTATTATTGCAGCTATTGACATTTTGTCTAACACAGGCAAGTAAACTGAAGAATCACACTCATCCAGAGTAGATGTGAGTGGAAATGTCTTCTGTTTTGTATAGAGTCCTGTGCAATTGTTCTCTACATCAATAAATTAAAAATTTGCAGAGAAGTGAGTCAGTACAGGTTGCTGATCCTAAAGTTTTATGGAGCCTCTCTCCTATTAATAGAAGTAGCAATCCTTCACTTTGAAAACCCTGGTTTTCTCAGTCATTAATGGCATTAGGCTTATGTTAATGTCTTCAGTGTCCTAATGTACTGTCTTGTCTCATTCAAACTGAGTAGTGTTAATATAACTCACGGTATGATTCTTTTTCTTACATATCAGCATTTTTGATGCATTATGTTATTTTTTCTTTTGTATTCTTTAAGGCTTTTGAGATGCAACAAAATATTCCCAAAATTCCTCCCAGAGGAGTGGGAACGCTTTGTTGCTTATTGTTTCTGGTGTCAGAGCTGTGTGTATGAACTTTCAGCTGGAAGGATAATGCCTTTTACACATCTGCAAATGCCTTTTGCACATCTGCAAAGTTTGCATGGTGGTTTTGTTAGAGACTTGTCACTGGTTGTTAAAGGAACAGCCTGAAGTCATGTGTGAATACTTGGGGTGGAAGGGTACATGTCTGCACCAAGTCCGCAAACTGCACAGGCTGAAAGTCATTGTGGTATATTTTCAGTTATTCTCAGAATGTAATGAAAATAATGCATATTCTTATTATGGCTTTAGAATAATGTGTATATACAACAGCATCTGTGGCTGGTACTGATGTGCCTGCTGTTTTCCTTCTTTCACCACTTCTCTCCTCCAAAGCTGCTGAGGATGGGAACGCTCCTGTGGGCAGCGCTGGGGATCTGGCGTTTGCATTTCTGGGGAAGTGCCTGGGGAAGATGAGAATATTTGAGGTGGTAACAGTTAAGTGGAAACTGAAATCGGTCAAGGTGACAGCTAAATGGATGGTCTTCATTTGTTGTTGTTCCCACAGTTGCTTGCTTGCTCTTTACCAAAATTAGCAAGGCACGCTGATGAATGAGATCGGCATGGCAATATCTTCCTGAAGCAGCAACCTGTAGCGGCGAGTCATGCTTTCAGCCTGGCTGTACGTGCCTCTCTGTGGGATGGGAAAAGCAGACAGCTACCTAGAGATGGGGGCAGGAAAAGGAAGGGTTGGTTTGTTTGTTTGTAAATTTAAGAAAGATAAATCAGTAGCGTGCAAAACCAACTTTTCAGGCCAATCCAAAATACTTCAATGGTATCCATGTGTTAATGATGTACCTCCCGTTGGCTATTTAGCTTTGACCTAATGGTATTTCTCAATTTAAGAATATTCCAGTTCAGCATTCTTGTTTCTCTGTTTTTATATAGAAGAGGAATGTGTACTGCTGCTGTAAATGACAAGCTTAATCAATCTGAGTATGCCATTTATCTAATTACAAGCGGAGATTATTAGGTTTTTAGATAATCCTTTAAATTAGATCAGAAATCATTTTGTCTTACAGCTTTATGATTCCTTACAAATACGGTTTTGTTTTCCTGCCTAGAAAAATGAGGTGTTCTTTCATCTCACTTCCTGCTTTCAGGTATCTCCATTGCACTTTCATGCCCTGTAGCTTCTGCGAAACTGTGATATGTATTTTTAAGGCATTCTGTGTTGTTTAAACCAGTATGTTCTGTATATACGTGAATGTACAGATTAAATCTTTTATATGGACATTGCCGAGTGACTTAGTGACTTACAGTGAAAGGAGTAGGTGGTTAAATCCTTGTTATATATGTGTCACATTCATACAGCAATCTGTGAGAAGCTCATTTGGAAATGCTTCTTTTCTTCACTGGTGTCTTTATTGTTTCCCGTTCCTTGTGTTTTCTGCCTCTGCATGTCCTCCCCTCCTGAGAATTACTTCAGGGAGCTTAATCTGCCTCTCCCCACACTCTCCCCAAATTGGGAATGAGAAGGGTGGAGCAAGTACCAGCAATGCTAAAGCTACCTGCCCCTTAATCTTGCTTTCCCCTCTCTTGCCTTTGCTCTGCACAGCCTAGGGTCTCTCCCTGAGATGGTTTTAAGCTCAAACAGCAGCAACTGCTTCCTTTTAGGATTTCAGTGCTGTGTGCAGTTCATGCAATATACAGTAGACTCCTATTTATAGCAAAGCCATTTTTCATGGCTCACTTTGAGTGCAAATTGCACTTCCAATTAAGCAGTATAGGTCTTCTGTACCATCTACCTGTGTTCCCCATTCTGCCTCTCTCAAATCTGCTCTCAGTGGTCTGTTATCTGTAGTCCTAACTCTGAATTTCTGCATGTGAGTTGGATTCAGCAAGCTCCATTCAAAGTAATGTAATGGTTGAATTCCAGCTAAGCAGTTCCTTCCGTTGGTTACTTTAATTCAAATTTACATTTAACATAGTTCTTTTCTTTTTTATTTCCCAAAATGAGCACTGTAGTAAATGCAGCACTTCACAGTTGCTAATCACATACCATGTATGCAGTTGTTGTGAATCTTCCCACTGGGTGAAGATGCACTCATCTTCCCCTAATTGTGATTAGTATTCAAACAGTACTGCAAGAAACCATCTTTGCCTCTGCACTGCCCACGCAGGTCACAAAAGCAAGCTCACTTCTCCTTCCATGTTTCTCAGACTGCAGGGTTTTCATTTCAAAGGAGAAAACTCATGAAGTAAGCCCCCCAAATGCTTGCTGTTTCTGATTTTTTTTCTTTTTAAAATGAGAAGTCTAGCACATATTGTAGATTTTTTACCCAATTTACTGGTAGCAAACAAAACTTTTTCCTTTAAAATTCTATAACTGGATTTTGGGTTTTGGTTTGTATGTTTTGGGGGGATTTTTTTCTGTCAGGTGTTGATGCCTCATGTCATAGGTATTTCAATATGATTTTGATTTTTTGACTCAAAATATGATTTTGAGTATTTCAAAACTGATTTTGAACTGAATGTTTTCAAAGATGCTCAAGATCTCTGTCTTTTCATGATGAGTGAAGGTACTGTGAGGGATGGCTGCATATTCCCTGTAGTGTTTACAATAGGTGCTTAGGAAATTCTTAAACTCTCTTGTCCACAGGGTCCCTTCAGAGATTTGTCAATACAAGACTTGAAAGAGTGGATAATGGAAATTAATTCCCTTCCCTTTTCAGTCATTTGTAGCTATAGAGAGTGCCCTCAGAATGTCTCCACAAGGTAGCTCTGTGTTTTCTTTGACTGGGGCTGTTTTGGGTTATATTTATGTATATTCTTTTTGTATGTTCTTTGTGAAAACAAATTTGCAAAGCCATGGGGTGGTTCCTGAGGATAGGCAAGTGTTGAAGCTTCAACAGATGCATTGCATTCAGGCTGATGGCGCTGTGCTCAGCTTCAGGTGCTGCTCAGCTGCTTCCAGTTTGATTATTGGAGTCAGTTGCTGCAAAGTGCTTTGGAGCTGAGAGTGATCCAAATCATGGTAGTGCTATTAATTTCACTCCTGATATTGCCATTTCAAAATACCATTGTTTTTGGACTGTATTCCTGTATCATGACTGGTTGATGCTGATATAAATTGCACATCGTAATCCATTGTCTTAGGGACTGCCAGAGTCTTCATCACAAAATGTCACCTTCAATTTTTTTGTTGACTGATCCAGCATTAAGCCCATGTTGATCATTGCCCCGTAGGTGGTGATGTGGTTATGTTTAGCTTTGGATTCTTTCTTCATTAATGGTAATGTCTGAAATCTTCCCCATTTGTTGAGTGTTTTTGTTTGTTTTAAACTACAGTCATTTAATAGGCTGCTGTTGTCTTGGTTTTCTGCATTCATGTTAAAAACATGTCCTAAAAAGTAGCAATGTTATATGAATGAGAGTGACCTCAAGTTACAGCTATTTCTAGGAAGACTGCATAGGCAGCTTCAGTGCACAGTGACACAGGCAGTGCTGCTTAATCAGATGTTTCATAAATTAATGAAGGCTTAAACTCTTCTTGTTCCTGATATACTGCATTTAATAATCCCATTAATTCTCAAAGGCTAGGAAGAAACAAATTATGGGTTTTTAAGATTTATGGTTTTGGCATTTACAGTCTGTGCAAATCCTGCTGTGCATTCTTGTATTTTTTACAGAATGTTTAACCTCTGGGAACCCAACAATTTTAAATCATGCACTGACAAATTCAAAATAAAATTCAAATTACCTGGAGTTCTGGTAAGGGCTCTTGCTGCTGTTCTTTGGTTTCTGAGCTCTTAAAGTTTACCAGCTGCTTCTAAGCATTTCTAAATGCTTGGTTGCTTAGAAATACCAACAAAGCAAATATCAGCATTTTCGTGAATGTCTGAAGATTCCAGAACTTGTTGCTTTTTGAGGATGGGCCTGATTCACGTGGAAACCTCTGCTGCAAGTAGCTAAGAAGGCTAGAAGCTGCTGCGTAGGCGTTACGTAGGTATGCTTGGGAAATTCAGATAACCTTGCTTTGTGCGTGCTTTACACTGGAATAACTGTGTCAGCTTTGTTGCCAGAAGAATTCATCTGTTGAACTGTTGAACTCTTGCAGTGCTTTCTAGCGTGTATTAGGCCTGAATTACACAACATAGCAGAACAGGCAGTGCTTGGGGATTTCTATATAGTAAGTGTTGCTGAGGGAAGGGTGAAAATTACTCCCTTAACCTTTTGCAACAGAGTCTTTGAGAGGGAAATAGGAGCCATATACAAAACTGCAAAAGACTTCTCTTATTTTTAGACACTTTAGGGTCTCAGACTTGATGCAGGACTGAAGTGAATCTCAGAATTTTAAAAGTTGCCATGAGAGTGTCTCCTCTCCTTGACACAAAACCAAGGAGGTGGTTCAAAAGACTCTCTGGGGACAGGCCAGAGGGTGAATGTAAAGGCACAGCTGCCCTCCATACCTGTTCATGCTGCCGAAGCAGTGTTTTGTTTCTTCCAGCCGTGCTCTCCTGGTTTGTGTTTCACAGACATCCCTCCATTTTTAACAGGCGATTTGTCTGTCTGCTTTTGTCTGCTGATAGCTGATTCTTGTGGTTCCTAATCAAACTGTCTTGCTCAGTTTCTTTAGGTTTATTTTATTTTTTTTTAAACTTGTATAGTTTATCAAAAATCGTTATTTCTTCTTACAAGCATAGTTTCTTCTCTGTCGTGTTAAATCTAGAGCCATTTGAATGTGCGCAGAAATGTTATGATTGCAGCAAATGCAGTAGTGGATATCAAACTGCTCTTAGGAAGGGACTGATCAATGATTAAAGCAAGCAAACCTGCAGTTAAGCAAGACCCCTCTTTCCCCCCCCCCAAAAAAAACCCAAAACCACACCAAGAGCCCCCCTCACGTGCAGGGTGTAAGGCTTCACTGCCTGTTTAGCAGTGAGGAAGGGTGAAAAAGGCCTGACTTGATGGGCATTGCAAGAAAACATGTTAAAACTGGAGTTAGCAGGAGACCTGAATTCCTGCTGCTAGGAGGAAATTTGAAGATTTTTAGAACTCTGGAAGGTTTGGTTTCAGGTGATGTGTGTGGGGTTGCTGGTACAGTAATGGGCAGGGGGAGAAAGGAGTGGGATCCTTTAGAATGAGATTCTGGCTTTAGATTTTGTGTGTGGAAAGCAGGGACTGTAGATTTCTTATTTTTCCATTTTTCCTTTAAGTGATGTTTTAAATACTTGTATGTTAACCTCTGTAGGGATTGCTCAGGTTGTTTTTGTAGAGAAAAG
Organism: Anseranas semipalmata; assembly: GCA_013399115.1. Taxonomy (NCBI): domain Eukaryota; kingdom Metazoa; phylum Chordata; class Aves; order Anseriformes; family Anseranatidae; genus Anseranas; species Anseranas semipalmata. Next base: position 4,310 of record VXAA01000342.1, on the reverse strand, counting down.
TACGATTTCTGGCTGCAGCCTACTTGAGCACAGGTCTGAAGTACTTTTTCTTTCTTGCGACCTGCATTGTTTGCTCTTCCAGCCTCTCGCAGTCAGACTTTTGTATAGAAACATAAAGATGATAGAACTGCATTTATGTTTGCAGTTTATAAATGATGCTCATGAAATTGTTAAAAAAGAGGAAACGGAACAATTTTAATTCCAATTTTCCCCCAACCAACCTGTAGTAGTGTAGCACAGACTTCAAAGCAAGGTGGATTCAACTTTTAATGAGCAAAATGAGATGTTTTCCAAACTTTCGTTTATACTCTCCCTGCAAGAATGCGTTATTTTTATTATTGTTTTTGACACCCGCAGGAGCAATCAAAGGGATCCGGGTGCGGGGCTGCGGCCGCCGCGGCGCCAACCCGCCTGAGGCGGCCTGAGGGGGCGCGCGGCTGCGGAGGAGCCGTTATCACCTGGGCGACGGCGGGGGACAGCCGGCCAATGGCGCGTGCGCTGCCATATAAGGTCATGCCCAGCCGTTAAAAAGGGCGGCAGAGGAGGAGGGCGCCTTCGGCTGCTGAGGCGGCTGCGTCATCTGCCGTGAGGTGGCGGTGAGGGAGTCGCCTCGCCTCGCCCGGTTCGGTTTAGTTCGCTTCTTTCTTCGCCTTGTTAAACGATTCTAATCCACCAGTTCTCTCGCTGTTGCTTTCCGTTCTGTCCCCTGTCCCGCTGGGGGGAGCGAGCGAGCAGCTGTGGGGGTGCCTGGCTGGGGGCGATGCCACCTCAGTGTGAGAAGGGAACAAAACTGGAGAGGCGCAAACTGATAGTTCGTTCTTTGTCTTGTTAATTAGACCTGGTACCTGTACGAAATGTGGTAAGCTAACTGGTTTTGGTATTAAAGCCATCTTAGGGCTTGGTTTTTATATTTGTGTTACGTTAACTGAATGTAACTTAAACTTCAGAAAAACCAAACTCTTCTGAAATGAAAGAACAGTACGTATACCTCTGTGCAAACTGCAAATGTATAAATTACTCAGAAGTATGGTTATGTGATTTAGCAATATAGTTATGAAGGTATTTTAGGAGGCTCTCAGAAATGTGGGTTTATTAAAGGAGTTGCAAAACTCCTCTAGGCAGCTAGGTGAGTCTTGGATAATACACGTATGAACTCACATAGAAGTGTTTCCTGTAAGTAGTTTTGAAACCTGCAACTATCAATATGACTAGCAAGAGATGACAAGGTAAAAGGAGAAAATCTGTGTGTGTGTATATGTGTGTTCTTTATTTGTCTGAAGTACTGCATTATGTTCTGAAGGAAGGGCAGTCTTCATTAAAACACATGCACGTGTATGTTTATAAGCTTCTCATAATGTTGTGGTAAAGCACAGGACCATGTATGTAGGTGGAGTGAATGATGGTAGGGCTTGTTCCCAGCTCTGTCTGAGAGCCCTGGGAATGTAGCAGGAGGCTGAAGATGGGTTGGATTTGTGCAGGACTCCTTTGCTTTGGAAGTGGGAAAACACTACTGACACGTTGCACCATCTGCTGGTTTATCATTGTTCAACAAAGGGTCAATTTGTGTTCTAAGCAGACTCTAAATACCCAGTCTTCAGGTATCGTAAATGTTAGCCTAAAGCTACAATGCATATAAAAAAAAAATACAAGAAACTAATATTTTCATTGTGAACGGGGCTTTATTTGTCTCTCATTAGCTTCATGGGTGTGTATGTTTGCCCTTATTTTTCCAAACAATAATTGTGTTTATACTTTCCTTTTTTTCATGCACCAATTATTTTTTGTTCAAGGTAAGATTTATTAGTCATAGTGATAAGAAAACAGTTTTGAGAAGGATATGAAATTCATTGAGTTGATCTGTTTTTTCTGTTTTTAGATACATTGTGAAGTATTGTCTTCTAGTTATGTATTCTTACTCATTTGCCTTTTATTTAATATTTTCAAATTACTGTCAATACTGTCAAAGTCAGCAAATGGGCAGCTTGATGCATTTAAACCTTGCCTTCAAGTAGTTGAGGTTTTCACCATGTGAGCTTCCTTGTATACTGTTATTTAAAGATACCAAACCGTTGATAGTCCTTTCATTCTGAGCATTTTAATAGCTTATTTAAATGCAGTGGCTGGGTTGAGCGAGATGAATAATAACATATTCCAAGATGACATCAAGAGGTCATCTTTCATCCCTGGAGATGAGTGCAGTTTGTGGCTGCAGAAATCACTGGAGCTCAGGTGCTGCCTTATCACGGAGGTAATGAGGCACCTGTAGCTTGAAAGCTGCTGTTCTGATCACTGCCTCAACAATGTGTGGAGACTTTGCTCTTTTGTTTCTTCAGTGACCTTTCTCATTGCCTAAAATTGCAGAATTGTTGCAGGATGTTTTGGAGACTTTGCCAGTCTCTGCTCTTTTCAGGAAGTCTATAGGCTGTAGAGGTCTGAGATGTTGAAATTTGGGATCTTAAAGGCTGATGAACGAGCTTGGGAACATGTCCGTGTGCATCCAGCATAGTTTTGGGGAAGTTGCTAATAAATAGGAGAAGGAAAGCATGAGGTGCTGGCTGTTTCCATGGTGCTTCTGGTCACAAGCAGTTGCAAGTGTCATCTTTTGTCTGTGATGTAACACCTTACTGTGGGGGGTTGCATCATAGTTGCGTGCGTTGTACCCTGCCTTAGAGCTGGGACTGTGGCCCGTGTGGTCACAGGCAAGCCAGCTCTTCCTGAGCCTTCTGCTTCAGTGCTACTCTGTCTGCAGCAGCACGCCTCTGGTCACTAACGCATCACCCAAGTAGGTTTATGCCTTTTGCTTTCCTTGTAATCCTTGCTACTCTCATGGGTATCTCTGCAATTTAAGATTTCTCTGTTTTCCTCACCAAATAATTCCCATTGATTTGGAAATGGAATGTCAAATATGCCTGCTTTAGATTTATGATTAAAAAATGTGCATTGAAAGACTTTTATAATGAGATTAATTGGGACTTTCATGAGGCTGTAAACAAAATGTGAAAATTTCAAGTGTGTGGATTGGATGTTTTTATTGGGTTCACCCTTCCCCCCAGCATTCTCCCAGAAAACTAATTAGTTTCTTAGAGAAATAACACAATTGGCCTTAAAAATCTTTAAATGGTCTTTTGCTTTAATCAGTGGGTTGGGTTTTTCAGTTTTACTGAGAACAACACATTATAAAAAGGAAATACCCATATGGTAGTTGTCTGATTTTATGTTGCACAAACCAAATTGGATCTGCTAACTTAAATATGATGTAACTATGTCAAAGTAATAATAGGCATACTGTAAACTGTACAGCTAGGATTTGTTATTTGCATCTTTTTTTCTCGTATAAATAAAGTACTGCTCTAGAAAAGGAAGAACAAAACCAACACTTTTTTCTTAATTTGCATTTTTTTAAATACAATTTTAGTGATGCACTATTTGATGCACCACCTTGTTGGTACAATGTGAAGTATAAGACTCCTTAAAATTAGTGTTATGCTAATCTGGTTACATGGTTAGGGGCACCTAGGTGGTGTTATAGAAGGTACAGATCACTTTATTTCCTAAGTCTGTAGTATTTAGGAAGTGTTTGAAATGGTTATTTCCTATACCTTTACAAATGGGCATAATGCTTCCTCCCCATCACAGATGTATTTGGCTGTTTTTCAGGATTTTTGCTACACTTCTACAGCATTATTTTTTTAAGTACAGCAGCATGATTTTTCCATCTTGGCTTGGATGCGCTGTCCAGTTGCAAAGCTTTTTTTTTTTTTTTTAAATGTTATAGCCAGCTGCTGTTTTCTTAGAGTATTTTTTCAAGCTATTTTAATTTTACTATAAATGTCATCTTTTCCTTGATCTGCTTGAATTCTAGTCCTTATTTCCTTGTGAATCTGCTGACGTACACGTTTGTCACTCCGCCTCTTAGTGAGGTTCTCATGCTTCTGTGAGCTCACAGTCATGTGTGTGCTTCCTGATTCAGATCTTGGGCTGAAGATGTTGCACAGGTTTCATCTTGACGCTGTCCTTGCTCATGTGGATCTTTCTTCCCTGATCTGAAAAGCATACGACTGTCTTGGTTTAAGGCTTCTGGCTCTTCTGAACCCAGCAAGGTGATTTTTGAGAAGAGGAAAAGAGGAGGGGAAGAAAATGCATGGGGCTGATTTTTAGGAACACAGCTTCCCTTGAAGAAGCAGCTGTTCAGCATTGCAGAAATATGTGCATTAACCTTGGATGAATCTGCGTTTACCATGTTACGTATTTGTGACAAGAGGACCAACTGTATTTTTTGAGCATATCTGATTTCATAGAATCATTTAGGT
>VXAA01000340.1:379-43357 GCA_013399115.1 Anseranas semipalmata | reverse complement strand
CTTTCTTTCTTCCTTCCTTTCCTCCTTCCTTCTGTAAACAGTAAGCAATAACCTTGAGTTTTGTTAGCAAAAACAATTAAGTGTTAAAATTAACAAATATGTGATAAAGAATTTACTTCTGAATGTAAGCATCATACTGTCAGGGAACAGGGTGGTCCTGCCTTCCCCAGCCAGATTCCTACTAGCTCAGAGAGCTGGTTGTGATTTTTTTTTTTTCTTTTTGGTTGATATTTATCCAGATACTTCCATGGTCTGGCACACTGCATGACTATATAAATGTTAACAACAGCAGAGGTGAAGCAGAAGAAAATAACATCCATTAGAGTGATATCAAAGACAGTGGAACTTAGCATTTTGGATGAAGCACAGACTCTCTTAAGTCAAAATGACATTACCAAATCTTATTACCTTCAAGAAATTAACTTAAGCATGCACACACAAGTTTTGCTGAATTTCACTCACAAACAACTCTTTTGGAGATTCAGAGGTTGAAGGTCTCGCCTCTAGACAGACTCGATTCCATGAAACCAAACCAGAATGAGCAGCACCCAAGTTAACCTGTTTTGCAGCTTATGATGAATTTTCTTCTCATCTTCCAGCTTTTACAGCCTTCTACCTCCCTCCAGCACTTCTCTGTTTCTTTAAGTCTATACCTTAAATCCAAAATCTTTTTAACCTCAGATCCTTGAGGCTTTTTATATTCTGTATATAAATAGTATAATGCTATTTATTCCTCATTGTGGAACAGTTCTTGCAAGTGGCCATTCTTATGTTGGTTTCTCTCTCTCTCTCAAAAAAATGTATATATAAAATTTTTAAGCTCACTTAAGATACTTAATGTGTATAATTAAAAAAAAAAAGTTTTGAGAAATAAACTGAAGCATAAACCGTTTTTAGGCTCTGGAAACTATCTTTGTCTACTAGATGAAAACAAAATTAATCCAGAGTTTCTTTACAGTTTGAAAGCAGCACTAAATTAAATGCTATCTTCTCTATCATGCTGCCAGTGCTACTGAGAAATACAGCATTAAAAATAAGATGCCACAGTAACTCTCTTGCACTTTAATTCCTGCAAGGTTTCTAGCATTTGTTTCTCTGCAGTCTAGGATTTCTTTAGCACAGTAAGAAGCAGAGATATTTTGGAGAGGGCAGAGTATAATTTATAGCTTGCTACTTGACCCATTCCTCAACTAATAAGATCAGTCCTACCCTCTGTGATACCTAAATGTCATGGGGAGTTAATCATCACAGCTTCTGGTCTTCACACAGTTCCCATCAAGCTTCCTGCACAACAGGTTCCCTCAAACTAAAATCTTTTCTCAAATTTATATTGCTCATCCCCACCCTGTTATACTGCTCAATTATTTCCTTAGGCATTGTAGTGCAGCATTGCACAGTGCAGTAGGCCCAACATTGAGTAAATTAATATAGTAAGATTCTACAAAAATGCAGATTTTCAAAGGTGATTTTGAATATCCATTTTGTCCCTGAGCCCCATTTATGTGACTGGCAATTTGGAATCATCTAGACTAGACAGCTTACAGATAAATAAATATCTCACTTTTTTTTTTTTTTTTTTAATTTTCAGAACCCAGAATCAGACCTTCTATGTCACTTAAAAAAAATAAAAAAGCAACAAAATCTTGCAAGTGCTTATTTTCAGTCATTCTATCTGCAGTTTCCTTGAGTGCTCCTCAGTTCAGCCTTTTCCAGCAGTTTTTATTGACACTCATTGCACATGAGTGAGCACTGGCCAATGCCAATGAGGTATGACCAAGCAAGGTCGTTGCAGGGACAGTAGGTGTGATCAGGGCTTGCAAATCACCTGCCACCCACAGGTTGGAAATGACCTTGTTTGAAATTCAACTGTTCTTCTCAGACAAATGGTTTGGTGTGAGATTTTATCTTCATCATTTCAGAAAAGCCTCTACAGAATATGAATAGTTGAGGGAAGGGTATCACAGCAGTTTCTAAGTTTCATTATTTTTCCAAATAATATCACATATCAAGAAAATGGGGGAAAGTGAAACCCTGATTTGTATTCATTTTTGGATGCAGGCACTTAGAATGTTTTTCTAGCTTGTGATGATATCGCATTGATGCCTGCAAATAAATACTCAGCACAAGCTGAAAACTTTGGCTTAGCCGAAGCATGGTTGTTCCGAATTGCACAAAGTGGTTTGCCCTGTCATTTGGCCAGCATATCTTTCTTACATTTAAGATCAAATGCAAAACCATTTTAGGACTTACCAGCTAAGCTTGGGAGCTGGGATTTTGCAATAGGATGATGTCTAGAAACAATTGTAATGATCCGTTCCACAAATGACATGATATATGATACTTTATGCCTGAAGAAAATTAGTACTCTACAAGTGTGATAAATCATTCTGCCACCTGTCCCAAAGGAAGGAGGAATCCTTAGTTTCCTCTGCATTACTACATCCATTTCTCCTACGTCCAAAACAGGTTCGGACATAGTAGGTTTCCCAGCAACATTTACATTCTCTTGTAATAATTCTTTTATTGGAACTCAGTTTTCCTGAATTAGTTGGAATGTATTTTATAACTGCCCATTGCTTTGGCCTGTCTGAACAGTTCAGAATTAATGGATGGGAAGTGTATGTTTTCTGCAGTTTTCACAAATTTTTTGTTAAATTGCATCCTGCCATTCAGTGGTCCCTGGGAAGTGAACAGAGAGCATTGTTTGCCAAGAGGCAAGGGAGAGGATTTTGCAGCGATCTATCATTTATTTTTAGTTTCACCAAGTTCTAGCAGGAAGTAATGGATGATGTAATCATCATAGTCAGTCAAATGCTGCTTTGGAATAGGCAGTGTGAACAAATAGCATTGTATTGCTCATTTTCTTCAATGAAGCAGATTATTTATTTGTAATGGAATAGTGTGCTTGTGGTTAAATTTAGGTTCCTATCTACAAAGCATGTCAGTATCTCTGCATTTTGGTCTTATAAATGGTATATCAACACCTTATTTAACATCTATAACCATATTTAATACAATATTTAAGTTCAAATCTATAATTTTAATTGTAACTATAGCATGTTAAAACACTGTTAGAAGAAAGAGGTGGGAAGTCTTTACATAATCAAGTAGGAACAGTAAATCCAGATGACCTTTCTTCAAAGCCAAGGGAGTGGTGTGTTCAGTTGCCTGTAGTTTCACAGCCCAAGAATTCAGCTCTCCATCTACAAATGTGTCTACTGGGGCCAGTCTTATTAACCTATGAATCAAGGACTAGTTATCAACTTAGGTGGAAATGATAGTGCTAAAAGGTTGCCAAGGAGTTACTGCTCCAGATGTTGCCTTTAGCAGGTGACTTGAGGTAAGGAGGATGTTTAGGTTTTCATGCAGTTTCCCTAAGATCTTCAAGCTTTGCTAATATCTTGAGACAGTGAGACCTCTGGGTTCTTCTAACAGATGTCTGAGGTCAACAGCAGTGCCTAATTCAAAGACCTTGTCAGAAGTATATGTAAATTTTCCTTTTTTCTTTTGCATTGAATTTCTCCATTAAAGGAATATTTCTTTGATGTGTTGTAGATTTAAAAACACAACAGACAAAGCATGGCTGTTAGCAATCTTTCAAGACTTGTGCAGAAGAAGCGAAACTGCAACAGTCATAAGAAGAAATTCATCTAAAGAGTTTAAGTGAACTATGACTAACAACCTCCAGTAGCTGTGTTAGTGCTGAGAAAACTTCTCAAAATTACCTTTGTGAGCAGTGGAATCCTGGAAGAGGAAAATAAGGAGAAAAATCATAGAATTATGGAATGGTTTGGGTTGGAAGGGATCTTAAGGATCATCTAGTTCCAACACACCTCCCATGGGCAGGGACACCTTCCACTACACCAGGTTGCACAAAGATCCATCCAATCTGGCCTTGAACACTTCTAGGGAGGGGACATCCACAACCTCTCTAGACAACCCATTCCACTATCTAACTACCCTCTGAGTAAACGATTTCTTCCTTATATTTAATATAAATCTATTGTTTTTTAGTTTAAAACCATTACCCCTTGTCTTATCACTACACTCCCTGAAAAAGAGTCTTTTCCCATTTTTCTTGTAGATCCCCTTTAAGTACTGGAGGGCCACTACAAGGTCTCCCTGGAGCCTTCTTTTCTCCATAATTTTCTAAACAATACCAGCTCTTTCTGCATCTCTTCAACAGGAGAGGTGCTCCAGCCCTTTGATTGTCTTCATGGCCCTCTTCTGGACTTGCTCCAATAGGCCCATGTCCTTCTTATATGAGGGGCCCCAGAACTGAATGCAGTATTCCAGGTGGGGTGTCAGAGCAAAGTAGAGGGGGACAATCACCTTCCTTGACCTGCTGGTCACATTTCTTTTGATGCAGCCTAGAATACGGTTGGCTTTCTGGGCTGCAAGCACACATTGCAGGCTCATGTTGAGCTTCTCGTCCACCAGTACTCCCAAATCCTTAACCACAGGGCTGCTCTCTATCCACTCATCACACAGCCTATATTCACGTTTGGGATTGTCCCAACCCACGTGCGGGACCTTGTACTTGGCCTTGTTGAACTTCACAAGGTTCACATGGGCCCCCTTCTCCAGCCTGTCAAGGTCCCTCTGGATGGCATCCCTTCTCTCTAACGTGTTGACTGCACCACTCAGCTTGGTGTCATCCTCAAACTTGCTGGGGGTTCACTAAATCCCACTGTCCATGTCAGCAACAAAGATGTTAAAATAATACCAGTCCTGATACTGACCCCTGAGAAACTCCACTCATCACTGGTCTCCACCTGGTCATTGAGCCATTGACTGCAATTCTTTGAATGTGACCCTCCAGCCAATTTCTCATCCACCACGTTGTCCATCTATCAAATACATGTGTCCTCATTTTAGAGACAAGGATGTCGTGCAGGACAGTATCAAACACTTTGCACAAGTCCAGGTAGATGACATTCATTGCTCTTCCCTTATCCATAGACTCTGTAACCCTGCCATAGAAGGACACCAAGTTAGTCAGGCATGATTTGCCCTTGGTGAAGCCACATTGGCTGTCTCTAATCATCTCCCTGTCTTTCATATGCTTCAGCATGGCGGTTCTTGCCCGGTACTGGGTCTTGCATAGTATTTGTATTACAAGTCTTTCGCCATTTTCAAGGAAAGAGAAAATTTAGCTGTAGTGTAAGAATAATATTTCTTTTTTTACCTATTGATAAATTTTATCTTGATGGAGTAGGATTTAATCTTTTTCCTGCTGTTTTTTAACTTAAAGTTAAAGCAGATGGTAAAAACTTATATATATGTATATATATATGAAATCAATATATATTGATTATATATATATAAGTATTCGCAGATATTTTTATACATACAGAGATATATTAGTCAGATGCATTTGATCAGAGGACTACTCCATTTTGGATCAAGTGGAAAAGGAGCAACTTGGAACCAAATACAGTTAAAGAAATTACTCAGAATTTTTTCCAAGACTGGATAAAAACCCACATCTGCAGTGTAATATATCTTACACTTGTGTAGAGCAAATTTCTCAGTTATTCAGTAGTGCATCAGATGCTCTGAACCCAGACGGAAGTTCATAAGGTCCTTGGCACTTTACAAGGACCACACAGATATTTGATTTTCCTGCAGCACGCAGCCTCTGCAAGTTTTCTCCAAGTTACAGATCTTAGCACATTTTTGTTGTTGTTGTTGTTGTTATTTTGTTTTGGTTCGTCTTTTTCACATTTCCAGCCTACATTTGCCTATAGCCACCTTTTTGCCCATTTTATTCTGTGCCCACATAGTCATTTTAGCTTAAAGTTTTATAGAAACCAAAGTTCCATATTGTGTGTCAGCCTTCACTTTGATAAGCTAAACAGGATACCATGTCAGGTAGCTTTTTTGGTCAAACTGTTTGTAGAGTGCCTGTGTATATAACCCTGTAGGCCAGTGTCACTGGGTATCAGACATTGTGTAGTTTAGAGGGTCATAATTCAGTGTAAAAGGCAGGAGGTGTCAATGGGAATAACAGTTCACTTAGCAGATGCATCATATAGTTTATAGGTGAGTTGTCACTTTGCTAATGTGTAGCTATTTTTGACTACCCATTAGGGTCCTACATGAATATACAAAATTTTATTTCAAAGTCTAAAGGCATAGTGCTGTCTCAGAACACATGACAGTGTCAATAAAACTCCTGCAGCTTATATGCAAACCACTCTAAACATGGTCTTTTTTTTTTTTTTTTTTTTTTTTATAATGCAGAAAATTACATGTCCAAGTGAGCTCAGCTCTATTCAGGGAGTACTCTTTGGTCTCTGTTTTTCAATAGGCACTGCTGTGAAGGGCAAAAACTGGCAGTTTTAGCATTTAGTAAAATTTACACAGCTTGTTAAAATGCTTGTCAGACGAAAGTACTTATATACTCAGAGTAAAAAGAACTTGATGCTGGCCAGAGCTGAGTGCAATCAGCTGGTGATACTAAAACTCAATGACTAGTTTGCATTTGTTTCTTGAATTAGCTTGACATAGAAGGACTTTTTAAGGGATACTTCCATTTCGATTATTAAAATTGCTGACTTAGCCTGCATTGTTCCATACTGAAGATTTCAGGTATGTACTTGCTGTATTTCTCAGTGAAGCTAATTTGCTTATATTTTCTTGTCAGGGTCTTAATTTGGACCCAAGTGCCTCCATATTAATTGAAAAAAACTATTAGTCTTTCATGGAGGTCTACATGGCTTATCTTCATTTAATAATCAGTTGTGTAATTGGTGTTCAGATATAGCTTAATGAGGAAAATTGCAGCATTTTGCCTATGTGGGGTTATTTGAATACTGAAACTGCAGCTTCCTTACCATATATATAACAATCGATTCCTTGAGGGCGCACAAATCCTTGCTTGACCTTTTGAAATAAATTAGCAACAGAATCCAAGGGTTGGTATTTTGATGTAAAGGTTGTAATGAATGCCATCTGTCAGGGATCGACGGGGTGTAATGAAGGCCTCCTTTACATCAGGTGCTCTCTGAGTTTGTGTAGGTACTCTGGGGGTTGCGCTGCAGCCCAGCCTGCATATTCCACTGTAGAGGCAGACAATTTGCCTTCCCATGGCTTAAGGAGAAAATCTATCTAGAAGCTGTGAGATACTGCAAGCTCCAATCCTTTTACAATTTATGAAAGATTCCCCCGTGATGGCTTGCTGAGGTCTGTTAATGGCTGCTGAATCTGGCAGCCTCACAGAGGCGAGGATGCTGCAGCTCAGCATGCCCAGGTCCACAGCAGCAGGTCTGAGCACGTATTCCCATAGGGACACACCCTCCTACACACCACACATGTATAAACCTGTATGTGCAGCTGAGCACATGGATAGAAAACAGCACTCATACAGTCACAAACAGCGCTGGTGGCTTCATCCTGTACCCCTTTCTGTTTCCTCCAGTACAAGAGAGACATGGGCATAGTATCGCAGGCAGGTCAGGAGAGGTGATCCTTCCCCTCTACTCAGCACTGTTGAGGCCACACCTGCAGTACTGTGTGCAGTTCTTAGCCTCCCAGTACAAGAGAGGCATGGACGTACTCAAAAGAGTCCAGCAGAGGGCCACCAAGATGATGAAGGGCCTGGAGCACCTCTCCTGTGAGGAGAGCCTGAGGGAGCTGGGACTTTTCAGGCTGGAGAAGAGGAGGCTGAGGGTGGAATCTCATCAATGTCTATAAATACCTGAAGGGAGGGTGCAAAGAGGATGGAGCCAGGCTCTTGTCAGTGATGCCCAGTGCCAGGACAAGAGGCAGTGGGCACAAACTGGAACACAAGAAGTTCTGTCTAAACATCAGGAAGCACTTCATTACTGTGTGGGTGAGGGAGCACCGGCACAGGTTGCCCAGAGAAGTTGTGGAGTCTTCTTGGAGACCTTCAAAAGCCACCTGGACATGGTCCTGGGCAACCCGCTGTAGGTGTCCCAATTTGAGCAGGGGGTTGGACCAGATGACCTCCACAGGTTCCTTCCAATCTGTGATTCTGTGATTCTGTGATCAGGATGATCACATCCTGCTAGTCTATGTCCCTGCTAGTAGTACATGTGTACAAGGTGGATCCCTCCAGCAGCTGGGATCAGACACCCAGTCCACCAGCAGCTGCCAACTGATGCCCTGGTCTCCCAGTTGCCAACATAGACACACACACAAATGGATGTCTCTGGTCCAGACCAGAGTTCTTACCAGCAGCCATCCTCCAGACTCCACTAACTCCCTGGCAGCCAGCTGCAACCCCTTGGTCTCTCCAGCACCCAAGCTAAGGACCCCCATCTGTCCCAAACTTATGGGCGCCCTGACATCTGGTTCCCATCCTCTTACCCTACTCACCAGCTCATCAGGCTGGATCTTTGTTACTGATTACTCACAGATGACATGCAACATGCATGCATCCTGGTCTCTCCAGTCACTGGCACATGGGCCTTCAGCTCCCGGTCCCACCCCAGGGACTGTCACTGAGACCTCATCCCATCTGAGGTGACTCAGGCTCCCTTGTGTGTCAGTGTGCCCCTCTGCTCCTTCATGTGTGGGGAGGTGGGCCTTTAGTCACACAAGCTAACAAGCTCTGTCTGTTTTGTTAATGATCTGCAAATTTATTACACCTCAGGGAGAAAATCCTCCTGCTGGGATGCCTGACCCTCCTCCCCACACCTCAAGGTACGCGTCTCTCTCTGGTCCTTGAATTTTCATACCACTGCTACTGTTATGTAGGTCTGGGGTTAGGGGCTCAAAATCCTGCCTATCTTGGCAGGCAGAAGGACCGCATCACCATGGACTGGAGAGTCTTCCCTGAGCCACAGCCCTCAGAAAGTCCAAGGCTTTGTCAGGGTTTTCTCTCTTGTTTTCAGGACCCACTTTATGAAGCAAACTAATCCTTCCTTCCTGCTCTACATACGTTCTAGTAATAGAGTGGAGTCTCCATCCTTGGAGATAGTCAAAACCTGATTGGACACAGCCCTGAGCAACCTCCTGTAGGTGATCCTGCTTTGAGGGTTGGACAAGACTGTCTCCAGTGGGCCCTTCCCACTTCAGCCAGTCTGTGATTCTTCAACACGTAACAGTTCTTCATTTGGGGGGAGGGACTCCTCTTTCTTCATATATGAGTTGTGAGTGGAAATACCAAACCAAATTGATTCATATTTTCTTTGCTTGCTTTTTCTATTTTCCTGTGCTGAAGTGAAGTGGTAAAAGCTGTGACTATGGCAGCGGATAAAAAGATTTGACAGAATTGTATTGATATGGAGGATGGTTCTCCAGGCCACCTTCATCTTGGTGAGGGTAAACTGATTTCAGACCGAGGTGAGAGAGTTCATCTTAGTGCACCAGCTGTTTAAGATGGTACTCTCCAAACTCAAACACAGACCAGAAAGGTTAAGATGTCTGCTCTTATTACTTATCTAATAGAAATGCAATGAATTAAAGTTAAGGGCTTTTTGTTATGTCACCACCCTTTACATCAAAATATTTGAAAGGTACCCTGCTCTCTTTATCCTGTTCTCTTCATATTGGTTCTGAAATTGAAATTCTTTCAACTGAAGCAGAAATCCTTTGTCAGCTTGAAATTGGAGCATCAAATACAGTCACTGTTATTATGTAACTACTTCCATTTTTATTAAAGCATGTCTGTGCTACAGCAGCTTTCTATAAGCAATACATAAATGAGGTTTTGAAACTCAGTTTCAAAAATAAGGATTCATAAATTCAGTTTTGAAACTATACCTATCTATAAATGGATTTCAGACCAAGTCTGAAGTCAAATCAATTTTAGAAGATAGTTTAAAACCTAGAATATTTCCTTCTTACTATACATGGCAGAGTATTTGCTGGTTTGGAAATTCCATTTATTGAAGAAGTCTGAAAATAAATGCAAAATCTAATTTGCACTTTAAACACTTAAGGCAGATTTTCAAGGCCTGTCAATGAATGACCAAATAAATTATGAATGTTATATATTTCAGCATATTTGACCAAGACAGTCAATAAACAAAGTTATAGTTCCTAGAATGAGAGACCAGAATACTAATTTCTGCATTTTCATTAGCTGCTGCACTGGAGTCCCTGGGAGAATAAGAACAAATTGGACATCTGTTGAATTCGCATTTCAGCAGAGTGACTGGGCAATGCACTCCAGTAAAGAGCAAGGGAAATCAAAAATGAATTTGCAGGAAAGTATTTCTACAGCTGTTGCAGATCTTAAAAATAAGTGAAAGAGGATTCTGGGTTCTCTCAAAATGAGAAGAAAAATGTTTTTAAAAATATATTATTTAAAAAACATAGGTTATGGTGAGTTTCTGATGACCTCGGGAACCATGTGCTTTTTCAGCTGAAAAGATGGAGAGCTGCTTTTTGTGTTGCAGATTTATAAAAGTTGTCACTCATGTGAGCAGAAGGACAATCTGATAATGCTAGCTAGCTATTAGTTACATAGGTATGTATGCCAGATTGAAGGAGCTTTGTGCCATTCTTGCACACTTTGCTATTGTTGAGCTGCTGTCTATACAGGATATTCCGTGCATTTCTGATGGGCAAAAGTATTCTCCTCCACCCATGAAATATGTCCTTGTTTATTGTATGCAAGAGAACTTTCTTTTGTTAGGAAATGTCTCTTCTGTCTGCCCTCGTGGATTTTTTTTTTTTTTTTTTAAGAATATATGAATTCTTTTTTTGAATAGCAAGGACCAAATATGCTCATTTGAATGGCTGACTATGCCAGTCAAGTTGGTGGCGTTACCACACAGAACAAGGTACACATACATGAGGACAGGTTGCAAAGCTGTGTCCCCATCCTGTATGCTATCTGCAATTTCTCTTGTCAGACAGGGAGGCTAGCTGGTGAAGAATTAGGGTGGCAGCAGTTTCACGTGCTTATTCAGTCCAAGATCCAGTGAAGGCCGAATGAACACTTTAGCTTGACACGAGAACCTTAAATTGAAAGCTGGTTATCAACATTATGCAAGTTATGTTCCTGATAGATAAAACATAACATAATTTGCTTCTGCAAAAGCTGGGGAAAATGTTCAAACTCACCAGGGTAGGTTAAATTTCCCCATCTAATGATGCTTCAGATTCTGCCAGCTGTCCTGCACACAGCAATTGGCTGCTCAGCTCAGCCGTGGTTTGGGTGGGATGCAGAGCTCCAGCAGGAGCCTACTTTGCCATTAAGGAGCTGAGCTTCAGCAGGACAACCAAGGATGGCTCTGCTGCAGCCAAACCAAGCCCACGGGGGTTGAGACTGGTGCTGAGCCCAGGGGAGCACCCTATATCTGTTTATCAAAAGCTAAACACTGTCAAACTGCTGCTTTCGTTTCAGTTCTCCTAAAATCACACCTTGGTTCTTCCCTGATGCTCTTCCTGGGAATGCCTGCTAAAAGTCTCACAGAGACCTAGCATGGATGGTGTCCTGTTGTGGAAATGTCCTCCAGTAAATTGTGGCTTTTAATTCATTTGAATTCTGAATGATCACTCAAAGTATCTTCTTTCAAAAGCAGTATTTATTTTTTTCATCAAGATAAGACACATTACATACTGCATAAAGTAAAAAATATTGCTACAAAAGCTGCATTTAACTGAGATAACAAAAAATATATAGAGAAATTGCACTTGAGAAAGTAGGCTCTATCCCAGAAGAATACACTAAATAAAAAAGTTAGCGAGTGGCTTTGAAATTAAGAATCTATTTGAGTTTCCTTTGAAAATGCATTTATTTTGGAGGGGTCCAATTCCACCAATAAAAATGAACCAGATGAGTTTTTTTAATAGCATTGCTTTTTAAGTTAAAACAACATGTAAACAACATAGCAATTATTACATAGACAAAAGAACAAAAAAGTGTGGAAAAACATCTCTGCAATTTCTGCTAATAAATAAAAAGGAAAAGTTTTGCTGGTATTTGACTTCATGAGGTTGACTGCAGCTTGGGGCCCAGGAGTTTGGAAGTTTTACTTAGTTCACGTTTGTTATCTCCCCCATACTGCAACATAAAGCCCATCCTTAACTCTTTTGAGCTGGCCTGGAGCATGCTGTCTTTATGGCAGATGGCAGCATGAAGCAGTGACTCCTGGTCAGTGGTTCCATTCATTAATAAGTGTCCCAGGAGAAACACTTTCTATTTTGTGACAAGTTTAGCCTATTTTTAAGAAAATAAACTCAACATTAAGCAACAGGATAATCCCTGTTATACCAATGTCTTTTACAGCTGAATTTTTCTCCTGGATCCTGGCATCCACTGCTGTCTAAATCTAATTCAGTTAGCAAAACTATTGGCTGTTCAGTCTTTAAAATGAGTATTCATACCATCTGCCTTGGTGTATCTCCTTTAGATGCCCAAATCAGATTTTTAATCTCCCTACACAGTCAAAAGAGAGAGAGAAAACTCCCACATTGGGTGATGTCAGTCTGGTGTCTATGGCACACTTCAGAAGAGCATCTCTCTCCCTGCTGCCTGTAGAGGTGACTCCAGCTCCCAGACAAGGCTGGATCACCACAATTAGGTGGTTGTAAATACACCCCAAGACAGGGCTGGTGGGGATGGAGAACAGGTGAGCAAGCAGAGGAGCTTGGGAGATGCCAGGCCCAGTGGATGCCTGGTGCACATCTTCCCTTGAGGGATAGGAATTAAAGGACCACTCAAGGCACAAAGTCATATGAGACAGATGCTTCCTACAACTGATGCTAACTGTTAGGCTAGAGTGCTTAGGCATACTTTGGGAACAATTCAGTCAGGAATATACATTAGAGTGTACTGTCTCAGAAACAATCAGTACTGTCAAGATCTCACATGCAAATTTCTTCTCAAATTAGCTGAAAATTATGGAAGGGCTGGGTCAATCTTGTTATAAAGCTAGGACAGAAAAAGCATGAAGTCTTCTTTAAACAGCCCTGAAATAAGAAATGAAGCTGGCAGTCTTTGGTTACAGTGTTGTTCCTTTAAAGTGAATTGCTTTGAAAAATGATGAATCACCTCCCAGCTCAGCATTTGGGAGCATTTTTAAATACACATCTGGGAGCCAGAGAGGAAAAATTAATATAAATAATAATAAAAAACCCCACACATTTTGAATCTTAAATGTTAAGGAAGGAAAGCAACACAACATTTCTAAGGGATGTTTCAGGAAAGTTTTGTTAAAATTATAAAAAAGCACTTATAAAATACTTGAGCTGATAAAGAGGCTAAGTCAGAACATTACTGCACTTTGATAACAAAATTGTATATTGCTAAACATACCTTAAAGGCTTTCAATATTATACTATAGCACATGCCAGTTTTCACTAATTATGACACACTATTGTCAAACTACTTGCTCTTTCAGAGAGGCAGAAACACAAGAGGCAACATGAACAAGATGAACTGATGCAGTCTATGTCTGCTATTAAATATAAAACCTTAGCCATTAAATGTGCCACCCCATTCTCTCTGCTACATTCATGATAAGAACTCCAATTCTTTCACAGACCTAAAGCTGCCTGTGTTTTACACTGAACAACTTTTGGAGCAGCATTTTAAAGCCTTTAAAACTAGTTTGGAAGGTTTTTTTTTTCCTTTTTCATCTAGAGCACTTTCATAATATTTTAAAAGGCATAGGAAGCTATGCTGTAGCTTTTAAAGTGCTTATTTTATTATGAGGTGGTGTTTAATAATATTCTTGTGGAAGTTAATAAATGATGCACATTTTCCATGACAGACAGACATTGCTTAATGAGCTAATATGCCTCAGCAAAATGCAATCAAAAAGAAATTCACTGTTAACAGTTTAACCATGGCAATACACATAGCTGAAATGAGACAACTAGCCTCAGATAACTAAGATTAATGGATATATGACAAAGTTATAATAATCCATATTTAAAACAAACAAACAAACAAACCCCAAACCAAATAATGATAATTAAATCTCAACCACAGTTTAGTTTCCCAGTAACACAACTGCAAAACAAATCAGTATTTTCAACAAACAAGTGCCCTATCTTCATTGCCTGCTTGGGGAGACGCATCACTCATCCAACTACAGCAAGGAGGGGACTCGCGGATGTTCTCTCTTGCTTTTCATATAGAGGGGGCCCCTCCTGGGCAATGTGCTTGGGGCAAGTGGCAGGAGTCCAGTCCAGGTGGGTAGAGATCAGAATCAGCCCCAGCCCATAGGGATTTACCTGGGGACTTGGAGGGAGCCCCATCTCACCATGCTTGCAGAAGCACATGGATGATGGCTCCTGTGGAGTCATCATGGCAAAAGTACCAGCCCCCGTACCCCCTACCGCCACTAGTGTCCCAGCTTATGCAAAGCATTTACTAATTTCAGCACAAGATTTGCTCGAGTACAGACAGTGAGATTTGACTCTTTCGGTGTTTTATTTCATTCGGTCATGGATTTTCCTCCTTGCATCTCACTCTGCTGGGAGGGAATGCTGGGAAGTTCATTTTCGGAGCCAGATTAACCATTTCACAATTGTACAGGCTCAAATTCTCTCTTCATTTATACCCACAAAACCCTACTGACAGTCAGGAGAGTTCAGCAGGTAGAAATGGCAGCAGAATTTGAGTGTAGGAAATGGTGAGTGAGAAATGTGTGGAAATACAACAAATGCTCTTTCATTGCCAGCTACAATATCAGTGGGTACTTGTTGTGTGCCTAAAGATTGTAAGTGAGCTTTTAAAATCTCAGCCCTCAGAATCTAGCTATAGATAACCATAACCCTATATTCTTGGATGCTGATATATAAATCTATGATATACCTGTTTAGCTGCCACGGCACTAATCAGCACGGCTATGCTGAAATACAGCAATCATTTTTGCTAATTGCAAGGCAGGCTAATAGCAAAGTTCAAATGATTAGTGAGTAAAGGTCTTCAGAGCAATCCTGCTTAAAAGTAAATGTCCAGTAAGCTGCAATTAGTGGGTCTTGTTTTTTCTGTTTCTTCCTTTTTTTTTTTTTTTTTTTTTTTTATCGGGGTGGTCTTGAACTGCAGATACAATCACAACGCTCATGGTGATCCAACTGTATATCTACTAAAGCCATGTTGTTCCTGGTTCTGCCTTTCCGTCGGGGATGCCCAGCCTCGGGGACAAACTTCAGCACCTGGCAGGATGAAGAGAAATGCATCAATTAGAAAATGCTGCTAGAAATATGAGGATGAGAGTGTTGGGGCCTTGAGGGTACCACCCTGACCAGCCTCACCTGGAGCTCGCACACATATGGGTCCCTTCCATGGAACCATACACCTGCACACTCATAAGATAATCTTTAGGTAGTCTGTCTTGGCAATATATCTGTATTTTGATGTTTGTTTGTTTGTTTCCCCCTTTTAGAGTGCAATGGTGCTTGGATTCTACCTTGGAGCCCAGATTTCACTTTCTGTTAATTGGGACACATTTTTGTTATACTTCCAGCTTTTTCTTTCCACTCTGTGACACCCTGCTGTATTGTTTGTCCTGGAGCTTTGACAGATTGGATTATTTCCTACATGAGGTATCTTTGTATCATGCAGTTCCCTAACCACGTCCAGAGCTGCTCCTTTGCATGCTGTTTATCAATCATGTTTCCTTTGGCTTGTCTTTCCAGTCCCATATGTATTTGAATTGTTCTGCCCCTTCTCTCACTTTTATAGTATTTCTGCTCTAAAGAACAAGGAACATTTTAAACAAAATTTTTAAATTTCTGAAGCACGTAACATTAGAATTACTCCAAAACTGAAATGCCTGTTGGAGGCGGAAGGATACGAATGGAGCTTGTGCAAAGTATGCATCCAGACACTACTGAGTTTCTCTGGTACCTGAATTTTCACAGAATCATAGAAACGTAGAAGATCTGAGTTGGAAGGGACCCACAAGGATCATTGAGTCCAACTCCTGGCTTCACACAGGACACCCAAAAATCAAACCATATGTCTGAGAGCGCTGTCCTAATGCTTCTTGAACTCCAGCAGGCTTGGTGCCGTGACCACTTCCCCGGGGAGCCTGTTCCAGTGCCCGACCACCCTCTCGGTGAAGAACCTTTTCCTAACACCCAGCCTGAACCTCCCCTGTCACAGCTCCATGCCGTTCCCTCGGGTCCTGTCGCTGTCACCAGAGAGCAGAGATCAGCGCCTGCCCCTCCGCTCCCTTTGTGAGGAAGCTGCAGGCCGCCATGAGGCTTCCCCTCAGTCTCCTCTTCTGTGGGCTGAACAAACTGAGTGACCTCAGCTCCTCATACATCTTGCCCTCACCAAAACCTCACCAAAGTATCTAGGCAAGATAACTGCAAGACCCCCAAAAGAGACATAGGTTATAAAGAAGGTAGAAAAGAGGCAACAAACACAGGTTGTAATAAAGGAAATCCTACCTAAATATATGGAAAGAAATACTCAATGACGAGACTGGTTAAACACTGGAGCAGGTTGCCCTGAGAGGTTGTGGAAATCTTGGAGACAGTCAAAATTAACAGGACAAGACCCTGAGCAACCTCATCTAACTTTGAAATCTTCCCTGCTTTGAATTGGAGATCGGGCTAGATGACCCCCAGAGATGCCTTCCAACCTGAATTATTATATGAATCTATGATTTCATGAAAATGGTATGGATATGTAGAAAACAGCCATAATGTTGAGTCCTATCTCATCTTCTGTGATAGCGCATGTATGTAAACCATGGACTGGCGAAAGTTGAGGAGGATGGGATACAGGGGCATGCTTAGTGAGCCCACCATTGGAAGTTGAGTATCTGTCTAAGAGCTCATATCCCCATTAGCATGGTGGTGCAAGTTGAGCGAAGGGAATCCTCTGTTTTGTTTCATTAGTTTGTTGTTGAAATGCTTATGGCAGTTTAACAGAAGAGGTAATAATTTCAAATTACTGCTCTGAAACTCAAGTAGTAGTTTTGATTAAGTACAAAAGCTAAGTTAAAACTAAGAACACTTTAATTCTCCATAGCATTTTTCTTCCTAAATCTCACAGCACACTGCACAGAAAGATATGCATCATTGTCAAACTTCTATGGATGGAGAATGTGAAACTATTTCCTCAAGGCTCTGTGACAGATCAGTAGAAGAACCACCAGTGGCATTTGAGTTGCCAAAGCAATTCAAGCATGTAATACCAGAAACCATGCACTGGTAAGGTGCTAGCAACAACACATCTCACCCCTTGGCAGGCTGTTGTGAGACATGCTAGCCTGGCCAAGGCTAGACCATCTAGATTTGTCTTGCTCATTCAAAAGGTGGAGAGAAGTCTGTCATGTCTATGACCTGCCAAAGCCACCGATCAGGTGGAGAGTAGACCACTCAAGCCACATTAGTGTCTCAACCACAGAAACACCCACATCTTCTGGACTGAATAACAGGCCCTCTAATTAACAGATCATACTCTCAGTCAATTAATAACCCCATTTTTGTACAAAGTACGTTCTGTACTTTGACTTCAAAACATCATATAAGAGTTGAGATGGTCTGGGGAAAGAGAGGGGATAAGGGGCTGGACAGCAGATTGACAAAGTATTGGCAGATTCAATGGAATTAGGAAGTCCCAAAAAGTAAGTCTGAATGACTTGCCAAATGTTAACCACAAATGCTTGGCAGAGCTGGTGGGGAGGGGAAATGCAGGTGAGCAGCCCTCAGGACGAGACCATTTGTTCTCCACTGGTAACTCCTGGAGGGTAGGAAGGCCATGGGATGTAACAAAAGAGAGGAGCATTGAACACAGTCTATTATTTCATCCTCCTTGGTGTGACAAAATTCATGTTTAACCTACATAATACTGAGAGGAAGAACTGAGCCTAAGCAAGGTATGGATATGATGTTTTAAGCTGTTGGGAAACTGTTAGAAATGTAGAGACATGCCATTAAAAAGAAGGAAAAAAAAGCAACAAAATTATAATGGATTCAGATTCCTTGTATCTATGACCCTGGTGACCATGCTTGAGCAGGGGGGTTGGACTAGATGATCTCTAGAGGTCCCTTCCAACCTCAGCCATTCCGTGATTCTGTGATTCTGTGATTCGAATCGATTTTGAACATTGACTGCCTCAATACAGGCAATAAATCCTGATGGACACCAGGACAACTCACCGTACCACACTGTCATCCAAAACAGAAAGGAAATGAACCCAATCAGGCTCTGAGATTATTACAGAGCTCAAAATGGACTGTATCTTCAAACATGCTTTTTTATTTTTTTATTTTTATTTTTTTTAGGAAAACATACTTTTAAAATCAAGTACAGCTGCTGAAGCTGAACCCATGATAAAGGCTTCTTAAGGAAGCCTTTCATCAAAACCTGACAAATTCAGATGATTGGCTCTTTGCAAGATCGTAGGTAGGTAGGTAGATCTGTTTTTTTTTTTCAATTGAGAGCAAATGAAAGTATGCAACGGGATGAGAGCAAAAATGTGGGCTGTATTTAAGCTAACAGACCTCCTGACAGCTTAGGGATTTTCCCTGTGTTTTATATTAGAAACATGAGCACTGTATATGGGCTTTGCTGATAAGAGAAGAAAAATGAATTGGCAGACATTTCCTCAGACAAGACAGGAAAGAAGTGTTTGAACACAGCTGAAATTGGACTGCTTTAATAGCTGATCACAGAACTGATGTTCAAAGCTTTCAGTCTAGCTTCCATCTAATAGTTTTAGTTTCAGCTAAATACAGAGAATTGAAAAGAATCAGAAAGTAAGGCCATTTTCGGTGACCACAGTACTTGAAAGAAAACCCTTTATTTTGAAAATAACTGATGTTTATTCATTACATGGTCAGTTCCTTAAAGGTGAGGAACTACTGAATTAATGAAACCAGTTCAAAGAAATTTTGTTTAGGGCATTTTATTGCTCCCTTTTTGATGAGATCAGAAGCATTTCTGCTGTAAGAAAATATGGATATGAGGAAGGACTGGAATGTTCAAAAGCTTTATTTTGTGTGGGAGAAAAGAAGAATGTTTGCAATTTTCAAATTACAGGAGCAATGTCTGTCATTACTAATCAAAATGTGGTGCCGTAGGTGTTCAGATCATTGCCTCAAAAAGAATATGTAACTACAGCCATATCACCCTCATAAAACACTGAGTCAATAATGGTCATAGAACTACTAAACCAATTAAAAAAAATCAAGACAGAGGACTTAATATCTGAGCTGGATTTGGTGTTTATAGGTAATACAAAGCAGAGTGTCAGGGCCTTGTAACATTTTGCATGCAGATAACTCCATAGGAGCACGCCAGTATCCCAGGCAGCACTTTCTGTAGGTGTGCCTGAACATCTGAGAGGTTTCAAGGCCAGATAACTGTGGCAACTGCATAATTTTCCTTGGGGGTGGTGGTGAAGGAAATAGAAAATGCTTACATACTTATCCCTGCCAGGAGTCTTGCTCACTAATTGTGGATTAAATTTGGATTCCAGATTCTGAAGGATTCTTTTAACTAAAGACTAAAGCCACCACAAAAAACAGCATCGGGAATCTGAAGCCAGATAAACTCAATCTGGAATTAGGGAACGCTTGTTTAAGTCAGGCCAACTCAACACTTGGACAGCCCTCCAAGGAGCTTAGGGCTTGCTGATCTCAGTTTGAGGACATCAGAAAACAGCAGCCTTTCTAGTAGGTATACAGTACAAGTTTGGGGCTTGCTCTGGGGGCAGCAGGGTGCTCTCCAGTGGCCTGTGGAGCACAGGAGGTCAGGGCCAATGGCCCGGTAGCCCCTTTAACCTCAGCAGATCTATAAAAGCACTTCATAACCCAACTTTAGAATCAATAGGGCCTGTTCAGGGGCTAAGGAGAGCAGAGTGGTGATGTCTGCTGGGGAAAGGACCGAACTGGAGATGGTATGTTCACCCTGACCCATACCCAGCACTCTCCCAGTAAAAGCAGCAACAAAGAAGTAACTGAGGAGAACGATTCACCCGAAATGCCCGTCTCTTGAAGCGGGTGGTGGGGTTAGCTCTGTTAACTAGGAAAGGAGCCCAATGGCTGGACTCTCAGCTTTAGATGGGTAGAGCCAGATAAGGCAAACCACTCCCTCCTAACCATGTATCATTTACCTTTGAAGTCAAGCAACATTTAGCCATATCAGTCCATTATGGGTGATTTCTGTTCTAATAAAAAGCAAGGAGTAATAGGAAAGCCAGCCAACACTTCTAACAGCAACAAGAAAAATGTATCTAGTTGTTCTTATTCATTTTTAACTTATCATCATTTACTTTATGTATTAGTATTTATTAATACTAACTCCAGTAATATTATTTGTTAAATTCTTGATCGGTAGTTTAAATACCAATACATATCTGAAGCCTCACTCAAAACAGTTTTTTTTTTTTTTTTTTTTTCCTGATTAGGCTAGGAAGACCAGGAATAATCAACACGACTATAGTTTACCAAATACTTGGTTAGCTGCATATTCCATTGATAGAGTATGAAGAACAACTCTGGATGCTATTTTAGATAGTGAAATCTGTACTTTGCAGAACTTATTTTAACTTGCAGCTATGCAGCATTATCTAATCTCCTTTTGCTCATCTAAAAATACCATCGCTCTAGCATGCAAACCAAATTATATTTGTCTGAGGCTCATGAAAGAGGACACATGCAGATCCAAGTTCTGATACAGATGAAAAATCTTACTCAGCAGTTTTTGAAAGTTATCTAATCCAAAGGTCACACATAGTTTAGCTGTGCCCTTAGCATAGGAAACCAAGCATCATGGGAATGTGGTTCATAATTTAGCATAAGGACCTTTATTCTAGTAGGAATGTAGCCTAAAATAACAACATAGACCTAAAGTTGTATTCTTTCTTACCAGGCATAATTATAGGATATCAGGAACAAGAAAAAAAAGTTTTTTTTGCTGATCAGTGGTATGTTTTTTACATATTTGACATCAACAAGACCCTCACTTTTGGTCATCTTGTCAAGCGTTATGGCTCCAGCTATTGCTTTTCACTGACCAGATACAGGTGTTCCCTGTTCCCAAATTGCCTCAGTCTGCTCAGACCTGTATCACAGCTGTCTCTTTAGCTTAACTTCCAGATGTCATCCCAAGAACCTTCATTTTAATCTAGTCAAAAATCAACATTTATTCTCTCCGTGAACCACTCCGCTCTCACTGCTCATCCTGCAATCTAGCAGTCACTTCTGATTCATTCTGTTTCCTTGCATTTGCATTCCAAATAAATCCAATTGCAGCTTCTTGTATAATATTTCTGTGTATTAACTCTTGTTAGGTTCATTCTGTGCCTTTATTACCATAACAATCTTTTTGTCTCATTCGTACATGTACTATCATCACCTCCAGGACATACAACAATCACACCATATTCCTTGCACATTGTTTTGACGATGCTAGCTCTTTTTAATCCCTCAATCAATTTCCTTTGTTGTATCATCTTTGTCCAGTTATCTCATGTTTCCCTGTGTAAAGACAGGGTGAGAATTATTGTCTGCTTTCTCAAGTGCCTCCTAAAGTTTTGCTTCTCACTTCCCTGTGGAAAAAGAAAAAAAAGAAGGGAAAAAAAAGCCCAGAAAACACCAAATTTTATTAGTTACATTTCTTCACTTCATTGCAACAACTCTGTCTTGCTGAAGTTCCATATCATCTCTTTACTTTCTCCCCTGTTCTTTCCTCCCCTGTAATATTCTGTACTGGCTTGTTTCCCCTTTACTGAGCTGTGTCCAGTTAAAGCTGTTTCTATGCCCCAGCAACTTGTGTAAAGAGTCAGTACTGTGCAGGTACTCTGAGGTGCCTGCTACCCTTTTCAGGGCTGCAAGTGAAGTTGCAACACTGACACTAATCTAAACCTTGTGGTTGAGAATTAATTGCATGTGTGTCCTGTGAAGGCAAACTCCAGTCAACGTGAAACTTGAATAGGGGTATAATACTGCAAAAAAAAAAAAAAAAGGAAAACAAAGAAACAAACAAAAAAAGCAACAGATACGCAGTGAAAAATGCATCAGCCTTTACTGTTGAGAAAGTAAGTAGGTAAAATAGGTGAAATCAGCTTTCACACTTTATTTTTCCTTATGTGCCTTTTAGTTGTGTTGCAGAGTACAGTGTTGGTGGAGGTTTATAAACTGTGACAAATTCTGGTTGCTACCTTAACAGCGTTTATTCCTCACGGAAACTCATTTCACATCTCATCAGTTACAGCGATGAGATGGGGAAACTGATTTCTTGTTTCTGTGAGGTACAAGCACGCTGGGCAGATGGCACAGCTGGAGACTTCACTGAGTCCTGGCCTCTCTGGGCTGGGTTATCTCCAGCTTCAGAGCCCCTCTCTCTTTAAAGAGCAGCTGCAGGCACTTCCAAAGAAGTGCACTGCAATGGAAAACATCCTTTCATTTCAGCTCCCCTTTAGCAAGTTAGATGTGAGTATTTGATTAAGGGGTCCTGCATTCATTTTCAGTGAATTGCTTTGTCTTTGCACGGAGCCCTGCACCGTAACTCAGAATCACTTCTGGTAGGCTGCTGGGTAGAGGCATTTTGAGATGCTGCCAGCACTTGGCCTGTTTGGTTTGCAGAGTTTGTGACACTATGTGGTAAGTCATGAGTATTTATCCATGAGCTCTGGTCTCAAGCAAGCCCAGAAGCTGTGGAAAACCACAGAGCATCACAAGACTCCTGGAAAAAAAATAAATAAATAAAAAACCAAAACACCCAAACACCCATAAAACTAGCTGTTTACTCAAGCTATGAACCCTTTTACTTCTCGAAATTGCTGAGTAGTTTGGTAAAGTTATGGCAGACTTCCAGGTTATAAAAAAAGCCCCAGGGTCTTATTATTAGCATTTCTCAGGGCAGTAAAGAAAAAGATACCCCTTACTGAGGCATTCTCATTTTCTGTTTTTCCCTGCTGTTGCATTATTTCTTACAATTGGACGTGACAGGAAAGAGCTATACAGTCTGTTCAGGGAACTGCAGCAGCAGTAGCAGCTTGGGGAAATGTGATTGCTATTAGTCCTGAGATACTAGGAGGGAGTGCTCGGAGACCTTGGTGATGAGTACAGTGTAAGGCTTTGAATAGGAACTAAAAAACATCAAGAGCATAAGAAGATAACCTTGAAATCTCTCTGGACTGTAAGCCTCTCTTTCAACAAGCATGCTGGGCATTTGTGTCCCTAGAGCTGCCTGCATGCCACTGCTCTGGTACTGCGAGACACTGGCTGCAAAGATGAAAAGCAGCCTACTGCTTCTGGAAAATCTGTCCTCCTCACGCACAATATAGGGTAGCTCAGAAATGCCAGACAACTTTTCTGTGTTTTCTAGTCAATTTTTACTGTTGATGACAAACATACCCATGTGTAGGACAAGCAGCTATAGTAGGTCCAGGAACTCGGTAGCTGAAACTCTAGGATAGTGTTTAGGCAAATTTCACCTGGCCAGAAAAGAAATCTGGAGTCTGCACGATTCGGTTTCACCTGCTACAAACGCTTCCTTTGCTCCACTATCTTGTACTTCTGGTGTCTTTTGCAATTGAATCAAAGTAATTGAGAATTGCATTTGAATCTGGTCAACCTTCTCCTGGAGCAGAAGGAAGGGATTTTTAACAAAATTAACAGCTTCAGGGACTTCATAAAGTCTGAAACTCTGTCCTTTGTCATGCAACTAAAGGCTTTTTGATTAAAGTTAGTGGGTTTCAAACTGGCTTCGAAAAGGGTAAAGCAGCTACATGGTTCTAAAACTGGCATGTTGAGAAGCCCCTCCTCTGTGCTTTTACTGCCAGACATTTAAAGAAAATTAGAGTTAAGTGACAAAGACAAATAAAGAATAAAACTGATTACCTGCACCTGGCCAACAACAATAATAATAATAAAGTGGAAAATATTTTGGACTAAAATTAATGGATACATCTTTAGTATGTCATACTTTAATTTATCTGCATGACTTTCACTCATGTTAATGGCAGCCACTTGGCTAAATTTCTGTTCAGTGAGCTGTTAATTCATCCCTAAGGGATTAAGTTTAAATTTAAACTTACAAAAGCCATTTAATGCTACAGCTGAAATACTGCCTTGAATTCATACAGTTTTCAGAGAACAAAGGAGAAATGAAATAAATTAGCAGTGATGTATTAATCTGAATATTGAATTTCTTGAATGTAGTGATTAATTTTGTGTGCTGTGACATCCTGGTTCTGACCAGTATCTGCTTAGTGTCATATTTCAGTGTTCCAGCACCAGATGCTCCAAAACACCTGATAAAAAATAACTACTTGACAACATGTTTACAACCAACATTTTTTTCTAGCTGCTGTCAATAGTTGGCTTAAGCTCTGACACAGATGTGACACAAGATTCTTTATTTTATATTTTACTTCTAATTCTCTCAGAATCCTTCTGAATTTAAAATATGCACCACTCATATGTAAGTATTGAAATTCCATATAGATTTACTGTGCAAAAAAAATCAAATTGCTTTTGTATCATTTCAAATTAGTTCTCGTTCAATATATCTGACTGTACTTGGTCTTTTTTTAAGGAGAAGATTATTCGTGAAGACCTGAATTTCCTGTAGGCAGTATTCACTGCTTTGAATCTTTCACTATGTCCTCTCTCATTGATAGCTTTTTTCTAAACAAAATGATCCCACGCTCTTGAGCCACTTTCCTTAAAAATGTTTTTGACGTATATCTTCTGCTGTATCTCCACTGACATATGTTTTCTGCTTCTGTGTATCTCTTCTACTCTTGCCTGTGTCCTTCTAAGCACCAACAGTCAAAACCCATACAAGTACCCCACCTGCTTATCTGAGGCTGTAGTAAATACTTGGTGTGCTATGCTCTATTCACCTGTGTTTCTGCACAATACTGTCACTTGCTTTTTTCCCACCACCTCTGTGATAAACCAACATTTTCCTGAAGCTCTTCACAGTGATTCACTACTTGACCTTTAGTCCAGCTTCCACCCCTTGTTTCTCCCTCCTCCCCTCTCACACGCAGTGCTATGTGAATAAATAGTCGAGACTGCTTGTCCCAATGCTTGCGGCTTTTCTAAACTGCATTTATAAGTGGCTTCACAGGTCTTCTGAAAACCCATGCAGCCTTCTACGCTGTTAAAGTACTTTATCTCTTGCATTATCTGTCATTTTTGCCACTCACTGTTCACCTCCTTCCAGACTGATCATACATGAAATAACACTTAATCCCCATGCTGGGGACACCCACAGATAGTCACTCGTACGTAGCAAGTTGCTCATCTCTTACACCTCTTTGCTATTTATCTAATCCATGACTGATCTTGTCTGGTAGACTGTCAGCTCTCTGAAGGAGGTGCCAGGCTTTTTAGCATTCTTGTACAATGGTGTGGTGCTGTATAAATATTTATTCATGTGTAAGGCGTTCTAGCTTCATTTTATCGGCTCACAGTCATCTAGGTGTTTTATACCTATTAATTTTTTTTCCAATTAACTTTTCTACCACTGAGATAAGGCTTTCCGCTCTGTAATTACCAGGGTCATCCCCTGCATCTTGCTTAAAATTAGATAAAATATTAACTATTCTCTAGTCCTAGCTGATGTGGAGTATGCCATATGCTGTAGCTAATTGCGAGAAAAATCTCTTACCTT
This sequence comes from Anseranas semipalmata, assembly GCA_013399115.1. NCBI lineage: Eukaryota > Metazoa > Chordata > Aves > Anseriformes > Anseranatidae > Anseranas > Anseranas semipalmata. Next base: position 17,835 of record VXAA01000340.1, on the reverse strand, counting down.
GGAAAAGAGTAACTGCACTGTTCACAGTGAGTCAAGCGCTCTGACCTTCAACAGCCTCCTGCTATTTCAGCCTTAGGCTCTCCCAGGTAAAAGCCATTATGAGCACACATCACCTCCAGATTAAAAGTCCATGAAGTTCACTTTCACTTGAGACTTAAGCCACGTGGCAAATCAGGTTCTTAAGAGAGATACGTGTCTGAAACTTAAGTCGGCATGGCATACAGCTACCTACTTTCAGACACTGAAAGGATAATACCAAGTTAAGTTTCCTAGATATGTTCACTTCGGTGAACACTGTTCACGTCTGTTTTTGAAAATACTGGTTCAGAGGCAAAAATAAAAAATTCTTTTTCCTTGTTCTCCTCAACAAGGGGAACTTGTTCTGAATGGATTACAAACAAATATAATGGACTTTGTTCTCACGCAGAATTTTGCATAAAAGTTGCTGAGTGGGAAAAAAGCTAAGGCTGAAATGTTCTGCTGCTTCCTACAGGTAATAAATCTGGAAGTGAAGAGAGTTTACAAGCGACTTAATTGTCATTTCCTAGTGTGATCATAAGTTTAAAAGATAGAGTGCAAACCAAGAGGAAGCACAGTCAAATGCCTCAAGGAACACATATCTCTGTGTTACTAAAAAGAATATTTTCACTGCTGTATAATTGTATCAGTCCTTCATTGGGAAAATCAGTCCAACTTAAGCCTAGCTCGCTAGATGCTATGGTAGTATCCATGTAGAGAGGTGGCAGAAGTTCTCTCCAACTTCTAAATTGACTTACCCATAAATACATGTTAAGACCCCTTCTTAACACATCTACAACCTCCTTCCACTCTGTTCATTCACCACCTCCAAATGTAAATTGCTGCACGATTGTTTGTATCCAATGTAGTACCACTGCTTAATGCAGTATAAGGTGTGAATGCTGGTCCATGAGGTACCAAGCTGGTATCTAGCATAGACAGCAAGAGCAATGCCATTGACTAAATCTAGGCTCCACTCTCAAGCTACCTGAACCTGTCCAGAAGCCCTGGCAGAACCTTCACCTCAGGAAGAACACTGATCACAGTGGGCATTCACTTAAATATCCTGGCCTCTCCCAGACAATCACATCTCTGCCTGTGACGCTTCACTACCATCAGTTGTTTTTGCCCATCTTCACACTGCAGATGCAATGCGATAATTAACATGGCAGCACACATAGGTCTGAGGAAAGCCTCTAGAATTCAAATAAGCAATAAATAAACAAAAGAAATACCAAAGAAAAGGAGTAAAAATACCTCATGATATTTTTTCACCGTTTTCCCTGACACACATGTGCAGGATTTCCAATTCGAAGTCCCACAGCCACAATTTCCTCCACAGCGCTGGACAAGGAGGCAGCGAGGGAAGAAAACTACATTTGTCAGCTTCAGTTCCTCCCTTAAATTGACAGAGTAGTTTCTTGGAGTGCAGCTATACCGTTTCACATCGTCATTCAGCCTGTCCAGGTCAACTGCAATGCAAAAGAGATTTCATTAGTAAGGATTGAGTGGGACATTCCCCCAGTTCATACTGCTCCCGGAGCAGCCAACAACACAAAGTGATGTGGCACCGGTTGGAAAATACATGAAGTATAGCAGTGATTTCTAAACAGATAAGCACAGACACACCAATTTTAAGTCATTACAGGTGGCCATCCTGGCTCTCATCCTGCCCACACCGAGTCCCACAGCAGGGCTCGCACAGACTCTAAAGGTGATGGGAAAGCTTGTCATAAAATATTGGCTTGAAAGATCAAGACTGGTTATTCAATTTTCTCTGTCACTGATCTGATGAATCCTTGGGTGAGAGATTCCACCTCCGCCACTGTCTTTCCTCCCTGATTATACCTTACTTATTTAGATGATGTTATTTTTTATTTTGGGCACAATTTTTTGCCTAACTGTAGGCATACAAAGGGCAAACACTTTAAACAAGGCTCTTCCTGTGGCCAGTAGAGAAATGCCTGTTAGAGTGATACATCCCTTCCTCAAAAGAGCCTTTAAGACAGGTGGCACCCCTTGGTTTCTTGAATTGCCTGTCTGTATTGTTTGTGGATAGAGTCTAGATACCTCTCTTTTAGATGCCTAAATCAATCTCAGCAAAATTAATTTCAGCCTTTAAGTGCTACTATAATAGGCATACAAATAAATACAATTAAAACTAATGAGCTTCATTGAATGCCAGTAGTTGGTTGATGTTTAAAATGCCTGGTATCTTTGTGAGATGTATCATGTAAACAAGTAGTAAAGCCAAACATAAAAATAACTTATAGACTATCAACTGTGAGTTTAAGTGCTGTTTCTAGCTTTATCTTGCAAAGTTAAAATAAAACTAAAAAAGCTTCTATAAATCCATTTTCCACAATCGTGACGCAGTTAAAAGTAAAAAATTCAATTAATTTTATTCCTATAGAAGTTTCCTGATTTCTGTTTCCATCCTTTTCTACTTTCGTCTTTTCTTTAGGATTCTGTTCATCAACCAACTGTTCAAAATCTTAGTAATTCATTCAAGATTGGAGGACATGTGAACCTGTGTTAAGAACTGAGGTCCTCTGGATTGAAACTAAGAACCATAAAGAAAATTAAAATGCATTTTGAACTCATGGAGCTTGAAAGCTGAATTCATCTTTCTTTAATTAAAATCTTCAAATTTCAGGAAAAAATGGAAATCAGAAACTTTCTCACTGACAAATCACTATTTTTTTTTTTTCTCAGTGACAAATCACTAAGTAAATTACACTCAAAAGATAAATTAATCTGGACAAATAAAATAACATAAAATGACTGGAGGGAACAGAAGACAAAAAATAATCCCCTCCCACCCCGGACAGTATTTGCTAACAGGTACATCAACAGGAAAACAGGAATGTTTCAGATGAGAACTGGGATAACAGAATAGTGTTTGTGAACATACCAGATTTTCACAAAACCTCCAAAAAACACAGCAGCACTAAAACACTTTATACCATCTGTGACTCAGCCTTTGTCACAAAGTAAACTGTGGAAAAAGCTGTGATTTGTAAATATCATGCACCTTTACATTCTGGCTTTGAGATACTCATTGGTTCATGGCAGATATGCAAGAGGCAAGGGTACATAAATGTCATGAGTACCATTATACAAAATCATAGCAGCTTCACTTTTCTGGCAAGGTGTTATCTCAGTCAAAGGAAATTTAGCAGATAAATTGTGATTTTATAGCAATTGTGATACATCTCGCCATGAAATCTCAGTGGTTCTGTCCAGAGAGCTAGCATCTCTGCAAAAGAGGTATAGATCATCCTCCTGATATAAGCACAAAATCAATGGGGCTGCTGGTACACTCATGCACTGGGAGAAAAATACATCCCAAATGTCCACAGCCAGGACTTTGAAGACCAGTGAATATTGATTTCTTTGTTTTAACAGATGATACTTTGTTCTCCACTGTCATTCTTCAAAGCCACCCCTTTTCACTGCAGCCTCTCAGGCTAATTCTTCTCGCAGGGAAGTGTTTCCCACTCCTCTAAATGTTCTCATCAGGACCTCTGCCATCAGCTTTGCTTACTGATAAGCAAAGTGGTATCTGGCTAATATTCATTTCAGCTGATCGACATGAAGGAAAAAATAATCAAAGGTAAAAGAGAGCAGAAAATATTCTGCCTTCATGATTAACTAGATTTATTGAGGGGAAAGCCCAGACCATGCTGCACTGCAGCAATCCAGGGGAACGGATATCAATACAAGCAGGATCCTACCAGGACAGGCTGGCTGTGGATGAGGATGGCATTATGTCGATGGTGCATCTCTAGACTGAGTCAGAATAAAATGCTCAAAGGTTTGATTCAGCCCTTGATTACAATGCCTCCTGCTGAGGTAACGTAGCAAACAAGGCTTCCGGCAACAATCTGGTCATTAAAGAGGGCCCAGACCCAGGTGACATGAACCGGCATCTCTGTCCAGGCAAAGATGTCCAGGGGACAGAACAAAATGTGCTCTATCACAGACTAAATTTCCCCTGAGGCTCAACAGTTCTCATTCCTGCATTGAGCTGATACCTATTATCACTGCTGTGTTATCAACACAGGAATGAGTCTTTGCAACGAGACTGGCAGAGAGGGAAAGCACCAGCATTTAAAGGACCAGGGCGGGGGTCCTTCCTGCAGAGAGCATATTATATCCATCACAGTGTCACACATATTAGTTTCAGTACTTAAGCTGCTCAATTTAAATGGCAAGGGTGACCTGGCAGAGAGCTTTCACTGGAGGAAAGGCTTTACTCACTAGCCTTCAAAAGCCTAGTTTTGATGACTTTCAGAAGTCTTTGCAGGGTCTCTTAAACTGTAGCTGAGTCAGTACTATGGAGAGCTGTTGACTTGCGCAGAGCATAGGAGGGAATAACCAGATAATTAGGATAACTTTTGCTCTACGCAATATGAAAAGCTCAGCTGTTTTTGATGAGGGCTCAAGGCTTTCAATGGATGCATTTTTTCAGGAATTCTGAAATCAACCAGTAGAAAAATACATGTTTTTTAGTGTATTTTTTTCCATAATGAACTATTTTTGAAAATCATATGGGAAAATTTCCAGTACAACTGCATGAATTCTCCCTGGTTTCATACTCAGAGAATTCTGATAATGACTTATCAGCAGTTCTCAGGACCCCCAAATCCAGAGTTTTCATTTAAGATGTGAATTCTGCACTTTCGCATATCACATTTCAGATATCAGAGTCCAGATTGAAATTGACAAAGTCCATAGCACAAAGGTCTTATTTTAGTGATGCTGATATTATGAAAATAACCACAAGCAGAGAAGGAGAGATTAAATAAAAGGTTTAAGAGATACACAAGTCATCCTCTAGAAAAAATCATCTGGAGGTAAACACATTCTTTTTGACTCTGCTCTACGGAAATCCAGTGCTCAGTGGGACAAGGTGAGTGTGCAACATCTGTGAACAGCGTGTATTGTACTCTAATAGTATCCCACTGACACCTAAGAACAGTTCCTATTGCCTGATTAGCTTTAGACCATGGTTTGCAACCCCTAAAACAAAAGAACACATTTTTTCTCTGAATAATTCTGCTGAAAGCTTCAATATGCATTTTTTCCCTGTCTTGGGATTGTTTTACTGTCTGGAGCCAGTCTATTTCCTCATCCATATAACAATGAGATTTTACAGTACAGTCAGTTTCATGCATCTCTTCACTGCTGTGACTAAAACGTAACCGAGCCTTGGTGTGATTGGTGTGAAATCCTGCTGCTTTACTTATCAAGGACTGAAACCACTGGAGTCCTTAATTTAAAACTAGAACTAAAAGGTTCTGTAGAGTGGATGCAAATAACTTCAAAGTATTATTACAGAATGTCTGCATCAGAGATTCAATTTAAAGGCAAGGCAGACATAAAAAGATGCACTGGAGCAGCAAGCTGGATACATAGGGTACAATGTTTGCTCCTTTCTTCCCCTTAAATCCTACACTCAAATCCATCCCCAATTCTGATAGCACTAAGGCATGTGCTTACCTTGAAACATTGATCTTAATCAGAGATAAGCACTGAAATTAGGGACTGCAGCTAATACCATGTCTCATCTAGAAGGGACAGCCTTCAAGATTGGAGAGGAGAGAAACCCTGTGCTGCTGGTCACTGATTTTATTTAAAAAGACAGTCTGTTTGGGCTTCTTTTAATACTGTATCTGTTCCAAATTCACACATGGCCCTAATATTTTTATATCTGAACAATTTATACTTTTTTCATGCATCAGTGTGGTGGTTTTACCCTGCTGGGCAGCTGAACTCCACCACAACCGCTCTCTCACTCCCCCTCCTCAAAGGAAGAGGGGGAGAAAAAAAACCTCACAGGCTGAGATAAGGATAGTTTAATTAGAGAAGAGGAGAAAAAAAAAAAACANGTATCCGCAGTGGTTGATCGGAAGGACAGACGTCTTCGCAACGAGAGCCCCCCCCTTCTCCTTCCCTTTCCCAGCTTTTATTGCTGAGTGTGACATCACATGGTATGGAATATCCCTTTGGTTGGTTTAGGTCAGCTGCCCTGGCCATGTCCCCTCCCCACCTCTTGCCCACCCCCACCTACTGGCTTTGGGGGGTCTGGAGAGAGCCTTGGTGCTGTGCCAGCACTGCTCGGCAGTAGCCAAAACACTGGTGTGATACCAGCGCTGTTCTAGCTACAAGGGCTGCTGCAGGGAAAGTTAACTCTATCCCGGCCAGACCCAGTCAGCCACAGACTGGAGCTGAGGTGTAAGAGGTGGTAGCTACCTCACCACCGTATTCCTATTCCATATGTCAAGGCCATCTACAAGGCAAGGAGGATTTGGGCAATTGCAGACCAGTCAAGGTAACCATGGTCAAAAGAAGGAGTAAATCCATCTGGAAACAATGTTCAGGCACATGAAAGACAAGAGGTTGACTAGAAACTGCCAGCATAGATTTACCAAGGGCAAACTGTGACTGACCAACCTGAGAACCTGCTGTGATGAGATGACTGTCTTGCTGGAGAAGGGGAAAGTAGCAGATGCTGCCTACCTGGACCTTAGCAATATTTTTGACACGGTGATCCATGCAGCCAAACTGCTGAGATAAAATGGGATAGGTGGACTACAAATTGGGTAGATAATCAGAAAGCCAAGGGGGCTTGAACAAAGTGGTCAGCAATTCCAGGTCCAACTGGTGGCTAGTTACTAGAGGTGTTCCCCAGGGGCTAATGCTAGGGCCAATACTGCTAAAAATCTTCACAGATGACCTGAGCAACAGAATGGTGTAAACCCTCAGCAAGTTTGTCAGTGACATCATATTGTGGAAAGTTGTCCATATGCTGCAGGGCTGCCTTTCAGAAAGACCTCAGCAGGCTAGAGGAATGCACTGGCAAGAATCACACGAGGTTCAGTGATGACAGATGGAAATTCCTGGACGTGACGTGGAATAACCCCATGCATCAGTCCAGACTGGGGACACACTGGCTAAGCAGCAGCATTGCAGAAAAAGACTTGGCATCCTGGTAGGCAGCAGGCTGAATGTGAATCAGCTGTTTGACCTTGCAGTGATAGAGGCTCCATGCTGAGCTGCATTAGGAGGACCATAGGCATCAGCTTGAGGGAGGTGAATGTTCTCCTTCATTCAGCTCTTGTGAGGCTGCATCTGGAGTACTGTGTCCAGTTTTGAGCCCCCTTCAGCAAAAGACAAGGATCAACAAACTAGGAGTCTAGTGAAGGGTGACTGGGATGGTTAAGGGGCTGGTCCACAACAGCCACAGTGAGGCTGAGGGAACTGGATTTATTTAGTCTGGAGAGAAAACTAAAGGGGGTTGTAATAATTGTCTCCAGCTGTCTAAAAGGAGGTACAGAGAGGATGGAGCCAGACTCTTCTTGGATGTGCACAGCTAAAGACAAGGGGCAAAAATCACAAGTTGTCGCAAGGGAGCTGTAAAGAAATACTCGTCCCCATGAGGGTGATTGAACACTGGGACAAATTATCCAAAAGGTTGTGGAATTGCCCTAGTTGGAAATATTCAAAACTTAACTAGAGAAGGCCCTAAGTAACCTGATCTAAATTCGAAGTTGGTCCTGCTCTGGGCAGAGGTTTGGATGAGATGATCCACAGAGTGCCCTTGTAACCAAATTATTCTATTAATCTATGACTGATACTAAACTGCCAGGATGTCTATAGGTGTGCTGCCTTTCCTGTAAAGGTATTAGCATCACCAACCATATGGACAGATACAGTTTAAAAAGTCTGATTTTGGTCTGTTGTGAAGGCAATTTGGATGTGTGGAACTGGATTTTGGGATGGCACTCAGCACCAGACTATGTTGATGATAGGCCATGTTAAGCATCATCAGTAGGTAGGTAGAGTATAAGGCTTAGAACTTCAAAGATGTTAAAATGCCTAACTTTCATTGAGGAGATTTACCCACATTATACAGGAAACTGGTACAGAGGCTGCCCAGCCACTGACTATTCTCCCCTTCAGAAATCTACATCTCCTTGGGCCCCTTGCCAAAGGCATGCAAACCACTGCCAGTTCTGCTAAAATTTCTAATGCTTGTACTCTTTTTGACAGCTAAAGAGATGTATATATGCAAGACACCTGCACTTGTTAACTTGCCCCTGCTCATATTCTGTGCATCAGTAAGTGATGGAACTGCAGCGTGGTATGAGCACTGTGTGCCATGCAGGGGTCCAAAGCTCAGTTCTAGTTTGACTCTCATCCCCTTTCATGTGTGGCTTATAGTTTATAATGAAGGTTGTGCTGCTGTTCTTATTCTGGCTCTTGACTTTTTAAAACTCCTATACAGCACGGACTTTCTCAGAGACCTGTGAATGTATTGCACCCCTTATCCCCAGCATTTGTACTCCTGTGTGTGTCAGAGCTGTGTAAGGTAGTGCAGAAGTACGGTACAAGTGGTCAAAGAAATGCAGAGCCTTGCTGCAGCTGACTGCAGTCATGGTGTGGTTGAGCCTGAGTTGGAAAATTCAGTCCCATTCCTACAGTAAACAGTTAAATCTTCTACTGGTTAAATTACCAAAATACACTGACACTGATGAAATTCTTCTCCATTCCAAGTGTTGATCAAACCCTGTGGCTTTTAGTCTTCAGCACATATGGTTAATAGTAATCAGTGTTAATTAAGCACATGCTTAATGATATCACAATAAGCACTATGTTAAATATACCTGAAAACTTTGGGAACTGCCCAAGTCTTTCTTGTGGGAACTGGGGAAAAGATGCTGTGATTTGGATTTACTACAGAACCACAATGCCAATATGAACTTCCTCAATATGGCAATTATTATTTTAGAAGAATGAGAGATCAGAATTTCAGTGGGGTTATAACTGTCTGCATGAAACAATGTTCACAATATATAGGCTTATTATAGACTGGCAGACCAATTATCAGCTGTGGTATGGGTCAAATAGCAAAAGCAGGCCAAACCATCAATGTCATAAAAGGACATAGCTTCATTGAAATCAATGGAATTGAACAGCTTATTCCAGTGATAAATAACATGCTGCAAGTTTCACTAGCTTTTTAAAAAGGGTTTAATAAGAAAAGCTTTCACTGCAGTGACCAACAATAATGTCATATAAAGCATGAGGGAAAATCTCATTTGTCACAGAGGAGGAAGAATATGGATGTAGATCTGAATTAGACTGTGAAATAAATAAATGTGTGCCATTTGCATGCAACAGACAACGTGGTTCCCAACCGAAGAAGAGAGGAAGAAGTATACTGTTTTTTAAGCACAGGGAATACTTTATATTAGCAGCTACTTGAAAAGGTATTCCATCTACTCAGAATGTTCACATGTGCCATGAATGAGTGTGTATGCAGCATTTGTGATGCCTGTACTCCCTGTCTGGTGCACTAGAACTTGCTGGCAGCCATCCCAGAACCTTTCAAGGAAGAGTACATGGATGTCTGCAGTAATTTATTGGCCACTGTTTGCAAACCCCTGAGAAATGACATTTCTGAGTTCAAACTTTGTTTAACTTCTTGCTAGAGCATTGTAAACAGTAATAATGAAAACGTATTGTTAAGGATATGGTGCTACTTGCTTGCCATTGGGAACCTGTTTGGCAATGGATGGCAGAAACATTCCATTAAGACTTGTGGTCTCATCTTGCTATTCCCCTTCTAGAGAGCAGTTTGGCTATGCTAGCAAGTGTTTATTTATTTAACTTGTAAAGCTGTCATTGCAGACAGGTGTTATTACAAGAATGTCCCACCTGATTAATTTCTTCTGATAGCCAAAGGCTTCTTGCATACTGTTTCTCAAAAAGAAAATGATCTCAGAGGCATGTGTAGTCTTGCTCATTACCAGAATGTATCCACACGTGTTCCTGTTTCCTAGGTCTATTTATGAAAAAACTTATTTCTAAAGATGACCCTTTTCTTTATGTATCATCCCCTAGACATTTGGACCTAATTCTGTGATGGGAAACTAAACTTTTTCTTTCTCTTTTCTTTCTTTCTAGATCTTTATACGCAGGTCATTTCACAGGCAGAGGTCTTTTGGTCCTTTTTTTTTTTTAATTCTAAAGCATTTTTCAATGGGATATAAAACTCCAGACTGAATAACAAAAGATAAATGCAAACAAGCATGTGGGAAAAATTAAATGATGTTTAACCGATGGTTGGAATTGTTTACAACAGTATGTCTGAGGAGCTCTTCTAATATTATCAAGCAGATACACCGATGCTTTCAAAAAAGCAAACTGTTGGATGAACTAACTTCCTTCATACACTTCTAATTGTTTCTTATGATTCCCTAAAAGAATAGAGACCTACTTGTCTAGAAGTTCAACGCAATTGCAGAGTATGGCCATTTTCTTTTTTATATGTACTTGTGTTCTTGTTAAGAACAGTACAAAATAACCCAAAAGCCAGTAATAGCCTTTTAGAGAAGCTTTGTATTTGTAATAGCTAAGTTACTATGACATTGAGGTCAGCTACAACATATTACAACAATGCAAAAGGAATTATTTAGGGGGTATACTTTATTTGGTATGACCTGAATTTTCCTGAGAGTCTAGGATGAGCCGAAGGCTGAATACTCATACTTTCAGAGTTTCTAAAATGCAACGACTAGTAAACCTTTTTGAGTATATTTAAAACTGCTTTAAAGGTTTTTGAAACCTCTACTTGTCATATTTTCATGTAGGAGGTGTACACTGTAGTTTATAGCTTATACAAGACCTCTCATGTATGGATTTTGAAAATACAAATGTGTATCTGCCCGCCTCTTTTCTGTCCTTTTCGTCTAGTCTAGGTATCACTGTGATTCTGTAGTTAACTTCTACTGGAGTGGCTAACAGCAAACCTCATTGAACATATGCAGAATTAAATTTCAAACCTCATGTGGTTATTAATGAGACACACCTGATACCAATATCTCACTTGAGTAGTGTAAATAGAAAGCAACACATTTAACTCAGTAGAGTTGCATCAGTGTTGTGGAGGTGTGAGATCAGATATTGTAGATGGAATAGAGTTACCATATATATAAAGACATATAAATTTAATCAACATAGCCTTCACCTTTAAGGTTGTTGTAAGAGGGATCCAGGAAAGTACTGATCTTATCAATGTGTATAAATACATGATGGGATGACGTAAAGAAGATGCAGCCAGAGTCTTTGAAAGGAAAAGAGGTATTGGACAAATTGTAACATAGGAAAATCTACTTAAACATTTAAAAGCCCACTATTTTTGCTGTTGGTGTTCTGAGAGTGGTCAGACACTGGCACAGGTTGTGGAGTCTCCATCCTTGGAGATACTCAAAACTCAAGTGGAGTTGGTCCTGAGCAACCTGCTGTAGATGACCCTGCTTTGAGCAGGGAGGTTGGATTAGGCAATCTCTTGAGGTGCTTTCCCACTTCATCCAATCCATGATTCTGTGAGTTTAAGCTTTGCTAAAACACTGTACTTCTTGTTTCCTTAACCCTGCTCCTTATCTTTGTGGATTATTGATTGCCAAATTAAGAAAAAATACCATTTAAATGTCATTTATCATATATCCCTGCTGTCAGAACTGATATTCAGCAACACCACCTCTTAAACTCAATTTTCTGGCATAATTTGATACGGGCAGAGAGTTGGATAGGAGTGAAATCATTAGCACTTCATTTATATCATTTATATGACATGTTCAGAAAATATTGTGAAAGATAGGCAGAGATTACATCAAATTGTTCTAATCTGCCTCACGGCTGTTCTAGCTAAGGATAAAGAATAAAACCCAAGCTGGAAGTAGAAATAGATATCTGAAATAAATGATGGTATAATCTATTGCTGTCTTTGCTGCAAGGTTATCCAAGTGCCTATAAACATTCCTCAGAGATCCACAGTGTCTGTGTTTAAAAGCCACCAAGCATTTCTAATTTAAAGACTTGTTAAAGCTATTCCCTGCTCCTGACATCATCCAAGAACAAGCCTTTAATCTTGTCAAAAGTTTATGACTAAAGAAAAAATCTTAACTTAAATTTTGTAAGGATTTGATTGTAATGAGGTACTTTTGTCCAGAGGGCTGCTAACAGTCAGGGAATTTGGCCTTTAGTTTAAAGACAAAAGAAAAACTGTTACAAAACTTTTTTTTTTTTTTTTTTTTTTTGGGGTTTTTTCCTGTAACCAAGACAAAAAAAAAAAATCTTAACAAACCACACCAAAAGTGTTAAAATAATAATGAAGAAACTTTATACATTTGAATTTTCTGAGCACTGCCAGAAAATCAGATTGATACCTGTAGCTTACCTGATCAACCTACATAAGCATCAAATGCTATTTTATATATAAGTGGTCATGTGTATATATATGGAGTAAAGGCCAAATATGCTCTGAGAATCACATGAAATTTGGAGAGCATAACCAGTATAGGATTCAGGTTTCTAATTAACTTCTATTAATCTATTAAATCAAAACAGAGATTTTATTTCTTTTGTCTACATGTCTATCAGTGCCGAATCCAGCCTGGGTATGATACATACAGTTCATGTTTCACAGAACCCTAAAAGAGATCAAATTGATCTCAGAAGTGATGCAGTTGCAGTTAGGTGACATCTTCACAAAACATGGAGTGTTGTCGGTGCCTGAAATTTTTGATGTGCTAAAATGGAGTGAAGTAAAGAGGGCCAGCTTTCACCAAATGGGTGCCCAGGGCTTTATTACAGATTTTCTTTGAAGTGCTATGCCAAAAACCAGAGATGGTCAACACATTTTGAAAACTGCAGCCCAAGCTGGCTGCATAACTACTAATAAACTGTATGTGCCTGTGGTCATTCTCCTGCAAGGCCAACAGGCATGGGAGAGCCCACATCTCTACCACTAATCTCTTACACTCCAAGACAGGATGGCCACATGTAAACTGCCCACGGGTAATGTCACCTTACCTCTGCCACCTCATGCCCAGCAATGACCTAGGAGAATGACACTTGGCCTGGGCCAAACCTAAGCAGAGACCATGCTGACAATTAGATGATTCTTAACAGTGTTTCTTTATCAGTATGGGTTTCCTAGTTTACCATATCTTTGCTTTACCATTTGGTGGATTATTTGAACTAACAGAAGGAAACAAGAAACATAACCCAGAAATGTGTGCTTTACTCAATTACAGACAAAGATGTTAAACCATAGTAATGTTTGCTGCCAACATAATGAAAAACAGTGAGATGCTCACATCCTAAAAAACCAGCTGCACATACAGGTGTCTGCACCAGATGCTTCCCTAAGCACAATGTGATAAAAGTGATTATTTCTCACTCAACAGAGAACAATCCCAAAGCAGGGTATTTAACAGAGGATGATAGTGCAGGTAATTAGGAGCCCCACACCTTACACATAAAGTAATGTTTAAGACGGTGAAGCTGAGAACCATCTGTACTTTACACATAGGCCTATGTTTGTGTTTGTGAATTTATCATAACAATGGGCAGTTTTCAGCCTGATTTCTCAGGCAAGATCCTACTCATTCAGAAAATGGTTAAGGATTAAATGATTTATCCCTGGCCGTAACAGGTGGTAGCTTGTCCTATGGCTCCACAAGGAAAATAGGCATCAGAATCTAACACTTGATCAAAGGACATTTCTATAAGGAACGAAGGAATAGCCTGGTTTTCCCATAAAATTTGTATATTGTGCCTTTTCCTACCTTTGGACTTCCTGTCATGGTAGCTCCTGCCCCGATAATGGTGACCACTGTCTGTGTACAAATTCTCGAGATCTTCTTGCCAGGAGTCTGGATTAAAGTGTTTGAGCAGATCCTCCACTGTGTCAAATGCAGCAATGGTCTGATCCAGCGCTTCCGCCGTGAGCGTAGGGTCAGTCACTGATGGAGAGGGATAGGAGACCCCCTAAGAGTGACATACATCTCAGTGTACTTGGAATAAATTACAACACCACTCAAAACAATTGACAACGGTATTGTCTTGTTACTGACTGAAACAGCTACTCTGTGCCATCTTTTGAAGTCCTTAGCTGGGTCAGGCTGTGTTATGCCTGTGTTATTTTGCAAGGAGAAGAGACACCAATACAACTCCCAGTGAAATCCAGGAGGAGCTGTGGGGAGGGGCAGTACCACTACTGCTGGACTGTCCACTTGTAATGTCCTCAAAGGGCATGATGGTTTGCACCTGTGCAAAGATATTATGGAGATATCTTTTGAAACCATTGTGATGGCCATGACCACAGAATGGAGGTGCCTTGTAGCGCTGGGGGGGTGCCTTCACAGCTCTGCCAGGTCTGTTGGTAAATCTGGAAGAGGCAGATCAGAAACCACAGCAGAGAAAGACAAAGGCAACAACTCATCTAGATTTTCTTTCCCTACTTGGTCAATTTGGACTACAAATTTGGCTTGGTTAAAGGCTTGAAAAGATGGCTCTTTATTCCCAATAATTAAATCTGTTATAATATACCGATGAATGCAAATTCTCCCACCCTTTTACCAGAAATAAAAGTTAGTTAAAAAATGAAAACATCACATTTGGATCTCAGCAATGTAACAATGAATATTGGGATTACCAACATAGTCATAGCCTCACAATAATATCATAATACCATATGGAATATTATTTCTAAGCAGGAAGGGCCAAGTACCACTCTCAGGGCATATTTGGTTCCCACTGAATTTGTGGCATAACTTGACTTTGCAGAAAGACTGCAGTGACTTCATTTTTACTGGAATTATCTTTAAACATTTTTATAACCGTTAGTTAGAATCACAATATTCAGAACCCTGATACCACATTTTCCCTTGTCCAAGCACAAAGCCTCATAATAGTTGTGTAAAATATGCACAAGAAAAACTATTAATGCAAATCTGTTACTTTCTGAAGAACCACAATCAAAATAGCTGCTTTTGTCCAATAAAAAGCATAATGTAACACAAGAGTTTTGTTTGGATTTTTGTTTTTAAAGTTAAAACACTGGGGCTAAACCCTGGAAAACGAAAGAACTCTCTTCTCTTCTGAAAACCCAGCTCTGAAGTAATGTAGCAGAAACATGTCATTTAAAATTAATGGCCCCCCCAAAACAGTTTTTTTGCCTGATCTCCCAAGTAAATACATATATTAAACCATTAATCTTTGTGATTAACTTCACTCAGTTGGGTAGCAATGAAAGGCTCGACTCATCTATGTAAAGTTACTCATATGTTTGCAGGTTTGTGTCCTTCAATCGTTGCTAAAATAGTTTTGAAGTAATCATTTTTTTTTGTCTTTTCCTGTTCGATAATATCACAAAATTTACAATCCTTGATATTTTACTGCATATGTTTGCTGAAAAACTGCTATGGACAGTCCAAATCATTATACAAAAGAAAGAGAAGAAATTGAAAACATTTCAATAGCGCGACCAAGAAAGCATAGCTGCGCTTTACTGCTTATTGCCAACAGCACAAGAAGTTTCTGAGGGCCCACTTGTTCCTGTAATGCCTCTACAATGCAGTGCTGAGACACAGTGCAGATGGCTCTAAAAATTCATGACCCACTAAAAGAGAAGGTATACCTCAAAGCATCTCTCCTGACTTCTAAGTGGCTCAGAATAGACTGTCAAAGAGACGGGAACCCTGGGAGATGAAGAGCTCACACCAGTAAAGTGAACACAGTGTTGTTATCTAAAACAATGCTACAGGAGGGACAGTGCTGTCGCTGGGCATCATGCAGTGCTTGCATGCTACTTGCTCACTGAGGAGAGCTCAGGGGAGCGTACACGCATACTGTTGTCCAGGGACTGCCCCGTGACATGGATACAGCCCCCTCCTCAGCAGCTTAAGTAAAGTCCATGTTTTTGAAACAGGAAGGAGGGGGGGTGCCAGCCTTAGGTTGGTAGAAAATGCAAGAGTTTTTTTCAGGTGTTCAACTGTGCTTTTCATAACCGAACTGCAGGTCAGGCTGTGAATTTGCAGGGCATTTCGAACTAACATAGGCAGCAGGGATTCCCCATTTTCTTTTCATATAAAAGGCCCTACTCGAGAGATTTGTGCAACCTAGTTCGCACACAGAAGAAAGCTTAACTTTTTTCTCAGTGACAGCCAAGTCAAGAGGAATTATTGCAACAGCTCAGATAACCTACTGGCAGCGACATCATGAGACAGGCCCAAAAGTAACTTCAAAGCTGCCAACCCAACTGCCTCTCTTTTGTCCTGCCAAGAACGAAACACTAGCTACAGAAGAGCTTGGCTCGTTGTAATCTGGCTTCTGAGATCGCATCCAAGGAGAGGGCAAGATGCGGTGAATAGCAAAGATTTTCCACATTATGTACTTCTTCTACAGTTCTTAAAAGCACTGAACACATTTTTAATTTCACAGGATACAAAGGTATCTTTCCTGACAGTGCTCTTACACATAATTTCTATTGCGTCTCCCCCATTCTATGATATTTTCTATCCGTATTGTGAAGCTGGCAGGCTTTTCAATGGGCATCACAGTTATTTGTTAGTCATAACATTACTTCACAAATAATGGAAATGAACCTAATAAGGAGTGAATTTTGTTTCCTTTTTTTTCTGGGTTAGCCGTGCTGGGTTAAGGGCAGAAATACTGGTTTTAGCTTTCTGAGGGAAGACAAGAAATATGTTTTTGTGTCTGATATGACCTCAGACAAGGAAGAAAGCGTTTCCTCACCCTTAAGTTTTCATTCTAAGCATCGTAATTAACCTACATCCTAAAATGGGTCTTTGCGTTGCCTGTGGATTTCAGGTACAAAACATATGTCACTCGCCGAGGCAATCGGCTCTGGGGCAGATGCATTCTGCAGCGGAGTGGGGGGATCTCGGCGTGTGAGGGTTTTTTCCTGCATTGAGGCCACTCGAGGCAGCCGAGGGGGCCGCCAGGACCCGGCAGCTCTTGTGAGGGCAGCTGACGAGGCGTGGGCAGAGCCAGCAGCGTCCCCCTACCTGTCGTACAAAGGCGGCCCCTTGGAAGCGCGAGTGAACTGGAGTGCGGCGAACAGGGCGGGCAAACAGAGCGTGATGCGTCAGCCAGGGCATGGCGTGGCAGTTTGGGCGAGCAGGGAGGGTGCTGTCACCGCTGTTTTCCAACGGTGGTTGTAACCTGCTCGCAAAGAGCCCAGCCATGGCATCCACCCGGCAGAAAGCCACGGCCTCTGCATCACTTGCAGCCTCTCCAGCCACAGCTACCGACATGGCTACCCAGACAGAGGTCGTCCAGGTCTTGGGCTGCAGAGTGTGCCCGAGTCTTCTGTCAGTGTCTGACAGCAGCAGTGGGTATGCCTATGGGACGTGTGCCCATGTTGAATAACTGCTCAGCCTGGTGGCAGAGCTTCAGGAGGAGGTGAGTAGGCTGAGGAGCATCAGGGAGTCAGAGAGGGAAAGTGACTGGTGGAAGCATGCTCTACCATCCCTGAGACAGAGTCATCAGCCAGCCACTACACAAGAAGAAAAGGTTCCCCTATCTCAGCAGGCAGCTGCTACACAAGAGACAAAGGT
>VXAA01000338.1:0-19384 GCA_013399115.1 Anseranas semipalmata | reverse complement strand
ATAATTAATATATAATATAATTAGATAGATTTTATTTTGTTAAATTTCTAAAGAATCTCAATCAGTTTGTGCTCTTAAACCAGTTCTGTTTGCTACATATATTTTGTGTGTAGCTTTAATATCTTCTTATAAACTTGTATTTCTGTGTCCTCAAGAAAAACATTAACTGTCCTATTACCTACCCAACTTATCTATATAGGTACTTACTATTGATTCCCAATTTTATTTTACTTTGAGATGTAACACTTAGACAGATTTAATGGACTTACTTTGTCCTATTTTTTTATCACTCTAATTTCTAGGTCAAACCTTCCCTACAGTGAGATGTCATGTGTGAAATAAACTATTGTTATCAACCAAAAAAAGAAAAAGATAAAAATATTATTTGACAACATCTGTTTTCCATAAACAAATCCAGCCATTATTACTATGTTACTGACTGTCAGTTCTCCATTCAGGACGTCCTGACTTAAGATGTCAATTATTTGTCTCTGGAGTCAATGAAAAGTTGACAGGCCTACAAGTACCTAAGTCAGCTGCTTACCATTTTAAAATACTTTCACAAGACTGTCTTTCTTCTAGCCCTGTGAAAATTCTTCAGTATTTTAAGACTTACAGAAAATCAATATTAATAGTTTAAGAAGGTTCTCTGTCATCTGTCTTAAACTTTTACATGAAAATTCCCTTAACCACAGCTCTCAAAAGCCTAACTTGCTCCATTCAAAGTGCTGTATTATTTTGTCATATGGCTGTTTTCCCCAAATAAGAATCATGAATCTACCACTTCTGAATTCTTCTGCATTATTATCAGTATTTTTACTGTTTTCATATACCAAAGAACCTATACCATCACTGGTTTTATTTTTGTTCCTAAGATACTTTGAACTTCTTTCTTGTTCTTTTTTTGCCAGCCGCGGTCACCTTGTGACTTTTCATTTCCTTTATTAATTCTCTGGTGAAAATATTTTTAGATTTCTAATTTACATATATTTCTGTGTGTCTAAGACTGTAAATGTAAACATACCTCTCAGTGTGTGTACACAAACACAATACAAGCACAATGGTGAAAACAGCTTTACTCTTGAGTAAATTCACAGACAAATTTATTCTTTGACTTTGTGTGTGCTAAGAACCTTTAGGGTCTTTTATTTCAAGAAGACCATTTCAGAACATGCATAATGTGTATTTTCTTTAGGAAAATCAGGTTAATATGTAGAATTTTATTCTGTTTCTCTAATTTTTAATAAACTTTATTATAGTTTGTACTGGTAGTGGTATGAACATAAACATGTTCATTCGGCTTACTCTCTAACATCAAAATAGAATATCTAAGTTGTATTAGATATCTTTCCTTAAGAAACACCTAGTTTTTCTGTTCTCTGGAATGTTTTTATCAGCACCAAGACAAACTTCTGTGGCACAGCATAAGAAAAATGTTTTACACAGAATACAAGCATCTGTCCTAGTGCAGGGCACTAGTTTTCACTATATTAACCTGCATTGCTCTTCATTCCTTCAAATTTAATTTGTCTTTTTTTTGTAGATTGATATTAAACTTTCACAGTAGTACATATTTCTTCAACACATTGAAGACATTAAAAACATAGTGTCCCTGTCAGTTGATAAGCTAATACCAGACTGAGAAACTCATAAGACTAAAGCACTGAAGAAGGCCTTTGACACTGTCCCCATAAGATCCTCATATAGAAACTGTAGAAATATGGGCTGGATGAGCAGACAGCGAAGTGGATTGAAAACTGGCTGAACAGCCTGGCCTAGAGGGTAGTGGTCAGTGGTGCAAAATCTAGTTGGAAGTCNAAAAAAAAAAAAAAATGCAAAAGTAATATCTCCAGCTGCATAATTAATGGAACATTTGTAATATTTTGCAACAGACCACAAAAAAACAAATGTTGAAAAACATGTAAAGTTTGAATCTAGATTTTTGGTATAATTTGTAACCTTATTAATAGATTGATATTATCTAATAATTCAATACTGGGTCCATTCTTGTTTAATGTCAGTATTAACTATCTGGAGGATGGAGTAGAGTGCACCCTCAGTAAATTCATGGACAACACAAAACTGAGTGGGCAGTGGCTGATTCACCAGAGGGCCATGCTGCCATCCAGAGCAACTTTGACAGGCTGGTGAGGTGGGCTGACAAGAACCTCATAACGTTCAACAGGGAGAGTACAGAGTCCTGCACATGGGAAGGAGCCAGTACATGCTGGGGACCACCCATCTGGAAAGCAGCTCTGCAGAAAAGGATCTTGGGGTGTTGGTGGACACCAAGTTGAACATGAGTCCACAATGTGCTCTTGCAGCTAAGAAGGCTAACAGTATTCTTGGCTGCACTGGGCAAAGTATCACCAGCAGGTCAAGAGAAGTGATCCTTCCTACTCAGCATTGGTGAGGCTGCACCTGGAGTTCTGTGTTCATTTCTGGGACCCCCAGTACAAGAGAGACGTGGACATAGTGGAAAGAGTCCAACGTAGGGCTGACAAGATGATCAAGGGACTGGAGCACCTGTCCTGTGATGAGAGGCTGAGAGAGTTGGGACTGTTCAGCCTGGAGAAGAGGAGGCTCATAGGAGATCTTATCAATGCATATAAATACCTGATTGGAGGGTGCAAAGAGAACAGAACCAGGTTGTGGTGCCCAGTGTCAGGACAAGAGACAATGGGCACAAACTGGAATACAAGAGGTTCCTTCTGAACATCAGGAAGCACTTCTTTACTGTACAAGTGACAGAGCACTGGAACTGGTTGCTCAGAGAGGTTGTGGAGTTTTCCTCCTTGGAAATCTTCAAAAGATGCCTGGACATGGTCCTGGGCAACCTGCTCTAGGTGTCTTGAGAAGGGGGAGTTGGACCAGATGACCTTCAGAGGTCCCCTCCAACATAAACCATTCTGTGGTTCTGTTGTTCTATGAAGAAGACTGATATGATGAAGTCTTGTGTTCTGCACCATAGTTTCTTTTTCCTGACGGTGTAGTTCAATGGGAGTATATCATTGCTACAGAAATTAAACAGAATATTGTATGTTGTCCTGGGCATAAAGGACTAAGCAACATACTTGAGTAAATAAATGGGAGATGAGCCAGTTTCTGTGATTTATAGCTGAGGAAGCTGTGCATAGAATTTGCTAAGTGTCAAAAGTACTGTTAGTGCAGACTGTACTAAATGAAATCACTCTTCAACAGTAGGTTTTCTTAAACTTGTAAAAGCTCATGATGTGCTTTTATAACCCTGCACAGTTTACCATTTCATCTCGGCACATTGCAGATTGTTATTTAGGTTATTCACGGGGGGAAAAAAAAAAAAAACAAGTATTTTGAATGGGTGCAAACAGCCATGAAATTAAATGAACTTTTGAAATAAAATGAACTAAATATATGAAATGCTGAAAAAATCAACATGAATTTCCATGTATTCCTGTAGAAGAATCCACTATGAATACATTTGGGTATGCAGTTCAAGCACAGAAGTAATCTTTATGCTTAAGCAAATTAGTTATATTATTTGGTGATTGTCTTGAAGTTGTCAATTAACTTTGTGGATAACACTTAGGAGCAGGCAGGGACATATCAGCAGCATGATTTGGTTCTTTGCTATAGCTGAGGGCACTGTGGTTTTAAGGGTCATTGGTTTTGCTACAGCTAAAGTTACCAGTGTCTACAGTTGCTTTTAATACCCACCAGCTTGATGGAACATTAATAATGTTGATAGATATAGCCCACAGCCAAAATCTCAGATCCAAATGGATGGAAGTTTTCATCTTGTTATTTTATTTTTCATTGATTTAGTTTTTCAGACTCACAGGTTTAACTCCATTTCTAGATATTTCTTGACATCATTTTGTGGGCTGTCGTTCTGACAAATATTCATCTTAGGAGGAAGAGACTCAATTAGGGAATCCTTCAAGATCATGTATTTAGCAATATTAAAAGTGCCAGCTGATGAAACACATGACAGCACACTATCAGTATGACTTGTTTTGTCACAACTGGTTACGACTTCTGCAGCCATCTACTAACTAGGATGATACTCTATAGAAAATAGCATCTGATTATTTATAGCATCTGTATACTTATATTATCATATTTTTGTACATCATCATTTTGCTTCCTCTCTTCTTCAGTTTTACACTCTGGGCATGGGAGCTTTTAATGCCATTGCTCATAAAGCCTGGTGCATAATGCTCGGCAAGTATCAGAATGTACATACCATAAATGTCATAAGCCATCAAGCTAGAATGCCTGTGCACTGAGATAATAAACTTAGAGAAAAAATGCTATTGTCATCAAAGCTGAGGCTGGAGAAAAACCAGTTAATTAATTAATTAATTGATTGATTTATTTATTTTCAGAATGAAAGAGGAACATAGACAATATAGTATAAATAGTTAAAATCTGGATTAACACAAATTACAGATGGTTAACCTACCAACATAATCGTATGAAAAAAATGAAGTATTATAATTCTTCATATTTTTAGATTCCTAAATCTTTCTGCCAGCACTCTGTTTAATATCACTTAAGTTAGACATCCAGAAAGCTATCTGTCAATATCATGATCTAATCTCCTCTGCAAGGTACTTCCGTTTGCTTCTTTTTCATTGGATGGTCACAAGTAGAAATTCATTTGATTTAATCTTAATGACTTCAAGAATGTTCCAGTAGCTGAGATGTGTTATAAAGCTATTTCAGTGTCTTGGTAGATAAGTGTCTATGAGTAGTCCAAAGACTATGTAATTGATGTATGTTAAAAGTGCCAGCAAGGAAATTGGACTAGAAAAACAAAATTAGGAGAAAATTGTTTAGTTGTTTCAGGGCATGATTTTGTTTGTATCGATTACATAATGCAGAAACACAAATCTTCTTACTCTATGTAGGGATATATAGAGAGATTTACATGAATGAGCTATACTCATCCATTTTCAAGTTTATTTTACTGATGAGTCTTTTCTCATGCTTATGTGTGAAATGAATTAGTTACTTATAACCACCTATTTCCACTGAGATAGGTTTAGTCAATAAATTTAAACCATTACTTTTTTTAAAAAAATGTGTATATATCTAAAATTCAGCATGAAAAGTGCTATATTTGGCTTTAAAAAAAAAAAAAAAAAAAAAAGAAATGAAAGTCCTCTGTTTTCTGAGGCTACTTTGTCTCCTTTCTCCCAGTTAGCAATTTTTCAGTCTTTTACTCTTGGGCATATAAACATACCTTTACTTCACATAAGGGTAGTTTTCAGTAGGGCAACTCATGTAGGGAATGTCCTTTCGATGTGTGATTCATTCTGGGTTGCCCAATCTTTTGTAGTTGAAAGTTGTATGCTCCTCAGCCTGGCCAAAGTAAGGACAGTAACACTGCATTGATTTCAGAATTACACCAATGAAACCAAAACCTGAAATAAAAACAGAAAATAGGGAAGGGAAGGTGAAGGGAAGGTGAAGGGAANGGACGGAAAAGGGAAAAGGGAAAAGGGAAAGGGAAAGGAAAAGGGGAAGGGAGAAAAGGGGAAGGGGAAAGGGGAAAACCAAAGGGGGAAAGGGGAATGGAGAAAAGGGGGAAGGGAAAAAGGGGAGAGGAGAAAAGGGGGAAGGGGAAAGGAGAAAAAAAAGAAGCAAGCCGAAAGAAAATGCATGTTCTGTCCATCATTATGTTTGGACATCTCTGCTATAAAAAAACAGTGCTTCTAAAGGGTAATATATAAACAAGCATGACACATCCATTAGTTTTATTTAAACAATATGTCTTAGGATTTATGGAGATGATACTGGGTATAACATCTGATTCAATTTGTTTAGAAACGCAGTAACCATGAAAAGCCAGCGAGATTTCAGCATTTACAATCTGCAAACTGATTTGCCATTGAAAGCCAACATTGTTCAATATTATAAATGCTACAGAAAAAAGAAAAAAGTATCTCACTGCTTAATGAAAGGAGTTAGGTAAATACTTAAATATTAAGTTTTTAGTTTCAGAAGTGGGGCAAATCCATACCTTTAAAATAGCTAATAGAAGAAATATTAGTGAATGATTTTACTGAAACCCTAGCCTGATGTATAGCTCAAGACATCTGTTATAGTTGCTGAGTAAATAATGGCTTTTATTTTTATTGAGGGTCCTAATAAAAGAAGCCTAAGGAAAAAAAAAAAAAAAACAGTCAGATCCTATAATGAAATTTACATTTTAATGAAACTGTGAACACATTATTTTTCCTATCATTAATAAACTTCCTTTTAATGAATTACAAAACACATTCAAGCAACAAAAAGCTTCTTCTCCACGAATCATTTCCTTTTGCTTGCTTTGCAGAAACAGCACTAAAGTAAACATGCTACTTTCATCTTCGTATGCATTTTTCTTTATCTTGATTTAAGTTTTTAGTTAGAGACTAAATATTCTGTTCTTAATCCTTACTAAGTTATAGCTGCTTATATTGCCTGCATAGCAGAAAATGAAAAGTAGCCAGAAAACCATCATAAATATGCACTTTAAGATTATTCTTGTCCTCTACCCAAATGACACCTTCTATTCAGCCCAGGCTCAAGGCTGGAAGCCTAAAGTGAAAGAATCCCGAGCATCTGCTATGGTTTGCTAAGGTCCTGCCCACTGTCTGCTTTCAAAGCAGATCTGACTTGCGGATAAAACTTTACTGGTGAAGAAGGTATAATTCTGGGGAGCTTATTACACCCAATCACTCCTTCTAGATTGGCTTTTCCAGTTATTAAGAAAAAAAAAAATCTATTTACTTTTTCTTGAAAGACGTATCAAGTCCCTTAGGAAAGGTAGACTTAGGAAGTTACAGTCGCAACAGTGGAGCAAGCAGATTTTGAGGAGATATTCCAGAAATTACATTAGTAGAATGAAATCTATGACAGAAATTTAGAAAAGGGAACATGTTTCAGGCTTCAAATGTGTTGTTGCAAGATTTGTTTATATACTTATTGATAAATTTAATACAACCACTCCTGTTGGAAGTGCAATTTCTTTTTCCTTAGAATTCAGTAGTAGAAAGATCCATAACTCACAGTGATGTCACATATGAAACTAAAGTGCATCTTGAATTAATGAGTCACAGAAGAACCTGAAAAAATATTTCCTGGTGAACAACAAATAGAAATCTATGCAACTGTTTGGTTAAACTTCTAATTCATTTATAATGCTGTTAGTTTGCTAGATTCTCTAGGTTTGACTCTCTCTGGTTACAGACTAGGTAATCGTGGAGGTGCCTTCACACCAGCTTTACCTCTCCCTGTTCTTAAAAACAAAGACAATTTTACAAACATACTTGCTCTTTCATACCCACAATGTAGACATGGTAAAATCAAGAAAAATGTCAGGCATTGCAGCAGCATCTTCCAAGAAGACCTCCAGTGAACTACTGATCTACCTGTATTTCTGCATAACATTTGACACTCTCCTGCACGATATCCCTGTTCCCAAAATAGACAGGCGAGGATTTGATAGATAGACCTCTTGGCGGATAAGGAATTGACTGGATGGTTGCACTAAAAGAGTTGCTGTCTATGGCTCAGTGTTCAGGTGGAGACAGCTGACAAGTGCTGTTACTCAGGGGTCTGTATTGGGTCTGGTAATATTTAACATCTTTGTTGGTGACATAGGTGGTGGGATTGATTGCACCCTCAGCAAGTTTGCAAATGACACCAAGCTGAGTGGTATGGCTGAAACACTGGAGGGAAGGGATGTTATCCACATGGATCTTGAGAGGCTTCAGAGGTGAGCCTGTGAGAACCTCATGAAGTTCAACAAGGCCAAGTGCAAGGTCCTGCACCTGGTTCAGGGCAATCCCAAGCACAAATACAGGCTGGGCAATGAGTGGATAGAGAGTAGCTTTGCAAAGGACTTGGGGTACTAGTGGATGAAAACTGAATATGAGCTGGCAATGTGTGCTTGCAGCCCAGAGAGACAACTGTATCTTGGGTTGCATCAAAAGAAGTGTAGCTAGCTGGTCAAAGGAGGTGATTCTCCCCCCTCTACTCGACTCGTGAGACTCCACCTGGAGTACTGTGTTCAGCTTTAGGGCCTACAGCATAAGAAAGACATGGACCTGTTGGAGCAGTGCAGAGGGGGGCCATGAGGTTGATCAGAGGGCTGGAACACCTCTCCTATGAAGGAAAGCTGAGAGAATTGGGGTTGTTCAGCCTAGAGAAGGCAAGGCACCTAAAGGTGGCCTACAAGAAAGCTGGAGAGTGACTTGTTATGAGGGAGTGTAGTGTTAGGACAAGGGGTGACAGCTTTAAACTAAAAGGTTAGTTTAGATTAGGTATAAGGAAGAAATTCTTTACCGTGAGGGTGGTGAGGCACTAGAACAGGTTGCCCAGAGAACTTGTGTATGTCCCATCCCTGGAAGTGTTCAAAGCCAGGTTGGATGGGGTTTGGGGCAACCTGATTTAGTGGAAGGTACTCTATCTTAAGAATGGATATAATCTGTTTAATTTATGTTGTGTGCATATACACTCACACAACTTATATATACAACTGTGTTTAAGATAAGAATTTTTCACATATGGTTCATGAAGTGTGAGGAAATCACAACTGTGTTTTCGTGATATATTTTATGTTTCTATATTTAAGCCTGAAATGTATCTGGGCTTTGGGGAACCTGATCTAATGGAAGGTATACCTGCACATGGCAGGGGGGTTGGAACTAGATGATCTTTAAGGTCTTTTCCAACTCAAACCATGCTATGATTCTATTATTCTGTGATCAACACCCCCTTTATCTTCAAGCCAGCTAATTTATCTATACCATTTATATGCTTGTACCTGGTGTAGGAGTATGTCAGACCTCAGCACTGTATTGATATAAGACCATTTTCTTTACTCTTTTTCCAATACACTGAAAAATATTTCAGTCCTAGAAAACTGACACATAGTAAGGTTGTATCATGGTAGAACTAGTTACAAAAAACAAACAAACAAACAAAAAAAAACACCTTGATGTATAATATATATATACCAGCAATTTCTATCCCTTCTTCCATATTTAACATCAAAGTTTCTAATTGATGAGACCTTCATTTTTTCAAAATCAGATTATTTTCCCTTTCCATTTTCAACACAAATACCAAACCAGAAACTCATTTAATGCAAGGAACACGAGAAATATTTAGAGAAGTATGTTTTACAAAACTTAAGGGTGATAATTTAAAATTAGAGATCTTTGAGAAATAGTGAGCGGTGTAGATTTTACTGTAGTCACAAGCTGGAAAAATATTCCAATGTTAGCAAAATACATTATTTTTTTCTCAGTAGCTTTCAGGTAATTGACAGTTGGTAATCAAGATATCAAAGGAAATGAAATTATTTGCTTTATTCCCTCATTAAACTTAGTAGAACTAGAAAAGCTTTCAAATGCATGTGCAAATCTAGATGAATTTATCTTTCAGGCAGATATTCTCCCAGCCCCTGCCAAAACTCACACACAACTCTAAAAAGATTTCAGCTCTTCATGCCAGTTTTAAGAAATAAAGTATTTATGGCCCTATGAAGTCTCCTACTGTTTTTAGTAATGCAACGGCAGAACTGTATATTTGGACAAGCTGAGATTTAAGTTAAGCTTCAGAAAAAAAAAAAAAAAAAGATAGCACTGAAAACAAGTGTCTGACAACTCTGAAAAAAACTTTATCATGGGAGATCTGAGAGTAAGAAAGTTGTCATCATTTTTTTTAGACAGAAGTTTCTTTTAGTGATGTACCCAGATTTTTTACTAGTGCATGACAACACTTATGATCTCTGATGTTCACTTATGGTGTTTAAAAACAAAATAACAAACAAACAAACAAAAAACTTGATTTTTTTTTCCTTGGAAATAATAGTGAACACATTGCACTGGATTTCAAAAAAAAAGCTTGAGGTCACTGAACTTTGGTTGATTTCTACATCTCTCAAAACTATTAGTCATCTAAATAATGGATTCAAGTAGCATGGATTAGAACTTTGTACCTTTACCCGATAACGCTAGAACTTCTGCTACAGCTGCCTACCATTCCTTCTTGTATGAGAGAGTTTTGATTTACCCTAAAAGAGCAACTGTAATTTCTTATCACAGTTTTAACTGTTTGCTTTCAGAGTTCCAGTTGTTTCCAAATAAAGCTGATGTCACGTGATTTTAGTACAGAGAATATATTGTTTTTAGGCAAACAATAATTAGCTCCTTCCTCTCAGTATTTTCTATCACACTATAATCTTTGTCATACCATAATTTTATATCATGATATAGTTTACTCGGAAAAATGCTTAACCTTTGGAATCCAATGAGACAAAGCCACACAGAAATAACCCTCCTGATGATATATACATCCATTTATAAATCACCTGGCAGTCTATCACATACATAGCCTTTTAAATCCTTTAAATATAGGCTTTTCAGTGAAGATACTATTTGGAACCAAAAGAAAATGTCTTGAGAAATCCAATCATATAAATGAATTGCCCTTAGAAATGAGTTCTGTAATCAAATCAAACAAATCAAACAAAAGTAACAAGTTTACACAGGAAAGATCTGTTTTCTGTAAATCTTGTTGACTGATACTACTCAAATCTTAGTTTTAATTTTTGTTAATTAAATCCTTGATTAAACACTTACTGACGCACAATCTGCCTGTAGTTCTTGATGTAATCTTGATGTCATCACCAGCATTTCTTCAGGTTTTATCAAAGATTGCCTTTTTTTTTTTTTAATTTCCTCAGTTAAATAAATACTCACAATAAGCATTGAAAAAGTTTCTTAACTGCTACTTTTAAAAGATCTGAGCATGATATGTCTCAGCCAGTTATCAAGTATTTGATTTTAGTGCCCTACTTGATTACAGATGTTGTCCTTTCAGTCCCAGAGAGTTCATGGATTGGTAATTTAAAAGATTCAAGAAAGGACCAGACAAGTTCATCAAAGAAAATCTAGTGAGGGTTGTGAAGGACATCCTTTTCAGAAGACTCTGAGCTGCAAAATGCTTGGAGGATACACAACTACTAGAAGGAAGTATCAAATATACATTCCTTGTTTACTCTCTCTACCCTCAGTCTTTTGACCACTATCTAATACAAGACATTGGACTAGAAGGGATCTCTTCTAAGATACAGCATAGATATTGTCATTTAAGAGTGAAGACACATTCCAAATAAAGAGCAGAACACTCTGCTGAGCTTTTCTTCCTTTCCTATATTACCTTTACAGTTTTGTCATTTACAGCTAGCCTGAGATACAGACTGGCCTATGGTTTTTTTTTTTCCTTGCTTCTAATACTATCAGAAAAGGACTAGTTAGATATTATTGGCCTTGCTATTTTGTCAGATCTCTCATGAATAGTCAGTGTTCGTATATGTATACATATAAACACACACTTTTATGTCTTCATCTTCCTCATTTCTGTACCTTCTTATAGCAATAATTTTACAACTTCATTCTCATCTTATTTTGTCCTGTTTAGTCTGTGGAATTATGGTCTTTGAATTATCGAATAGATTGTCTGAGAGACATTCAAGTTGTAACTCTTCCCAATATTTTGTTTTCATCAGAGCAAGTTACTGTATTTCTTAAAGAGAAATATTGACCTGTTTAAGTAAAAAAAAAAAAAAAAAAAAAAAAAAAAAAAGCATGCTGCACACATGCATATATTTCTGGGTGATATTTTTGGTAGAATTTGTAGGTTAACTAAGATGAATAACAGCTTGAACAGTGACCTTTCTGGAAATCCACAGTTCAGTTCAGACTTCAAAAAAAAATTTAGTTTGTCTTTTATCCTCAATAACCAGCAAATATTTTAGCAATCAAGTTGTGAAACAATACTGATTATATCTAATGACCTTGACTAAGCATTACAGAATCACAGAATCACAGAATTGTTCAGGTTGGAAGAGACCTCCAAGATCACCTAGTCCAACCTCTGACCTAACTCTAACAAGGCCCACACTAAACCATATCTCTGAGCTCAACATCTAAACGTCTTTTAAAGACCTCCAGGGATGGTGACTCAACCACTTCCCTGGGCAGCCCATTCCAATGCCTAACTACCCTTTCGGTAAAGAAGTTTTTCCTAATATTCAACCTAAACCTCCCCTGACGCAACTTTAGCCCGTTCCCCCTCGTCCTGTCACCAGGCACGTGGGAGAAGAGACCAATCCCCACCTCACTACAGCCTCCTTTAAGGTACCTGTAGAGAGCGATAAGGTCACCCCTGAGCCTCCTCTTCTCCAGGCTGAACAACCCCAGCTCCCTCAGCCGTACCTCGTAAGACTTGTTCTCCAGACCCCTCACCAGCTTTGTTGCCCTTGTCTGGACTCTCTCGAGCACCTCCATGTCCTTCTTGTAGTGAGGGGCCCAAAACTGAACACAGTACTCGAGGTGCGGCCTCACCAGAGCCGAGTACAGGGGGACAATCACCTCCCTAGTCCTGCTGGCCACACTGGCCACATTGAGAAGCCTTTTTCAAGTCTAGG
This sequence comes from Anseranas semipalmata, assembly GCA_013399115.1. Taxonomy (NCBI): domain Eukaryota; kingdom Metazoa; phylum Chordata; class Aves; order Anseriformes; family Anseranatidae; genus Anseranas; species Anseranas semipalmata. Next base: position 6,915 of record VXAA01000338.1, on the reverse strand, counting down.
GATCTATATCTAGTCAATCCCATATTTCATGAATACTATATTGTATTTTTATTCGTTATGCAAGGGTTTTGCTTTGATTTTTCAGTTGTGCTTTGATTTTTCTCTATCTCTTGTTAGATCTCTTGATAGATCTCAACAAGAGTATAAGATAGCATGACATGTCTGCAAAGGTGCAACGTTTCACTTTGCAAGACTATTTATCTGTGAGTGAATCATGGACACAACCACCAGACTGGTTCAAACTTCTGGTGAACATGTTAGAAGGAATACTTCTCTTCATGCTGCAGCTAATGATACCAGGATAGGAGAACACTGATATTATTATTCACATCAGAAGTGAGGTGAACAGATTAAGTTGTTAACCTTCAATTTCTGTGATGAAAAAATTATACTTCCCCAAGTTACATTTATTTCTGGAGCAGAAACAAAATACATTTTAATTGTACTCAGAAATAATATTCTCCATTTTTATGTATCCTATCCATTTGGTTTGTATTTACATTTCAAAATCTGCATTTAACTTATCTCTGCACAGTTTCTGAACTGTGAATGTTTACATCATTCGAGACTGTGAAGAACACTGATATTTCAGTTACATATATAGCTGATACAGACAGAGACACACAGATGCTGTTGAAACTCACTGATATGCATAAGTAGAACCGTTATCCTTGATTATAGTGAACTGCAGGATTTAACCACAGTATGTTCCCATCTCAAAAGAAAAACAAACTCAAGGTTGCATGCTTTCTCATTGCTGTGAAAGAAGAGTTGACACAGTTTATTTCAGATAACATGTGTAGAGAGAAAGATAGTCCAGTTGAAAAAGAAAGATATGAAGAGCAAAGGGAGGGACTAAAACTTCAGGAATGCCTGAGCAAAGATTTATATGGCTTTGGAAAAATCCACAAGAATGAGTTTGATGACAGTAGCACCATCTGAAAAAGTAGTGTGGTTAAGAATAGGCAAATATTCTCCAGTTGTTTGATTCTTTTTCTGCTCATACAATGTGAAGTTGAGTTGCTGTACTCAGTCTGTCACCACTTTCCAGTCCCACGTAGAACAATTTACGATCCCTTAATTTTGTCTTGTGGCTTGGATAAATCCATCCAAAGTACAAAGCATTATCTAGAGTCAGTCTTCTGTAATTGTTTTCAGATCACAAACTGTAAAAGGAGTATGTCAAGCATTTTTGTTCCAGTTATGCTCTTAGCTTCCCATGTCAACACAATCATGTATATATGAAAATGTTTTTTGTTTTGCTCCATTTTAAAATCAAGTCATGAGGATTAAATTGGTAGTTACTTTTAACTGTATTTTATTCTGTCCCTTTCCTTTTGCTCTGCTTCAAATGGATACCTGAACATTTCACTAGGAGTGGCTTTTTTATTGCAATTCCCTATTCATCTTCTCTATACCATTAATTACTGTAAAAGTTTTATCAGAACTGTGTCACCAATATAAAGAATTTGGGTATATTTAGTCTGCTTTGTATGGAAACTGTTCTACCCCTCTCATTATTATTGCCATCTTTCTTCTAGCCTTTTCCAGTTCTATTATATCCTTTGTAACCAAAAATTCATGTAATAGTCAAGATGTGGATACAGATCTAGATATTTAAACAATGTTGTAATAAAGTTAATCAACTGCAGTACAGAAGGATGGCAGAGAAGTGTATTTTTTTATACTTAAATATGTAAGATATTTGAAAAGAACAAATGAATGTAGCATGATTGGGTTATATATATATATATTTTTTAACAATCAGAAAGGATGTGGCTCCAGGAAAAACAGGCAAAAGAAGTAAGCAGCACTTATGTATTCTTTGTTTGTTTATTTATGACTGCTGCCATGCAAACTTATCTGACAAACACTTGAAATTATCCAGAGTTTCAACTAGAAATCAAGTGCATGTAGCTGAGTGCTCATGATCAGAGCTTGTTATTATTTCATGATTATTTCTTTTTTCTTATTTCTTTTTTGTCAGAAAATACTGATTTCAAAACCAGGACTTACGGATGGAATTTCTGAACCAGACTGCAGAGAGACAGAGGAAAGGAGAAAGATCCTTAGCTTAGCTGCTAGGACTCTCATCAGGGGTTCAGAGGAGTCAGATCCAACTTCCCATCTAACTGACTTCATGCTTTGTAGGGGTGACCTGGGGCAGAGGTATTGCTACACTAGTTGATAGAATATCCTCAAGCCTGGAACTAGCAAAAAAGTGTGGTTCTCCTGAGTATGTTTTAGGGCACACACCAAGAACATATTTACCTTTCAGTCTGATTGATGGGTCTCATCAAATTCTTATGTTTTTATTTTATTTTATTTTTATTTTTTTCCCAGATATTACTTGTTTTAGCTTCCCTTGCATCTTCGTCATATGACTGACACTGGACAAGTTATCTGTGGTGTGCCAATGTCAGCAGTGAGTACAGACAGTAAGCTGAGTTCAGGTTGTCCATAAAAGAAATATATGCATGTTGGTGTCAGGTTTCACAATCCTCTTGGTCTTCTCTCTACTTAGTGAAATACGAATGTACCAACTCAGATTAGAGACAGCCATTTCCCACTCCAGAGTTTTGTCCTCTAATGATTCGTAGCTGTACTGAACTCTTGATACTTCAGCAACTCACCATTTCCTTTTGCTTGGCAAGCTTCACACTCCCCTGGGAACAATGAATATCATTGTAATAGCTTCAATACACATGGAATTTAATTTTGTGTTAGTCTAAGTCTGCTCCATCTATTGGTAAATTCTATAAATGCCGAGAAACATATAATTAGGTGGATTTTCCTTTAAAAAACAATGCACAAAAAGAACAAGGATAATCACATCCTCTTTTAAAAAGCCAGACACAGTTTTTGAATGGCTCTAGTCATTCTGTGAGATGTATGATTTTCTTGTATGGAATGAAATGTCAATTTCTGACGATATGGCTGTCATGAATCCACCTGACTGACAGGTCTTAACCCGATTTATGTCAGTTACAGTAGCAAGACTGAAAGCCTGTATTATTTGCAATCAAGCAGAATACCATTTGTTTTAGAAAAACATATTGAGCTGCACACTAGTAATGAAGATAGCAGTGAACACAACTCACTTGCTTACATACTGGCAGTGCTGCTATTTCTTTCCTTAGCTGCATGTTTCCACCATTTCACCTGACTGCCAGAACTTTTCAGATATGATAGAGAGTGGCTTGGCTACTACATCAGCCAGTTCCCTCAGGACCCTGGGGTGCATGTCATCAGGCCTCATAGACTTGTACCTGTTCAGTTGCATCAGGAGGTCCCGAACCTGTTCTTCACTTACAGTGGGAGGGACTCTGTCCCCCCAGCCGCCGCCTAGAGGTTTGGGGACTCGAGAGATGTGGGAAGCCTGACTGGCAATGAAGACTGAGGCAAAGAAGTTGGTAAGTACCTCATCCTTCTCCATGTCTGTGTTACCAGTCCTCCATCTACATTTGTCAGAGGTGGTACACTCTCCTTAGTCTTTCTTCTCTGGCCAATGTACCTGTAGAATCCCTTCTTGTTATTCTTTGCATCCCTCACCAAGTTTAGCTCTATCAGCGCCTTGGCTTTCCTGATCACATCCCAGCACGTCCGGACAGCGTTTCTGTACTCTTCCCAGGGCACATGGCCCTGTTTCCACTGCCTGTGCAGTTCCTTCTTTTGCCTAAGTTTGACCAGCAGCAGGTCCTTGCTCAGCCATGCCAGTTTCCTGCCTTCCCTGCTTGATTTATTACACATGGGAATGGAGAGCTCTTGCGCTCTAAGAAAAACATCCTTGAAGAGTTGCCAGCTCTGATCAGATCCTCTGTCCCTACGGATGTTCCATGGGATCTCGTCCACTAATTTTTTGAACTGTTGGAAGTTTACTCTTCTAAAGTTGAGAGTCCTGACTTTCCTCTTTGCCAGGCCCATATCCCTCGAGATCAAAAACTCAACCAGGGCATGGTCACTGCAGCCCAGACTGCCTCCAATCTTAACCTCTGCAATGAGGTCATCTGCATCGGTGAGCACATGAAAGGTATGAAAGGCATGAAAAAAAACATGAAAGGCAATATTCAGCTAGACCCATATGCACATATAAGGATATACTATCTTACATTAATATATGTATATTCATACATATAAACACATACTGATCATTTCACACTTGTTTGAAAAGTTACGCATCCTACAGTTTTAAAAGAGCAAGGTAGCACAGTGCCTGTCTTATAGTAAAGTTAAATCAACACTTGGGTAGCTCTCCTCAAGTATCCTGTTAAGGTCTTTATACACACTAGTAAAATTTAACAGTATATAAAATTGATTTAATATCACTTTCTTTTTATAGTTGGGTTCTGATAGTAGTTATTTTCACCCCCGCCAATGTGGGGAAAGCTTTGTATGAAAGCTTGCATACAAAGAAGTAAAATGACTGTTCATTTCCCTCCTCTGCACAGAGTGTTCAAACTCTCACTTCCTAGTCCCATCATATCCCTTGTGGGTGATGTGATGGTTGCAGGCTGGCTTGGGCACAGCGAACATGAAATAATAGAGTTTTTGATCTTTGGTGAAGTAAGGACATCAGTTAGCAGAACTGCTGCCTTGGATTTCCAGAGGGTAGACTTTGGCCTATTTAGCAACTTGCTTCATGGAGTTCCTTGGGAAGTGGTTCTGAAAGGCAAAGAAGTCCAGGAAAGGTGGACCTTATTCAAGAATGAAAGCTTAGAGGCGCAGGAGCATGCCATCCCAATGCACAGAAGGTCGAGCCAGGGGGGGAGAAGATCAGCCAAAGCCCATCTAGAACTCAGTCTCACCAATGCAGTAAAAGACTTTTAGCTTTTTTGCTAAAAATGTTTTTATAAATATATTAACAGCAAAAGGAGGATTAAGGAGAATCTCTATCAACAATTAGATGTGAGGGGAAACATAGTGATGAAAGATGGCAATAAGGTGGAAGAACTTAATGCTTTCTCTGCCTTAGTCTTTATCAGTAAGGCCAGTAATTTTCAAGGTACCCAGCCCCCTGAGTTAGAAGATGGTGACAGGGAGCAAGATGAAGCTGCTGTAATCCAATGGGAAACTCTAAGTGACCTATTACATCAATTGAACATTCACAAGTTTATGGGGCCGGACAGGATTCATCCAAGGTCATGGAGCAGATCATCTTGAATGCCATTATATGGAACACACAGGATAATTGAAAAATCAGAAGTAGCCATTATGAGTTTATGAAAGGCAGGTCCTGCTTGACTAACCTTCTAGGACAAGATGACCTGCTTATTAGATGAGTGAAACGCTGTGGATGTTGTCTGCCTGGATTTTAGTAAGCTGTTAGTAAATACTGTTTCCCATAGTAGTCTTCTGGAGAAACTGGCTGTTCATGACTTAGAACAGTGTATGGTTTGCTGAGTGAAGAACTGTCTAGACAGCCGGGCTCAAAGAGTCACAGTGTATGGAGTTCAGTCCAGTTGGCAGCCAGTCACCAGTGGCTTTCCTCATGGGTCACTACTGGGGCCAGTACTGTTTAACATTTTTATCAATGAACTGGATGAGGGTATGTCCTAGTTTTGACTGGGATAGAGTTAATTTTCTTATTAACAGCAATGCTCAGTGCTGCCATGCCGGACATGCTAGAACTTTAGTACAAACTGGAGTCAAAGGCAACCAAGTGATACGCCACAATTGATATCGCTAATGCGTTTTTCTCAATCCCTTTGGCAGCAGGGTGCAGGCCACAGTTTGCTTTCACTTGGAGGGGTGTCCAGTACACCTGGATTCAACTGCCCAGGGGGTGGAAACACAGCCCTGCCATTGGCCATGGTCTGATCCAGACTGCAGTGGAACAGGGGGAAGCTCCTGAACACCAGCAATACATTGACGACATCATCGTGTGGGGCAACACAGCAGAAGAAGTTTTTGAGAAAGGGAAGAGAATAGTCCAAATCCTTTTGAAAGCTGGTTTTGCCATAAAACAAAGTAAGGTCAAGGGACCTGCACAGGAGATTCAGTTTTTAGGAACAAAATGGCAAGATACACATCATCAAATCAATAAAATAATGATCAATAGTGATCAATAAAATAATGGCTATGTCTCCACAAACTAGTAAAAAGAAAACACAAGCTTTCTTAGGCTTTACGGGTATTTGGAGAATGCATATTTCACACGGGGCCCTGAGCAACGACAAGCCTTTGAACAAGCTCTGACCTTTACTTGTTTTGATTACTCAGAGCCTGTGTTCTGTCAGTTATACTCTATCTGTTAACAAGAATTATCAGCTCCTCACTTAATGCTGGTTGTAAAGTCACAGAAGTCAGGGAATTTCTACAACTTCAGTAGACTTTTGGATAAGGAGCATAATGAAGTAAAAGCACTAAACTGTCTTGAAGATTCAGGTGCTATTTTGCATTCAACAACAGACCTCTTTGTGCTGAATCACTCCTATTACCAAAAAGACTAATTCTATGCTTTAGGGTCAGTAAGGATGAAATATTTTGCAGGGTTAGGATAGATCACAGTGAATATGGTGATGAAGAGAAGTAGCTGATAAAGTCATCATAAATTAATTTGGAACTTCCTCTAAGAAACTCTCAGCCACCAACCAGGCATGACTTGGACAATCTACCATAGAGACTAAATCTATAAGCAAATAGATAGAATTACTTTTGTTATGTATTAGTTATGTTAGTAAGCTGTCCTTCTGTTGTAATGGTATGTGGTTTACAAAAGACATATCTATATATTAAATATAGATGTAATTCAGAAGTGTTTTCAAGTAACCCTTCAAGAAAGAAAAGTAGACAGGGTTATAAGAACACACATTTCTATCTAAATTTCAAGGAAAAATATTACAGTTCAAGAACTAACATTTTCAGTCATAAAAGTTTTTGCTTATGCAAAATTTAGATATATATGAATATATATAT
>VXAA01000337.1:123307-151885 GCA_013399115.1 Anseranas semipalmata | reverse complement strand
CCCCCCGGCCTGCCCCCTCGCCCGCTGCCTGCCGGGAACTGTAGTCCTGCCCGCCGAGGCTCCGCCGCGCGCTGCGTTCTGGGAGGGCTGGAGCCAGCGGTGCATGCTGGGAGGTGTAGTCTCCCCGCTGCCCTCGGCCGAGCCGGGGAGGCAGGCCCGTTACTGCCGGCAGGACGTCTGCAGGCCCTCTCGCTGTCATTTAATCATCTCCACACAGTGACTGCATTCGGCTCTCGCAGTGCCCGCCTCAGGCGTACAATAAAGCACTCCCCAGTGAGGCCCGTGAAATCCCACGCGAGTTGCCCTGGCTTGTCTGCCCTGCATCCCTTGTCCACCATCACGCGTGGGGCCGGGGCAGAAGCGCTGCAAGGGGCTGGCACGGAGGGGAGGCGAGCCCGAAGTGCGCTCGCTTCTGTCTGCAGCGCGTAGGGCCGCGGCCACCGCTGCGTACGTGGTGCCCAGGGCGAGCAAATGGGGCCTTGCAGCCCTCACTGCCGCTGCGTGTGGTGTGTGCGATAGCCTGCGAATAGGGAGTAGATTTTAAGAGTCATGAACACACACACACACACACACACACACACAAAATATGTATTTTGTAGCATATTGTTTATAGCTGAAAGTCACCTTTGTAGAGCCGTGTCTGTAAGTGCTAGTAGCGGGACCAAAATTCAAGCCCTGTATTCCAGCTCTGCTAAGACCGACATAGGCCCTGTGGGCAAGTCTCCCTGTAAAGGAGGGAGGAGTGGGCAGCATTTGGAAAGCAGTTATCACCTGGCAGATGGCTTGTCAGGCATAATGATAAGTGAGGTGAACGGATGATACTGAATACACCCAAAGGTCAGCTGGGTCAAAGATACCTCCATACTATTTTTAAACAAATGAGCCATGGAAGAATCCTTTTATAGCTATACAGTGATTTGGCTTGTATGGACATGACATTTAGAGCCGATCCTGGGTGCCCTGAAAACAAGCTCATGGTAGCATTTAACTGCAGCCGAGAAAAATGATGGTAGTTCTTATACAAGATACAATTTTCTGTTGAGTTAAATCATATCTCTACCTGTACGTTATGTCCGGAGTGATGGAAACGATACAGAGTATAATGGCACAGCAGTATTTTTGGGATGAAAATAAATTGCTAGGCTTGTAAATGGAGCTGAATATCTTTATAACAATGATAAAGTCTTCTTTTTTTCCTCGAGTCAACAGTATGATTCATATACTATGGAACAGCAGGCTCCCTATGCGTTTAAAAGTAGATCCGATGGCACAGACCATTTCCCCATTTACCACAAGATGGCATTGCACTGGATACTATTTTGTTCTTCTTGCATGGCTCATGCTTTCGCCTGGAATTACAGATAAAATTAACTTTAAAGACAGGTCTTTGAAAAGATGTAGATGCACTATGAGATTAGATTTAGGCATATATTTATACTTTTGAACAGCATAAGGTCCATTTTTTTGGCAGTCTGGTCAATACCTTTACACCGATCCCTGTCCTCTCCTGAGTTTTATCCTTATGCAGTTAACTCTTTGAGTTTTTACAGTTTATATTTGCACAGAACCCAAAAGCCTTCAGGTAAGTGACTAGGTATAGAAGGATGTAATTGTTAGTATTTATTACACTTCCAAAGTTGCCTTGAGAGATTATGATTACTGTGTATCAGTAGAATAGCAGGAGGAGGACATAACATGCCAGGAATTGGTCTATTTTAACAGATAGCCTGAACCTTCTAAGAAAGAAGAAATCAGAAGCTCAGAAGGCAAAAATTTTCTTTCTGGCAACTGCTGTTTAGAACTAAATTCCAGCCTTTGTATGTATTCCTGAAATTGTAATTTGCTATATGAGTGTTCACAAAGCAGTAAACAGGACTGTTCATTTGCTACATGGCTTCAGTGTTACTTTGCAATGTAACAGGGGCACTCTTATGATTATTCGTAGGCAGCTCTACACTTGGTCTCAGACTGAGTTCAAAGGTGATTTTTTTAACAGTCTTTTTTCTCCTTTTGCTGATCTTTATTGTGTGTTTCATTGCTGGAGGCAATGAATCAATCCTATGCATTTGGCCTCTATGTACATGATTGAACAGTAACAATTATAATCAACAGAGGAAATCTGTAAATGCTTTGCATTGTTTTTTTGGTTTTTTTTTTTCCTTTTTTTTTTTTCCTGCTATTTATGAAAATCACACTTTCAGCAAACTAGGTAAGTCTTTGAAACTCATCACATGTAGATGTTACAACACATTCTTAAAGTGTTTCAAAAAACACAAACAAATCATTTAAAAACTTGTTTAGAGATTAAGTCTGAAAAAGTTTCTCGCATCTTTGTAAAGATTCAGACTTTTAAAGAACATGGGTGAAACCCTGATCAAGCTGAAGTCTTTGATGGTTTTGCTGTAGTCCTTGCAAAGCCAGATTTAGCTTATCTTGAGCAGAAATTTCCTAGTCTTTGTATAGACCTCCTCCTGTTCTGTAGAAGAACGAAATATCTACTTAGTTTACTAAGTTTACCATTTTTTTTTGTCCTGTAAGCACTGAAGAACAGACATAACTGAATAATGAGCTTCACTCTACTGTGCTGCAAGTTTCGTCAGCCCAATGTTGCGTGTTACTGATGTCTGACTACAAAATTGTTACAGCTGTACACAGTGATGGTAGAGCACCACGTACTGCTGTACAGTGTGATGGGCAGGACATCTTTGAGCTTGTGATTTCACAGTGTGGTTGGTAAGGTGGTAGTTTGAAGAATATTTGAATGGATTTGTAAACCAAATAGGATTTTTAAATGGAGTCATGGCTATTTTGGGAAACTATCCCATTGTGGAAGTGGCTTTTTAGATGCTCACTGTAGTAATCAGAACCACACTTTAAGCTTATAAGTCTCAGTTTATAGCTGAGAATTACAAGCAGGCACATGGCTTCCCTGAAGTGAATAGACATGTGTACTGCTGAAAATCTGGGTTTTTGAAAAGATGAAAGGACGATATCAATATTGACTTATAGAAATAACATTTAAAAAATAAGTATCTTTATCTCATGCTCGCTTCAGCTTTCTTAACAGGCTTTTGCAGCAAATTTTTTAAGGATGAATTTTTAGAAATGTTTATTCATTTGGTCATCTCCTCTTTTGGGTACCTAATTTTAGAATCTCAGATATCACATTTCTCCAACTCTGGCTGGATTTGTAAGTGCTCAGCACTCACTCAAAGTACTTGAAATTAGTTACCCTTAACTGCAGGCCCTCACAATCCACAGACACTTGACCAATTTCAGTCTTACCCTCCTTCTCTTTTCATGAGGTTCTCTGCCTCTCCAATATGAATGAAAGAAATACCTAACTCCGAGTGTGTGTGTGTGTGCATGCTTTATTCATTAGTGCTTGCTTAGTTTCTGTACAGTGAGATGATCAGACAGAAGTTGAATGCTGTGGCAAAGAGCAGGCTTCCTTTGAGGTGAGAAAAGATGCAGTTTTGTTTTGTTTCTGCGTTTGGTGTTTTTTACCATAGTTGTGGTCTGCATGAACAACATAAGATGGCAGAGTGTAAGTTGCAGAAGCACTTGTCTGAAAGATTAATAGAAAGCATAATGCAGGATATATGTAATGCACCAAATGAACAACATCCATATGATATACTGTTTCTTCCTTTTTTTTTTTTTTCTATTGGAAAATAATAAAGAATTATCCCGCTTAGCTTTTGTTTTTGTAGTTTCTGTTCATCTGGGCTACAACTTTATGTTTGTATTTCATAGGAACTGCTCCAATATACAGCATTCAGGTCTTAATGTTAGTGATACAGTTGACTTAGATTTACTCTTCAAACTTTTGCCAATTACCTCTGGATGGCAGTAGATGTAGTTGCAAGATGATTCAACCAATTCTTTAACCTGCAACGAGGATCATTATGAAGAGCACTTTTACCAGGAAAACTCAAAGTGCTGGTAATTTTGGCAAATAGTAGAAAGTGCCCTTAAAATACCCACACTGTCTCCAAATCATTCCTTTCCACTGATTCTGTTCAGTACACTTTAAAGTGAAATCTACGTTGCAGGATTTCTTTCTGTAAGGGAGAAGTTGGCTCAATGAAGCTAAATTAAGAACAACATTTTGTAGACCTAATTCTGCTTTCCAATACATTTTTTTATCCTGATATATTTCAAAATGTATATTATTTCCTGGGATATGTAAGTGCTTTTGCAGTGCAAGTAATAAAGCATACGAATGAAAACAACTTGGCTAAAGAAAGACACTTTCCTATTCTCTAGTCCATATCATGCGAAAAGGCTGTCTGTCAGGAATAAACAAATCACAAAGACCTGAGCCACCATTTTTTATCAAATATGATGATTGACTCCAGCAGTAAAATAAATAAATAAATAAAAAAAAATAAAAATAAAGCCTTATGGTTACAATTTTTGCTATTTAAGAAAGAGTTACATTACCCATTACAGATAATAGGTAGTTCCTTCTTGTGGTTTCAACAATGTAAGGCCTTAAGCTAGAAATGCATTGAGGGACATGCTAAATTCTAAGCATGTGGATTGTTCCATTGAAGTCTTAGGTATTACCTGTGCTCACATGATTGAAAGCTTTTCAGATCTCTTTGTAAATGAGCAGGAAGTCTTCCTGTCTGAAAATTTATTGTAGTATTAGCAGAATGCTGTACTTGTGGAAAACCATGAACATGAGACTCAGGAGGCTGTAGCTATAGTTCTAAAACCTAAAACCGAGTAATTGGAAATGCAATTACAAGTGGATACCCAGAAGAGTCAGATTTTTGGTTCAGAAGCCAGAACGTAGATAGCTGGTGAGATAGCACGCAGATTTGCATGCCTACAGGCCTTGTGGAAAGTGATTGGTAGACCATAATCTGTTTTGATCAGTTGACTGGCTGTGACTGTGTGGTTTCATTGAACTGATTTTGGGTAAACAAAACATAAGCTAAGCTAATTTAAGGCCTTCCCAAGTGCATGATGCCTATCTTGCTATGCACTAGGGAACCAGGCTGAAATCCGATTGTGATATGTTTTGCTTTTCTATGAGCTTTACAGTGACCTGATTTTTTGAAAAAGTTTTCTTGTAGCATGGTCTTAATATGAGAAATCCCAAGAATGGTGTGGCTTGCTTTTGTTAGATGTTTTTCAGAAGAATTCAAAGCACAGAGTGGGAACTTTGTCAGACAGTGATGAAAAGAATGGCAATGTAGTAACATATTCTTCTTCCAGGGTCACTCCTTCTTATCACCTTTCTAGAGTATGCCTACTCTTTGGCATAAGATTGCTTCTGCAAGTTTTTTTTTAAAAACACTGAACAGATTTCCTTTTTTACAAGACACCTGTCACGTATAGAAATTTGCCCTGGATTAAGTCTGCACTTGCAACCAGAAGAAGAAAAATGGTTCATTTGTTCTTGGGTGGGGTTCGTGGTTGGAAATGTCTCTAATGTTGGATTATGTGATATGTGTTGGAATATGGAATATGTGACAGTTTTCACCCATGATACAAAAGATGTGCCATAGTCACTACTGATTTTTGTGGCAGAGGGACACAAGGCAAATCAAACGGAGCCAAGGGTTCAAGACCATGAATCTGAGATTAGGATAAATCTGTGTATGCTTGCTGACAATGACTGCGCCAGCCCCTACTTTTTAATGCTTTTGTGAGTCAAAAGCAATCCATTTTCCAGCAGTGGCCTTAGAAGAGACTTCTTCAGCCACGTTTTTGATAGGAAATCTCAGCCTGTTATGTACATATACAAATACCACATGTGTGTTATTAATCCTATGCAGATAACAGCATTCATGCGGGCAAGAGAGATTTGAATATTGACTTTTGCCAAAGGAAGAAGGCTGAAATCTGATCTTGAGGCAAAACAGTGCAATGTATTTAGGACCACGATTCATCAGTGACTTACTGGGGAACCTTCACCTTGGGGCTAGGTGTAGATCCAAGCATCATTTCACACACACAACACAACCATTTCACACTGCACAACCACTTGAATCCCAGCCCTTGCAGGATGATGTGGAGATGTATGCTGACATACTGCTTCTCAAAGATGTCTGCAAAGCCTTGGCACTACTTGGCACTCAGCAAGGAAAAGGCTTCCCATACACAGTTTATAACTTTGTCCTCCACGTTTCCATTCATTAGCGAAGCTGGCCAGTCAGGGTGGAGTTTTGTTTTCAGTTTGTTTTCAGACTGTTTTGTTCCTAAAGCTACCTTTGACACCTGCACAATGAAATACACATAGACGGTGGTGTGATCACGATTGGGGAATACACATGCAGGTCCTGCCATGAAGGAGCAAAAGTATTTGTGTGCAACTATGCCTCCTACAAGGTACTTTGCTAATGTACGCTGTAGGTGTCCAAGATACTAAGTGCTGTGCTTCAAATCTGATGTTTCAATTACATTGGTTGCAGTCACGTCAAGGTCTTGCTAATACATTTTCAGTTGACAATTGTCAATGAAAGGGGAAAAAACTCTTGGTTTAGATCTTTTTACATACAGGAAAATGGCACTTTATAGGTTCAATCCAAGATATTAGGGAGGTTTTCAACCACATGTAACCACAGGTGACTCATGTAAGACAAGAATCATCTTTAAACTTGTATGAGCTTGTACTTAGGATATATGTTGTGGTTCAGAGTAAATTAGGACAATTTCTGTTAAACAAATATTTTTCATTTTAAATGTCATACAACCTAAGGCTGTTACTATACATTATTATCCAGTGACAACAGATTTGGCTGAAATAGTTCTTGCACTGAGAAAGAAGTCCTAGAGATGAAAAGAGCCAATTCACTGTGTTTTAGACAATGGTCAGAAGGTAGCTGAATCAGCATAGCTGAGGGATGTCGCTTCTGGGGTGGGGTGAGAGCAGCTAGGCGTTTGAGGGGGAACAGCAGTCTCCCAAACTGGCTGTGTCCCGGGGGGAATTAGCCACATTTGACTCACAAGTGGGGACGGCTTTCCTTGGAGGAGCAGTTGTGCTTCATGCCTACAGCAGCCTACAAACCTCTTCCTGAAGAAGTCTCTCCTGTAAAGGTGGCACAACTGCTCATGTAGCCACAGAGATCTCCCGTAACTGCTCCTGCGGCAACCAGAGCTCACAGCCTGGTGCATTAAGGTAAACTGGCACCAGTGTGGGATTACCTTAATATAATACGCTATAAACTAGATCAGTTGCTACATGGGTTGCTCAGTCGTTCCTGCAGAGGGTTTGGGAGCATCTCGGAGAGGTGGGGGGGATAACTGGGAGCAGGAACGGCATTGGCCATCCCAAAGTAACCTCCCTGCTACTGCTGCTGTATCAGAACCCTCAGATCTGGGGAAGGGAATTCCCTGTCCTAATCTGCAGTCAGAGCTCCTGGGTTCTTGGAGGGGATGAGTGAGTCTCTGGGCTGTTCAGTGCTTCCCTCGTGCCACTACATCACCAAATCAGCTATTCTATACAGTGCACCCTTATTTTTTAGTTTTATGCAGCATGCTTCTGCTCGTCAGCTGCTGTACTCCATGTATAGCAGCAAACCTGTAAAATGGAATAGAATCTCAGTTTCCAATACCTTTATACAGGCACCGTAGGAGTTGGTCAGTCTGTAATTTTCCTCAGTTACTGAGGAAGTGTTCAGGGAAGGGTAGGGCAATTGTATGTGTAGCAGTAATCAGGGGTGATAACAATGAAAATAATTAAATATTTCATATAGTAAATGAAAGGGACAACAGAAGAGATTTGCTTCTTTGGCCAAGGATGCATGGCCTGAATGGCTTGATCTACAATGTTGTTAACTCCTGGTTTCAAACCCACAGATACCTCATACAACTCATGTTCAGTCTTTGCTACTGGGACTGCCTTGCACTTTCAGTGCAAGAAAAGTTCCAATCCTATCATGACAGGTTTTGTATGGAAATAGATGCGTTTGCTGGGCTGTGTTGCTGCTCCTTGTCCCTCCTTTCCCTATAGTATTTACAAAGTGAGGCATTCACATTCTCTACTTGTCCAAATACCACAAATTCTGACAAAGGACACCTTCCTTTTCTCTTGAAGGTGATCCTGCACCTGCCTCCTCTCTGGGCTTCTGAAAACTTGCCTCATTCCCTGCAGACCCATTCAGAGTGCCTCAGAGATGCTCCTAGTCATCATCCGGAGCCTTCTTTTCCTGTCATCCATTTCGTTCCCTTCACTAGTTCCTCCTTCTTCACTACATTAAGGCAGACATCTCAGCTACATCTCCAAAGCCTGTTATTTCTACTGTGTTTATTTATCTGCTCCTGTTTTTTGAAGCTGTTCTTCATAGTCTTTGCTTTACCCTGATCATGTCCCGTAGTATTTCTTATTA
Source organism: Anseranas semipalmata (assembly GCA_013399115.1). NCBI lineage: Eukaryota > Metazoa > Chordata > Aves > Anseriformes > Anseranatidae > Anseranas > Anseranas semipalmata. The sequence goes on along the minus strand of VXAA01000337.1, from coordinate 143,540 downwards.
TTTCTATGAAGCACTGAGCTAAAATTCACCTGATTTGTAGGGCAGCCTTGCTCCAGTCTGCCGTCTGTCTCTGGACTAGTTTGTCTGTGGACAGAACAGCTACGTGCTGTGCAGAGGTGTGTCAGACCTTGTGTTTCTAGTGTGTGTCTGCTTCTGGGTACGTGGAAAAAGTACCTACTAAATTACGTGAGTGAGCCAGGCTTAACTTTCCCCTAATGCGCTGATATAAATGGTGTGGTAAGTTTGGATGGTGTAGCAAGTCTGAGAAATAGTTGATGGTAAGTTTAAGAAATAGTTGATGGTAAGTTTGAGAAACAGTTGACGGTAAGTTTGAGAAATAGTTGAGTTGTGAATTAAGCTTATGACTCAACCCTTATTGATGTTACCAGTCAATTAGACGATCATGGAAAATCTCAGCTGTACATTTAGTGTGGGCAGTGTTACATACTGGAAAGCGATTGCCTTTCACTCACTTCGTAAGGCCTTTACTGGGCTTTGTATCCTACATCAATGAAAACACAGACATCTACAGTTGTGAGAGTAGAGGAAAGAAGAGGGAAGCTCAGTGGAAAAATACTTCATAAATGACTTTTAGAGGATCAGTAGGGAAGAAGGAGGAGATCAACATCTCTTTAAATGGGTGGTTTGAATGATTGCAGCTTTTCCTTCACTCCAATTTACTCAAGCTGTGCAAAACAGCTCTAGATAAAGTATATTCTCATTATGTTTTCACTGATTAGAGAGAGAAAGAAAAAAAAAAGCCTGTAGATGACTTCGGACTGGATGGAGAATATTCATGGGTGTTGGGATCTGCTCTTAATCAGGCTATGGGTTATTATGACGGAAACATCTGACACTGAGCCTGTGTCTTGTAAATAAATCTAGAGTCAAAGAATTTGAATAAAAAGAAAATTAGATGGATACTATCAAACTTATTATTTGCTAAAAAGTCTGGTTATGGATTGGAAATTCAAAGATTTGTGTTTGTCGTATCAATGGATTTGGCAGTGGTCCTTATGGTGGCAGATATTTGTTTTACATTCAGGAAAATACACTTTGCGATATTGATTGTTGTCCTTTGAAAAAAAAATATAATCTTGCTTTTATACCTTCATATTTGAATTTGCATTTTGCATGTAAAGTACAATATTACACTATCTTAAAAATACATACATAGAGAAATAAAATACACTTGTAAACCTGTCCTCCTACCCCTATTCAGCTAGGTACTATTGTTCTGCAAGCTAACCACCTGCATTTTCCTTTGTTTGGATTTTGAAGTTTAAACCCATGCAGATAAAATTAAGCATGCATTAAGTATGAATTTGTGAGCTGGCCTTTAAGCCCTTCCTCTTAGAAATCCACTGATTTTTTTATATACAGATTTGCTAGGATGTGATCAAACAGGACTATGATTCTGACTTGGTTTCATTATAATTTTGGAAAAATCAATAGATTATTGCAAATTTGCTCTTTACAAACTACCCAGATGTACAAGTCCTCAAAACCACTTGAGATACTTCTTCGTTTGGCCTTCTTTCAGGGTGGTATTATAACAATTTTAAAGGAAAATGTGCTTTCAGTTTATGCTTCTCTAAAAATGAGTAGGATGATATAGCTTTCAGAGTCCAGAAAACACACTTAGACTTAAAATCCCTAGCAAACTTTTGTAGTAGTACCACTAAAATCACATAATTACATGAGGGTTTGTATTAGGATAAGGAAGAGCAAAAGTTCACCTGGTTTTCCATGTGTTGCAGGCAGTGAGTGGGTCTTGCCAAGATAAGGAGAGCCCATGTTAGGTGAGAGCTGTCAGACAAACTAAAAATATGTTGGCTGCTACCTTGCTTCTTCTCCCAGCTTCATTTTTAACTTATCTAGGTGAAAAAATTCCTCTGGTTTCCAGTCTGATTCAGGAAGGTATTCAGGAATATAAACAGTCCTACGGATTTCAGGGTTTGAAACAAGGTGTGTGTTTAAACTGCAGCTTTTGAATGCAAAATTCTCCAATAGTGTATCTCACCGAGCAGAAAATCTGAAGGTCCTGCATTCTCACCTGTGATAAAAAACTGGAGAATAGCTGCAATAGGACATTTGATTGTTGAATGTATATTTTGTTTGAACATACGTATCTTATGGCAAGTGCCCCACAAAGAAACTTTGTGTATTCATTTTCTGTGTGAACCTTAAAGAAGAAATATGAAAGTGTCAAATAATTTCTCTGTTAGTTAGTAACCCCTCAATGCAACTTTTAGAGTTTCTTAATGAAATTTGTCTCTGCTAACATGAGTACAACAGTGTACTTGTGTAACTGCTGGCCGTGTAGATCACTTTATAAGAACTGACAAATGAAAGGCCAAATAATACGTTAATTACCTCATGTTGAAATGCAAGTGCTGTTGTGACCTTTTTCTGCACAGTTTAAACTTTTTTTTTTGGTGTCTAAGAGAAGCTACTTAAATGCATTATGAAAACCATGCAGGGTCTGATCCTGAAAGCTTTTACTAACAACATTCTCCCCTTGCTACATTGCAGGTCTACAGCCTGATCCTTGACAGCTAGCACTTGGCTTTGCCTCGGATTATGTCAGCTTTGCCAGCTGTCTGCGCCTGCTTTGGTGCACAGACTGGTAGTGGGACTAATTTGAGGGGCACAGCTTTACAGCATCAGGACAAAGAGCTGCTCTGTATTATTTGTTTCTGAGGGTACAGTTAGGGTACAATTAGCTAGGTTCAAGAATGTTAATAATTGTGTGAGTACCTGCAAGATACGGTTAGGTACCCTCAGAGGGTACAATTAGACTATGCCTTTGAAAAGGGTATGTAGGGGGAAAAAATCTTGCAGATACTCAGACAATTATTAACACCCCTGTAACTTGCATGACATACCTGCATGGACGCCCTGAGCAAGGTAGCTTTTCGCAGCTATTCTCTCCAGTTCCCTGGGATCTTTAAAAGTTTCCCCAGGAGAACATGTTGGGGTTTGTGGGCTGGAAGGGTTGAGTCAAAAGTCAAAAATCACGTACTTACAGCACGGCAAATGGAAGGACTTCTAGAAATTGCACTGATGATAACTGTGCCTCTAAACTGCCCTTGTCTGTTACTGGTTCTCCAAACTTTTTATTCTTGTTGCTCTCCCCTGAAATCTTTCAAATATGCCTACAGCTTCCCTCTGGCTTTTTTTTTTTTTTTTTTTTTGAATGCAACATCATATACTATTGATTCATATTCATCTCATGAATCAGTATAACATCATTTTCTGCACAACTGCTGCCTAATGAGGGGCTCCCCCTTACATAATACAATATGATACACAGTATAATATACTACAATACGCAACCAGTCCATGTTAAATTAAATTGAGAATTGTAAGCCAGCACCTCAGTAACATACCAACTCTTCACAGTCCTGACCTATATGAGGTAAGGCCTCATGACCAACATTCATCTTTTTGATGCCATACTTGTACATATTGTCAGAAGAATATTGAGCATGCAGAGCAAGTAAGGAGCAAAATAGAAATAGAAAATAGAGCAAGTGAAGCCATCTGAGTCCTTCACTCTGAAGTGAAACTGGCAGAGAAATGGGAGGAATGATTGCAAAGCTTCAGGGTTTTCTAGGGTGCTGTGTAGAAATGACAGGGTGTGCGATCCCTCCCACTGCCACAGACAGCAAGTCCTATAGTGCTGGAGGTGATCAACAACACTTTCTTGTGGAAACATGAAGTAGACCACAAACTTCTCGACAAAGACATTTAGAAATGTCAAGAATGTTGCAATTGACAACAGAATGTCACTTGGAAAAAAGCGCATCTTGACACCAAACCAGATGGCAGATGAGACAATTGAGCATTCTGTCACATAGCTGTATAATAAAGCCAAGTCACACGAATGTGAATAGCTACCAGCCTCATTAGTGATTTAATAATTTGCCTTCTAACATATAGCCAGGTGAAAATACTGTACAGGAAACTGATCTACCGTGAATAGTTCTGGCTGGCAGGACCTACTGGGAAACGGCTCTGCTCCTTTTTCATAGATTCAGAGCTGATATGGGAGCTGTCTTTCAAGAAGAAGGCCTAAGCTGTCATAGTACAAAAAGAGTGCATGAACAAAATCCTATATATTCTAACTTTACAAAGCATACAGCCATTTAAATATGGAACACTGCTGTTCATCTCTCATTAAGGTCTTCCTTATTGTGTTTTTCCATTTGTATACTATGGTGGATTTAAATGGATTTACTTGTGATTTACTTTGGTGTAAATGAAATAGGAATCAGGATCATAAAACAGGAGTGAAAATTCTTTTGTGAAGGCCTGATTCTTGTTTAATCAGACATCACTTTACAGTTCTCTACCTGTGCAACAGAATTGTGAGGTGAATGTGAATATAATCTATATAGCCAACGAGATGCAAAATGGATTTTGTATCAGAAAGCATCAAGGTTGAAAACAGCTTTGCTTCTTTGGACCTGAGCGTAGATGAATTCATTTCTTCTCACGTATGCGCTGTTATAATCAGCCATAATTTAATTGAAAGCAGTTAGAATCAGAAATTAATGTATTTACATACACAGAAGGTTAGTCTGAAAAGAAAATGAGGTCCCTCTAATTCCAAAGTCATTCATTTCTGGGTATCTTCCTTTTAGTTATCCTTATTATAACAAGTGCTTTATAAAACATAAGTATTCCTTTCAGAATACTGAAATGTTTTTGATTTTATTAAAAACTACCTTGAGTTTCATTTACACAATAATTCATTTATTGTGAAGCATTATTGAAAAGCATTTCCCAGTGAAGATCTCTAAATATGTTAAAATTCAAGTGCTGGAGAGGGTCCCATTGCATTAGAAAGCAATCAGCCATCTTGAGGCAGGTTAATAAAAGCATCTTAAACTCATCATCAAAAGGCACTCTTGACCTCCATTATCAGGCACAGGACTCCTAATGATTCATTGATCACATTTTCTGTGTTCAACAAAAATATCATGAGCCTAAAGGTTTCGAGATATCCAACGTGAGAGATTTTTTCCTGCCTCACAACTATATTTGACAGGTGACCTTTAATCTTTCTTTCACATTAGTGAGATATTTAACACAGATAATACAGATACATTTTTCACAATTATCTAATGCACATGCTCACAGAATCCTCTCTTCCAAGTACCACACAGTAAACAGGTAAAAGAGTCTTGCTTCTGTAAATGCCTTCATTACAAATAAGTGCACTGCTTTCAGCTTTCCTCTTCCAGTGAGATCACAAGATTTAAAAGCCTCTGAATGTATGTAGTTAACCTGATGCTGTTTCACAGGGAGATTAGGGCATGTATAGATACACAAGAGGCTTTCAGAACAGATGTGTAGTCTGTTTATGTCCCTTCCATCCAGTGTGCCAAGAACTCCACTTGTATTCCCCAAGTACCTAAGAGGTCCCACACACTCAACATTTCAGTTTACACCTATGCTGTCATGCCATTCAAGGGGTGGACTGTGGCTTGCCTTTCCATCCGGAGCTCACCTGAAATTTCCTGGCTTGAGTACAGATAACAAGGGAGCCGTGACGTTGTGGACATCAGCAGACAAGCACTCACCCATGGTCCTGGGGAGATTTACACAGTCTGCGCAGAAATCCATGCTGTCAGCACCAGTGCGGGGCAGTTGAAGGTGACTTAAATGTGCCTATAAGAGCTGCAGTCACACCTCTGGATCATGGTAATATTCCCTTTTGCAGTGTTTCTCAGGGCCTGGCAGGTGCCTCCTGCTGAAACTGTGGAGGTCAGAGGTGTTGTGGAGCGCACAAGATTTCACAAAAGTGTTAAAAGAACTACATCACCCCAGAGCTCCCCATTAGTAAGTCTGTAGTCTTCACTGCATGTCCCCACCTGTGTTGTTCTGTGGGTCATACAATGGCTGCACCACTCATTTCTTAATAGCAGGGAGATGCTTTGCAGCTTTTACAGGGGTCTGTGCTCAATTTGAGTGGCTGCAACTGTGGGTTTGACTCTTCTGTCTGTTATGCTGGTAAAAACTGGAGTTATTGCACACAAGTCAGTGAGTTTGAGAAATGTGGCCTTGTCCTTCTGAAGACATCTCTCAGCTGGGGAGAGGGGGCAAGGAAAATTGTCCCATTGGGATGAGATGACACCCCTGAGCTCTGCAGGTGAGAAAGGGAAGGGAGCTGAGAAGTAGGCAGAATAGCATCACAGAGCAGCTGGCAGAACATGAGCTCAAGGTCACTTGGCTGTTGGCCCAAATCCATCAAAAGTACTGAAAGCCAGCAACTAGTCAGGCCTCCCTCCCCTCCCCTCCAAAACAAAACAAAACAAAAAATAAAAAACAAGAAAAAAGCTGAGCCATGGCATTGTTCAGTAAGAATCTGAAGGTTCTGCTTAGCACCCTTTGGAAGGCCACCATGGACATAAACTGGGACTGACGTGGTTCATGGCATCAGTGTGAATTGAACTCAAAGTCATTTTACAGAATCGTAGAATCACAGAACGGTTGAGGTTGGAAGGGACCTCTGGAGGCCATCTGGTCCAACCTCCTGCTCAAGCAGGACCACCCAGAGCAGTTTGTCCAGGGCCATGTTCAGGCGGCTTTTGAAGATCTCCAAGAAGGGAGACTCCATAATCTCTCTGGGCAACCTGTGCTAGTGCTTAGTCACCCATACAGTAAAAAACGTGCTTCCTGATGTTCAAACAGAACCTCTTGTGTTCCAGTTTGTGCCCATTGCCTCTTGTCCTGTCACTGGGCACCACTGAAAAGAGCCTGGCTCTGTCTTCTTTACATTCTCCCTTCAGGTATTTATACACATCGATAACATCCCCCCTGAGCCTCCTCTTCTCCAGGCTGAACAGTCCCAGCTCTCTGCACCTCTCCTCATAGGAGAGATGCTCCAGTCCCTTCACCATCCTGGTAGCCCTTCATTGGACTCTTTCCAGTATGTCCATGTCTCTCTTATAGTGTGTAGCCCAGAACCAGACACAGTACTCCAGATGTGGTCTCACCAATGCTGAGTAGAGGATTTTACTTGAATACCTGCCTGAAAACAGGTCAAAGAGTATGCTCTTGTATGGATCAGGAACTCCTGATAACTTCTCAGCTTCTCTTGGGATAAAGAGGTGAATGACTGAAGGCAGTAATACTTTGATAAAGGATATCTGTTAGAGCAGCAAGTACAAACTCTGGACTGAAGCTTTTCCCGGCACTGAGGCTTTTGTAAGGTTCCATCAATTTGGAGACAGTTAAATCTTTCTTCCCCCCTCTATTAATAAACATAAATGTATAGAAAATTACCCTAATCTTTTTCCAAAGAGGATGTGCCTCCAGAATCACTTCCAGTACCAAGAACCTCAGAATTCTGCTGCCATATTTAGAGGCGATAAAAACAGTCCTTGAATTTCTGACCAAAATCCAAATATAGCCTATTTCTTTCTGCCAACTGAAAAAGTACCTTTTTATTTCATTCAGTTTTGTTTAAATCGAACTTTGTTCCAAACTTTTCATTCTATAAACATCTCTTTCACTATAATTATTTAACTAAAGTGGGAAAGTGCCCAATTTAGTAAACTGAATTAGTATGCTACTGAATATGCCTGCTATTGTCATTCCACTAGGACGTGTTCTGTTCCTGTTATGACTTCTCACTGACTTCAGCAGGTTTATACAAGAGCTGAACCTAACCTGTGAAGGGCAAACAATTTTATCTGACAAGTCTGAAGTGGACATAGTTGCTATTTCTACAAGATTTACTGAAGTCTTCACAGTAGGATGAATACATTGGTTACTACTTGGCCAGGCATTGGCTTCATGTCTAGAAACACAGTGCATTTCAGTGATGCTGTGAGGCATCTAAGCCTACCCCTCATGTGTGTCGTGGCGTGTCAAGTCCTGGTTTCCCAAGCATTCAGCTGATCTCTATCTTGGTTGTATGACAGCTTTTGGCTGTGATGGGCACCTCTCTCTGAGAAGTGCGAAACATGTAGCTCAAGAGTCCCAGAGAACATTAGGAAGTTGAAGAGGTCATGCAGCAGTGTGGGGGACATTGCTATAGTATTAAATCAACTAGCTTTAGGTATCTATACTGTAGGAATCCACAAAGAGCTGGTTGTTTAGGCTCCTGTTAGAGCCAGTGGAGAGAAATGAGAAATACTGAGATGTTCTGGATGACTTCTTTGAGACAAGGTAAAGCTTGCCGTGCAAGTGTTTCTTTCTCTTCAGTAAGCTCAATGGCAATCTGAGCAACTCAAATATAGCCTTCATTATGTAGGTGTCACAGATAGGTGAGATGATCCTATCTCTCATGTGTAGGACCTTGGCAGGTAGAGACAATTCAAGGTATTTTTATATACATTACGTATCCAGAGTCTTTTTTTCTTCCCGTTTCCTTCTTCTTAGCTACTCTGAAGAAGCTATTTTTTCTCCTCCACTCTCATTTCTTGTTTCTTGTCTTCTCTTGCTTATATTTTTACTCACAGTCTATTTGTTGTCTACACTTTGTTGCTTTGAGATGATGATGGTTCTATATAAACAGGTCTGGCAATCAAACTACTTAAGAAATTCCTTGAAAATCTTTACTGAACAAACTCATTTGACCACCCTTACTGAATGCTCCCTTCTTGCCCCATCTGTGTCTCACCCACTTTCAGTCCTTAACATTAAGTACTGGATGCAGCCAGCGGTTGTCTCACCTGTCATCTGGAGGAGCTGTTGTGCCCGACACCGAAACTGTTGTTATCCAGTGGACCCTGTGCTCAGAGTGGCTACTGTAAGCCATCTTCTGTCTTACCTGGAGTCTCTCATGGCAGCTTTATGTATTTCATCCATGGCACCTAGCGCACTGGGACAGCTGTGGTGCAATGACGATACAGCTAACTGGTCTAGGGGCTGGGTGCTGCCAAAAGAGGGTGGTGGTGCTGTTTTCTGCCCCTGCCTCCCTGGCCATGAGCTCCTGCCGCTTCCCACATGCTGCCGGCAGTTGTCTGACCTTGGAGTGAGTCAGCTCAGGGAACGGTACCAGCAGAAAAATACATTAAAAAGGAAAGATTTTTTTTCTCCTGAGGGGAAGAGGTGAGGTGGAGATTTCTGCTTTTTGTTCTCTTTGAAACTGCAAACTTTCAGGTACAGCATTGCTATGCTCTGGGGTATGGTATAAAAGCAATATATACGTCTTTAAAATGTCTGTGAAGAAGTAGTACATAACAATCCAGTCCAGCTCACACTCAGAAGTTTCCTTTTGGACTTCAGTGCTTCAGGATTTCACTCTGTGTACTCACTGCTATATTTCTGTATTGCTGTCAATATTCTCTTGTTATTCTGCATGGTCAAAGACAAAGATACTGTAAATATTTCATTACAACATTCAAGCAGGGGGCTTCCAGCGCTGGAAGGCCCTCATATAGCTATGTACTGTTTTATGTATTGGTTTTACATCAGGCTACACTGTGCTCTTGCTCACGCTGGTGAAATTCAGGAGTGATTCCCAAAACATTTGTAGGTCATGTCTCTGGATCCAGCAATAAAAAGAATGGGAAAAAAAGAGATCTCAAATATCTTTTACTTCCACATCTTGCAACCTTTGAGGTTAGAAACTCCCTGTGGCCTCCCTCAATGCTGCTGTGCTGCAGAGGTGCAGGGTAGCAGGTCCCAGAAGCAGCCAGGTAAGTGGCAGCACCAGGTTCCTTACAGTTATCCGAGGACATGACATTCTGCAAGGACAGATACCATCCCAACCTGCGTGACAGGGGAAACCAGAGCGCGTCACTGTTCACAGAGCCTTAGCCGGGTCGCGTTAGGTGAGAAGGCCAATGTTAAGGTGGTTGGCTACAGCCCCTTCACTTGTCTCTGCTAGATCTGAGCCTGCCGCATGTTCAAAGCACATCTATCTCTGCTCATGAATGCTATTGCTTCTCATTAGAGAATTCACTGGATTATTTGCTGGAGATGAACTAGGAGTGTAATCCCAGTGAGCCTGTTCAAAAATGCAAATGATTATTCACAGTAGTTTTTTTGGGGGGGACCACAGTAACATTTGTTCAACTGTATTCATTACACTTGAGCTATAAAAAGCAGCAAATTAAGGCTCAACATGAAGACACATAACATAAAATCAAAATGTGACAGCAGAAATGTTTCAGTATCCGCCCACCACTGGCACAAGGAAATGAGGACTAGTGTCTTGCTTCTTCCAGAAGGACTGTCATAGTGATCCCTCCTAACATGTTTTAAAGTCCAGTCTTCTTAGAGCCCTTTACTATTTTGCAAGTCATAATGCTTGTTTTTTTCTACAATTGTAAAGGAGGATGCAATCTGGTATCAAACAGTCCAGTCAGAAATGAAAACACTATAGTTCCTGCCCTCCTCTGACTCTGAAGAAAGGCTTTTGGGATGGTAACTGAGCACAAAAACTTTGCAGAAGTGGACTAGCACGAAAGCATGGGAAAATGCTGTTATACTTGCCTGCTTAAATGGTAGATTTCTTATATAGTATAAAAAAACTACATGCACATTCAATTAACCTGTTTGCAGGTATAGATGAATAGAGAACATATATTCAGCACGTACCTTCTTTCATTGAAAAATCCTTTCTGTCTGCTCAGTTTCCGACAGATGACCTGGGTGCACATGTTCAGGGATAAAGATCCATGAATTTGGTTCCCCAGCAGGGACCACTTTCTTTTAGTCTGCCAGATCTTTTATTACACATGGATCAGGACCACAAGGTAAGCTGTCATTGATAGAGATGGTTGCAAAATTCCCAGTCAAATATATCTTTTTTTCATTTTGCAAAATTAATTTCTGTATGATCAATATAGTTTGTAAATCAGTTATTGTTTTTCCCAGCCCAGCTCTAACCATGCAATACCTCTCAGAAGATGCATAAAACTAAGATGCTGGTCCCTTTAATTTTTACAAACTAGCCTCGTTTCATTATCATAGGGATACAGACCTCTCCAAAAACCTTTGGAAGTAATTCTGTTCTTCATGCATACATCCTCCTGATGTTTCAATTGTAAAAGGCATTTGCCTTCATTTCCTGTACCAAAATTGGAGGGCAATGTTGCTGTGTACCAATTACTGTCTTATATTACTTGCTACCTCTCAGGTTGGTTTCAAGTCAACTTTAGAACTTGCTTAAAATTTAGAAAAGGTCCCAGCAGTAGCTAAATGTTCAGTGTGAAAAAATGTTATCTGCTCTTGCTCCTCCTTATGGGCCAATCTAATGGTCACTGAAGGCAGTTGAAAGTCACTGCAATGTGTATTAGATCAAGTTAAGGCCATGGCTGCACTAGAGCTCCTACTGCTACAGTTTGCTTGTGTGACCTCCTAGCACAGGGAGATGTACCTTTAGAAACCGTGTGAGAGACAAATGATACAAAGGTTGTCTTCTGTAGATACAGCTGCCCTGACAGAAGGCATTTTGTACTAATGTGAACCAAATGTTGAGAATGTGCACCCTGAGCAGACATTGCTTCTCCAGAAACATTTGTGGCACAGATTTGGTGCAGTCAGGAGCAACTTGAAATGTGTAGTGCTGCTTTGCTTGTGCAACTGCCTGTTCGAGGACGTCTGGCAGCTGCTGGTGAAGTTCAGGAGTTTCTTACTGCACAGTTTACAGAACTGACCAAAAAAGCAGAGCTGACTTGGAGTTCTTCTAAATTAATAGAGTGCTAAAACAAAAGTTAATGAAGTTCATATCAATTTGAATCCCTCATTTTTTGAGAATACTTATTTTCATATTTGGTACATCCTGGTGTGAGAACCACTTCGTCAGCATGGTGCTTTAGAAAAAAAAACACATATAATTAAATATTATTTTCATAATATTCAAATAAATTAGCTATTTTTGCTTATTATTATAGTTTTCTCCTTTTTTTCAGAACCGTGAGAAAAATCATCCTGGAATGTACTTGTAGGAAAAAAATCAAAAGTTGGTAAGACAAATGCTCTGTTACTGCACCAAAGGGACGTAGCATAAGGAGAAATGTATGATGGTGCCATTCCTTAAAATAAAGCAACTAAAAACCTCACAACATAGCAAATCAACTATTAGGTACACCTGACTTGATGATTATATCTGTACTGTGGTCTGGACCAAAAAAACCCTGTTTGTCCTCCTGTGATTACTTCTGATGTGCTTTAGTACTGTCACATCCCCCTGGTTTTGCTGTTTTCATTACTCCTGACAGAACGTTTGGGTAAGTGCAAGAAGAGAGAGGGGATAGTATAGCGGTTTGACAGCTCTAATTATGAATATTTAAGAGCTGTTTGAATGTGCTCTCTTTTATCACCTAATTTCCTATCAATGACAGCTTTGGAAGCACTTGTCTCATTTTTCAAATCAAAGCTTCCTCAAGCAAAATGCTTGGAGACTGAATAGTTTATGCATACTATTAATCACAGAGGGTGGGAAAAGATCCATCAAGTGTTTCAGATAGTTTGAGAGTGCTCCATCCTTGTAGAGCTTTCACCTTCCATTTCTCACAGATGAGTGTATTTGCCTCCTGTGAATGATCTTTGTGATTCTTCCTCAACCAGATTTATCTTCCTTCAAATGTGCGTCAAATGTTGCCTGGATATTTATAAAAGAGTAATTTCTAATTGGGTTTAGTCATCGATAGAAGGGAAGAGTAGTCATGTGTTGTTTTCTTAAAGGAGGTTGCCTCTTATTCTGCTTCCAAAGGGTCAGGTTTCACCAAAGAAGTGTTACAGTTTAAGTGGAAATGAGTAACCACTCCAACTTTGAAATGAACTTTCTTGATTTGACCCAGAAGGAACATTGTTGTCTGATGCTTATTCTGTGATTACTGTTACTTTCTTACACATAAGACTGACTTTGGTCATTGTGGTAAAACAGTCCCCAATTAATTTTATCATAGGTTTGTGCTTTATGTATATACAGAAGAGAAATGCTTTCTCCTTATTAGATAGCATTAAACAAAATCTCCCCAGTAATGACATTTAAATTCTGCAGGATGCGCTTAATGGCTGGAGCTGGAGAAGGGGAATATCTTCATAGATGTTTGTACCTGGTAATAGCCAGGCTAGCCCTTGGCCTTCTGGAAGGCTCATGATGACAGAGCAGCATGATAACATCCCTGTTTTTTTGAAGGAGTCTATGTCTGCAGTGCTTGTTCCCTCCTGTTTTGTTGTTACAACTTGTGAATTTACGTTCCATATGTTACTGAAAGATGACATGAGAGAGAAAAATGAGAAAAGTCAATACTTCACTAAACAACATCTTGTGGTATTTCCTACTATTGCTAGAGGGGAATATTATTCCTCCTGGTCTCATCAAAGTTAGGAAGTTGTGATAGTGTAGCAAGGACAGCCAGTCTCTAGCCTGGAGATGTGTGGGGTACAACAGAGTGCTGTTTTTCTTTCTTTGTTAGATAAGAAGAGAAAAAAAAATTAGATAGGGAAACAGAGAGAATAAAGAAGCTGAAAAGAAATGATTTGGGAGAATGAAAAGCAAATTCAGAACTCCTCATGTACATTGACACAGCTGGATAGAAGTGTCCTTGAGCTTAGAAATGCCTAGTCCCACAGGTACCACTGAAATGAGTAAGACCTGCTTCCTTGCAACTACAAACGAACCTCTTACCAAAGACACTCACAGCTGAAAATTTTGGATTTTTGTTTTCATAAGGTATTGTTCTATATCTTATATTTAGTCTGCATTTTCATGGGTCTAAACTTAGTAATATTTTGGTCCAGCTACCAAGCTAGAGAGAGCTAAAGAAAAGTTAAGTCTGCAAACCTTTTAAATAGACTTCTACTATTAACTGTTTCTAACACTATGGCATTGATTATATTTTCAGTTTCCTAGAAAAATCACATTTTACCCTCTGAATGTTTGTTTTAATTTTGATTCTGATGCACAGTAAGTTTTCAAATCAGAATTTGTTTCTCACTGTTTCTCACTGTTTAAGGGAGAATCTGCGTACAATTTTATACTCACACTGCTATATGCATTGCTCTTAACAGATTCCTTCAGACTGTCTTTAAAACACCTTGAAATGGAGCTACAGTTTTAATTATGTAAGGTTTTGTTGTTGTTGTTGCTGTTGTTGTGGAAAGGAAGACCAGCTAACAAAGAAAACAGGATGCCCTTTGTTGGAAGGACGAACTGTGTCCTGAAACAACCACCAGGATTGTAGATTTCCCACTGAGTGACAGGTGAGACTTTGTAAGAAGGCAGGTTGCAGCCAAATATTGAATTTGGCCTCAAAGAGAGGAGAAAATCCTAATTGTGCTTTATGGATTGACAGAAATTAATAGAGACCCTGTGCATTTGGCTGTGAGGAAGAATATGAGTCTGCTTACATTTTTCAGTCAAAATTATTAGTTTTTGTTAATTGAAATGATTAGCACCCTAGGCATATTAACTGTGCTGTTCAGTCCAGTGTAAATGAGCTCACCAAATCATGTCCTTTATACAGAAGTTTAAAGTGGGTCAAAAATAAATTGAATCAGTGACCTTTTCCAGTAGTTTTCCCCAGGGCAAAGCAGAATGTTTCATGTGCCTAGGTAATCTGTTTTCTTTTTACAAGGGTCTCTCTTCTGCTGTGGTTTTCAATGGTCTCCAAACTTGGGTGCCTGAGTTCTGTTGATCACAGCTCAAGAGAAAACATTGAAGTGCTTAGATAACTGTACTGTCACAAAGCAACCAGTGCTCCACCAAACCGAGTGAATGCAATAAGCACGGGGCTGCAGACTGGTTGAGGCTGGAAGGGACCTCTGGAGGTCATCTGGACCAACCTGCTCAAGCAGGGCCACCTAGAGCTGCTTGCCCAGGACCATGTCCAGACAACTTTTGAATATCTCCAAGGCAGGAGAGTCCATAACCTCTATGGGCAACCTATGCAGTGCTCTGTCACATCATAGTGAAAAATGCTCAGATGGAGCCTCCTGTGCTTCATTTGGTGCCCATTGCCTCTTGTCCTGCCCCTGGGCACCATGAAAAGAGCCAGGATCTGTTGTTTTTACACCACTTTTACACCACTCTATGCCAAAAGACGGTATGGCTGTATTAATCACCTTAACAAACTCCCATGCCTGATTAGTGGGTATGTGTGATCTAGGGAGCAGGAAGAAACATTTAAATAGCCTTTTGATAAGCTGATGTTTAAAGAGGCAATGAATTATGTAATTTTTACTATTTTTTCTGGAATCCACAGTTACTTGGGGTATATGAACTAGAGCTGGCATGAGCCAGGGCCATAGAGCTGATTTCTATCATTTCCAATATTTTTCATAGAATCATAGAACCATTAAGGTTGGAAAAGACCTCCAAGATCATCTAGTCCAACCGTCCCCCTACCACCAATATTACTCACTAAACCATGTCGCTAAGTACCACATCCAACCTTTCCTTAAACACCCCCAGGGACGGTGACTCCACCACCTCCCTGGGCAACCCATTCCAATGCCTAACCACTCTTTCTGAGAATAAATTTCTCCTAATTTCCAACCTGAACCTCCCCTGGCCCACCTTGAGGCCATTCCCTCTTGTGCTATCGCTGTTATCTGCGAGAAGAGGCCGACCCCCAGCTCACCACAACTTCCTTTCAGGTACCTGTAGAGAGCAATAAGGTCTCCTCTGAGCCCCCTCTTCTCCAGACTAAACAACCCCAGCTCCCTCAGCCATTCCTCATAAGACTTGTGTTCCAGACCCTTCACCAGCTTCGTTGCCCTTCTCTGGACATGCTCCAGCATCTCGATGTCCTTCCTGTAGTGAGGGGCCCAAAACTGAACACAGGACTCGAGGTGCGGCCTCACCAGAGCTGAGTACAGGGGGATGATCACCTCCCTAGTCCTGCTGGCCACACTATTCCTGATACAAGCCAGGATGCCGTTGGCCTTCTTGGCCACCTGAGCACACTGCTGGCTCATGTTCAGGCGAGTGTCGACCAACACCCCCAGATCCTTTTCCTCTGCACAGCTTTCCAGCCACTCTGACCCAAGCCTGTAGTGTTGCATGGGGTTGTTGTGACCAAAGTGCAGGACCCAGCACTTAGCCATGTTGAACATCATCCCATTGGCCTCTGCCCATTGATCCAACCTGTCCAGAAACAGAAAAAATCCCTTTTTCAACTCTTCTAGCGGTGCGACTGTCAATTCTCATGTTAAGTAACAAAAAATTGTGACGTAATTATTTTAAGTCCTCTTTATTTTACATAACACAGTACTGTTATGGGAAATAGGAATCAAAAACTAAATGTCCCAAAAACTTTGATACCACAACTGTCTGTGCCAATTGATTTTTGTAGATTATATCAGGCAGCCATTTGATGAAATAAATAATCACTGATGCAGAAACTGAAGTGCTGATTTCTTTTCTCTCAGATGCGTGATCAACACATCTGATTGGATGCTCTCATGTATTCCCTCTGTCTGAGGTTTCTTCTCTCAGCCTTCAGGGAAGGCTCTGGAGAAATGTTATGTAGGACCAAGAGCAGGTCACCCAGCCCAGGTCTCCATCCTGCTGACCAAGTGTTGCTTCAACTACATTACTGGATTAAAATGAGGAAATTGCCCCTCCCTGCTGTTTTTGCATGGACCTTGATGTATCGGAACACTCACAACATTCATTCTTCAACAGTTCAAGTGCCACAAGCAAAACAGAGAACTTTGAGTTTGTAGATCCTGAGAAGATGCAGACAGGATCCAAGGAGCTAGTGGTTAATGTTGTCAGGGCTGAGGTGCAGAATTTGGCCATGCAGGGCTATATGTAATGTAGCAGCCCACGGTGTTAGGTGCAGTCCTTGCAGGAGGAACTTGCACTAGGATCACAGGATGTAGTCTTCAATTGGTATCCCTTGCGCACCATATCTCTACAAACAAAGGGTGGGACACATCTCATCCAGCCTTATAGCCAGTTATTAGATAGTTATCTCATCTGATCACTCATCTAGATTCATCTCCAGGGAACAGAGAGAGAAAGGCACCTCTAAAGAGAGATTTATCCAACTTACCTAAAATGAACTGCATTGCCTGGGAAGTTGCTTCTGTCTCACTGCTGATGGCAGAGGGAGTGCAGACAGTTAGCTTAAGCAGAACACCCAGCCTGGGGATTTAGCTCCAGATTAAAACTAGGTGTCTACATGTAGGACTCTCCATGGGGTAAGACTGGTATCTAAGCTCCTGTATTTAAAATCCCTTAGTGGATCTAATCCACTTGCTCAGGGTTGCCAGATATGCCATAGGACCTACAGGAGACACCAGCCTTGCTGAAGCAGCAGCTGGAGGTCAGGAGGTTACACTAGGACATTGCAAAAGCACAAGATACCTATGTTTAGACAACTGAATCAAGCCCCTGTTCTGTGTAGGCATTGAAGCTTGCTATCGAGGACCTGTGCAAATCCCCCTGAATCTTGTGGGTTTGGCAGCCCGGGCTCAAGATCAGCTTAGCTATAGTGCAGCTGTCTGGCCTTCAGGATCCTCAGCAAGGTCCTGCCACTCCTTCACATCAAAGCTACTTTTGAGGTGAGGTTCTTGCCCTTGGTCTGCAGTGGAGCTGCATTGCAGAGGTGCCCCTGCCTGGTATCATGCCTCCCTGAGCCTGACTATGATCCTGGCCCTGGCTCCCTGACTTGCTGGTCATCCAAAGAGGAACATCCAAGGAAGTGTGCCTTTGAAACAAACATCCAAGAAGCAAACTTCTGCCTCTGAATTGCACCTGCTGCTGCTTTTGAATTCAGTAAAGATCAGATTCATAGAATCTGATTTCTCAGATTATAAACTTGTTTTAGGCACATTTTGTTTTTATTGACATAAATAACTATTTTATATGAGCATGTAATTATTTTATGCTCTGTGTGTGAAGCAGTGCATAGAATCTGAATTCTGCTGCATGAAGATTTTCGGTTTAATATGCAAAAGCAGTGCAAAAACCTGCTCAGTTTGAAACCACCATCAGACTACATAATTTCCTATTGTACGTTTCTGCGTCATTAGTGAGGTTTTGCAACAGTTCTTTGTATGAAGATGTTCCTAAAATAACTGTACGGATCCTGCATCTTATCCGCAGCCATATCAGGGGATGTGTAGGAGGTGTCAACAAAGCCACCTTTGTGTAGTGGGAACTACGTTAGTTATTTGCAAGGATATAATGATTCTAATGTGTTTAGACTTCCATGTTTAATATTTGTGATGGTCTTATATTACAGACTAGATAATGACATTGAAGAGAATACCATGATATCCACCAAAGGCACTTGCTCGCCCATGAGTGGTTTATTTTCTCATTCTTGTACATGGAGCAAAATGTAGCTTTTCCGTTTTCACTAAAACATTTTCTCTACCTTAGGATCCTGATAACCTCCTACTTCTTGGAAAGGAAAATAAAGGAATTCTTCAATATAAGTCAAGAAATAAGAAAATTAATTGAAATATTTGGACAGGAGGTAGTTTCAATATTTTATGTAGATGTACAAACCTTAAGCTGTATTTGTAACATATTATCCTTTGATTTTCCTTCAGGATGTAGATTCTGAAAGGTAACCTGATCTTTAGCTCGGTTTCAGAATAGGTCAGTTACGGTAACAACTGATTTTGTTAGAAGAATAAGGTCATTTGCTTGGTTTTAGATCAGGTGAGGAGAAAGTGATAAAAACTTTCACATCTAACTCATCTTTTCCTTATGAATGGACTTTTGAGTAAGTGATTCATCTGTGCTAGGATTCTTCTATTAATTGTTTTTTTTTTTCGTCTGTTTTATGCATAATTTTCCTTATTGAAGACAATGTAGTATCTTTTGAAATGATTTGACTCTAAGGAGACTGCATCAAAACTGGTCTTCAAAAATGGTTTATGATAGTTAATGTTTTCTGTTGAGGAGAAACCATCTTGGTTCATTCTTTTGCAAATGCCAGCTTAAATGGGATTTTTCTACGTTGATACTCTCTTCAGTTTAGTTATGGGTCTTTACTTAGTGTTGGTTGCTCCACATTTTCAATAAGGTCTTGCACCATGTTGTGAGAAAGGATTTGCAGGATGGCAGTAAGTGAAGTGTTAAGAGTCAAGTAAAAGACGGGGAAACCTTGACTTTGGCCACGTGGGGGAAGTAAGGGTAGGGGAAATGAGAACATCTCTGGCCAGTGTTTCCCTGCACCCTCAGAAAGCCCACGAGTGGGGGGCGACCTGACCCAGTGCCATGTCCTCAGTTCCACCTCCAGCTCCAGGAGGATGTGACAGACAGTAAGAACTCAAATGTTTGAAACTCCTCCTCACCATGTTTAAAGAATTATATTTTTCTTTTCCTGCTTTTTTTTTCTTTTTCCTTTTTTTCTGTTCATCTTAATTAACTGATAAATGTTCTAGCCTCTGTATTTTCTTCATTCTCAAATATGAGCCTAAAACCACGTGTATATGATGTGTAAACTATCCTGTACAATTGTGAACTCTTAAATCCTTCAGGGTGGACAGAAAGAAAAATTCCTTACATTTATGTAGACTTAAATATACTGTTTAATATTCTGTTCATAGTCACACTCTTTTAAAGAGTGATTTGTGACAAAAAGGCTGGAGAGACCTGAGATTTGCCTGTAGTTTCAGGTGTATGAGAATCTATCACTTCCTAAGTGTTGTATTTCCTGTTTGTTGGTGTAGGTCATATTTTTAGAAAAGTTGATTTTCATGTGTGCTTATTACTGATATGTAGCACTCATGTTCAGTCATGCCATCTAGGTTTAATTCCAATTGAATTTTCTCTAATTAGCCTTAGATATAGTTTTATGTGTTTGCTATTCCTACTGGCTAAGTTGAACTCATTTGTTTTCACATCTCTAGAGCAACGGGAATCAGATTCATGCCACAGCTCTTCAATAAAACAGCAATCTATATCCAGTTCTCTATTACACTCCACAAGTAATTACTTTATATGTCTAGAGTGGGAGGGTGTGGTAGGATAGTGTAACTTATGAGTGGGTCTCCAAAATGAGTTTTCCTAGCCTTTTCTTTTCTTGATTTCCAGTTTTGCTCTTCTGCAGTTAGATCACAACCTTTGAGGCACTACTGACAGTGTGGCTATTCATTGCTCTGACAGATCCTTGCCTCCTGCTTCCTTCTCTGTATGTGAAAAAAATTTTTTTTTTTTCCTGTGCTAGAAAACCTTTCTACTTGTCTTGCTGTATTAAACTGAAATTTAGTCAGTAATCAAAGGCATTTATTCTTAACCCAAGCTTTAACCACTCAATCAATCGAAAAAGACCACAACCTCCCCACCCAAAGA
>VXAA01000337.1:79885-123282 GCA_013399115.1 Anseranas semipalmata | reverse complement strand
AAAAAAAAACAAGGCAGGAAACATATTTTTCCAGTCACATAGGCTAGGGGAAAGTTAGGAGGAAGTAGGGGCTCGGTGAAATACCTGCTGGCTTTGAACAGAGATGCTGTGTAGCCTCTTGTAGAAGCTCTTGTGGGCTGTATGCAGTGGCAGTTTCTCTGTCATGTAATCCAACATGTTCTATCACATCAGCAAAAGCAGGTGCCCCATCATAAGACAGATGAATTTGGTGTCATTTGACAAGAGAGTGCATGTGAACCAGGTCATGGGATTGGATGTAATGGGAAGAGGCTGCAGCGCTTTAGGAAAAGGAGGCAGCAGGAAGCAGGCTGCTAGAACAACTTCTTTGGCTCCCAGCCTGCTCTTGCCAAGGTTTCTGTGTCTTTAGCAAAAGATGGATTAGTCTTCAGGCTGGCTGGCTCTAACCCAAAAACTAGGTCAGGCACCCCTGCATACATCATCTACAGAGAGGCTCAGAAGTTCAATTTGGCAGGCAGTTTGATACCTGTATCCATAACCCCTGGTCCCTGATTGCAGTCACTCATGTTGAGACTCCCAAGGAAAGTTATTCTGATACCACATCAGGGTAGGGAAAGCATAGATCCCAGCTGTTAGGGAATCACATCTGCAGATGATTCGAGTTAGCAGAACTGTGCTGATTTTCAGTACTTGATAATCTGGTGTCCTGTAAACTGGAAAAAGATATGCATGGACAGGACAAGAAGCAATGGACATAAGTTATCTTGGGGGAAATTCTGTCTGAATGTAAGAAATATGTTCTTCACCATGAGAATGATTGAACATTGGAAGAGGCTGCCCAGAGAAGGCACGGCTTCTCCCTCGTTAGAAATACTCATGCCTTGGCTTAGCAGGGCCCTTGATAACCTAACGTGAGGCCCTGCTTTCAAAGGGAGGTTGGAGCAGGAGATCTCCAGAGGACCTTTCCCACCTTGACTTCTGCATGAATCATAGTTCTTCTAGATTGTTTTTGAAGGAGGACCATGAAAAGAGCAGACCATGAAGAAATTAGACAAGCAAAATGAGAGGGGCAGTATTTTGTGTGACTGCAAGCACAGGATAAACTGTCAGTAGAAGAGAGATGCAGATGTGCACAGAGCAGGGTTAGGTTTTAAATATGGCATTTCACTGGCTGTAATAAGAAATATTACCTGAAGTTAAAGTAAAAGCTGCTTAATGAGATTAAGCCTCTCGCATCACCTGACTAATTAGCCTCCATAATCTGCTGCTCTTTAGATGCTGACCCTGTCATGGTGTATGCCTGTAGTTGCAGTAAGACCAGACAAAATATTAGATAATGGAGGGAACGCACAGAGAAATACCATGCAATCTTCCCGTACAGAGACTGTATCACGGAAGCTGCTTTTGATTATATTGTCCCATTGCTCATGTTGAGACCAATACCTAAAAATAGAAATCCTATTAACAATGATAAATAAGTGGCATGTTTAACACAATCAAATTAAATGTATAAGTCTTAAGCAAAGATTCTTGTAATAATGTTAATTCATTAAACTACAGGTGGTCTCAACATGAGGTCATTATATCGTAGTGTCACTCATTAATAATCTTTTCCTGTCACTTCTGAATTAAATAATTTATGGAAATCCTGTGCATTTCCTCTGCTGATTAATAAACTTGCCATTGCATACTACTGCAGGAGGTAAAAGCCCTGAATATTATCAATCCTGTAGAGATTTCTGATTTACTTAAATTTCGTCCTGTTCTTCCTTTTCATATATCCTATCATCTTGCTGGTAAACAATAGCTGGTAATAGGTTTAATAATACACACTTAGATTTAGGCTACAAAGACATTGTCATTTTAAAATAGGAAAGATTTCAGTATTAGCTCTTTATTCATCTAACTGACAAATCCCAAGAGCAGGAGCTCAGGCAGGTAAAAATCTGAGGAACTGCTATTTAAGCCAGTAGATCAGTGACAACTTATTTCTGATGAGTGACTGTCCATGTTTAGCTTACAGCTACAGGCACAAGCACAGCATGAGAAGAGAGCAGGAAGCGAGCTGTTAGTGGGGCCAGAGGCAACTTCCAGTTTGAAAGTTCAAATGCATCTGTAACAGCCCTGAAGTTACACCCCGCTCATGCTGATGGACGTAAGGCAGTTTGGAGCTGGGAGAAGTGAATGGCAAAACCTGTGAATTTCACCCATGCCGTATTCATTGCATTACAGTTTGGGTGCTGCCACCCGTTACTCTGCTGATCTCCTCCCAGCTGTTTATTCCATCTACTTACCATGTGCAGTTGGCTCTCATGTCTATCTTGCTTGTCTGGCTTCCTCATCCCAGTTTGAGACTTACTGTCTGTAAGTCCCAGTAACTTCATAGCACCTGCTAAAAAGCCCCATTTTTATTTCCAAGCAGGTTCCTTGCTCCTTCATTTCTCCCGTCCTGTCCTTTGCTGCATTTCAGGCTGAAAATTCCTACTCCTTTACACTACAGAGAGGCTATGTCTGCATCAGCAAATACTGCGGCCCAATGGGAGTGGAGTGAAACAATGCATGTTCAGGACCTTGTGTCCACCCCATAAGCATTTTGGGGGATTTCACTTTGAACAAGCTTTCATGGGTAGGACCCTCATTTGTATTAGGACAGGACAGGATGTATCAGTACAGGATGGGGGATGACCTGCTGGAGAGGAGCTCTGCGGAGAAGGACCTGGGGGTCCTGGTGGATGACAGGTTGGCCATGAGCCAGCAGTGCGCCCTGGTGGCCAAGGCAGGAGATTTGCTTCAGGAGTACACACCTTCTCCAAACACTGGTAGATGAACCTATGGTGAGACAGAGGAGGGAGGTATCTCCTTCCTCTGGAGACATGAGACAATGACAACACATTGGTCCCTGACAGTCCAGGAAAGCAAGTGGAGGAAAAACCAAGCTCAACTTCTATGGCCTGGGCTGGAGATACTCAGTGCCACAATGTCTTTAGAGAATTTAGGTCCCAAATACTAACAAATCTTTACTGGGCGTGTGTGAATAAATATTCTTGAGAATTTGTAAATTCATCAGAGTAGCAAAACTCATATCTCTGATATCAGGACAAAATTTCTGCTCTAAGCCAGGGCTTTTGAGTTTCTCAGTGTGAGATTTCTTTCAACTTGATCAAAACAATAGCTTTTCCCGAAGATAATTCTCAAAAACACCCAAAGTATATTTGCTGAATTTAGGCAAAATTATCAGTGTAAAGCAGATACCTTGGAAAAATATGAGTCAAAAATGTGAAGTCTGTTAAAGAGAGAAGCATTTATAAGCTCTTAGAATAGATTTCTGTGAAACATCCTCTGATAATGACCCCATCAGATTTCTCTGTTCAGAGTCTGAAATTTCAAGTTGATTACACATTACAACATGGCATTTCCTGATCAAACAGTAAATTACTACTCTTATAATTAGCCTTTCAGCTCCCTTACATGTATTCTGAAGCTTGTAATTTTGGTAAATCCAAAAGCTCATGCATGAAGACCTGGATGTAGAAGACCATGCATGCAGTTTTTTTGAAAGCTGGCAAGAAATCTTACTCATCTAAGAAACCAAAAAAGAAGTCAAATCGGACTTCATCAGACTCCCCAGTCAGCGAAAACAGTCCTTCTTTGCTGGTGGGCAAGGGAAAAGCAATCATGGAGCAACCATGGAATTATATTTAAAACCCAGAAATGACATAAAATAGTAGTGCTTGTAATTAGTCTCAGAAAGAAAAAAAGAGTGTTAATAAATATCTAAAGACCATTAGTAAATATCTAAGGACCATAGAAATCCCACCAGCTTATTTTGAACTGTACATTGCCTAAATGAACTGTGTATTCTTGTAGTAGCAGACAGAGAGCTGTGAAGGGGCTCCTCACCAGGCCTGATCCTGATCGCCACCCACAGACTGACCTCAGCCTATTAACTTTCCCAAGGAGGTGCCTGATGGCTGGGGCTGGGACTGCCCAGATGGGGCAGTGGGACACACCGGCCTGCTGGGCCCTGCCCTGATGTCCCCACAGAGGTCTGTCACTGCCCCACAGGGAGCCCCAAGCCCCTGCAGCACCCCTGCACTCCCCAGCTGGTGTCTCTCCTGTGAGCTCCATCAGAGATACACAGGAGTGGGCAACATGTATGTGAGTGTCTTGGCCCACTTATTTTGTTAGGAGGAAACTGAAGAAAAGCTACACCCTGTTATTAGGCAGTCTGTGCATGCTGGACCTTTCCCCCCGCCAACCCCATTTGACTTGGCAGAGGGACAGTGAACTACTACTGTTCAGCTCACAAGGCCAGTTGTGACTTAAATTAGATGGGGAAAGATCATCTCTGTCCCCTCCTTATCAAAAGTGATGACACATTTGAGGATACTGCTGCCTGTCTCCAGCAAGGTATCAAAAATCCATGAATTATTTATTAGTTCAATTAGTTGACATGGGTGAAGAGTGGTGAGGGCTGTAAAATAATTACTTATTGATTTGCCTTTTCTTCCTTGAACCACTTCACAATTTTGGTGCGAGACAGCAAAAGCACAAGGGCTTGGGAGCCTGCTTGCTTTCCATTCTGGTTACAGTGGAGCTGGCATTACAAATAATGAGGCTTCAGCTTTGGACATGTTCAAATATTGGTGCTGGCACAACAGATGGAATAACTTCATTTGCTACAGCACAGATGCTGTCATGCCATTATTTTCTACAGGCATGTTAAGCAACAATCAATAACTCTCTGTCTGCTTATGGCATTTGGAAATCTCTGGGGACTACTTATGACACTCATTTGTTTTTCACACTTGCCATTAAATCATATTCAAAACACCCCAGACATTCAAAAGGTGGCTACATAATTTTTATGCATATTAAAACTAATAAAATTCTACCCAACTTCAGTAAATGAAAGGCTATCTTACCTCAGACAAAGAAGGCAGCGGGAGTAATAGCATATTTTTCTGTTAATCAGAATTCTGCACTGCTTCAGTAAACTTCTTGAGTTGCTTCCTTATTGTTGCTACATCAATAATTAGCAGTGTTGGTCACAGTTTGTATCAATGCCTGTATCCTGAGATCATAGGGTAGGAGCCAATCTGAGAGTGATGTCTGTACATGCTTGTGATGGTGTAGATATCGCTAACACTGTTGTTGAGTTGTGGCTATAGGCCACTGCTGTGGAAGGTTTTCACAAAACCCTTTAATTAACCGTTTTGAAACTTAAAGTAAACAGCAAAACGGACACAGACAAATTGATGTGCTATTTCAAATAAATCAGAAGCTTTAATGACATTATCAGAAACAAACAAATCAAATCACCTTCTAAGCCTTGTGGAAACTCATATAGTAGGGTAGTGGTGTATCATGGCTCAGAACTTCCTGCATTTTGAAGCACAATGGTTCTTGAATTTTTTGACTGTTGTCAAACTGCGAGTTAGAACATGACAAATATACCATCGTTAGTCATCACAGTCTGTGGTCAGGAAAATGTCAGGTCCACTCAAATTCATTTCCAAGCACAGAAGAATCTGAAGACATTTCTATTGCAGGACTAGCCTGTGGCAGACAAAAGTGGGTATGACAAGCACTGACATTTAAACCTTTGAATCAAAGTTACAGGTTTGAAGAGAGGAGCAGGATTTTCTTTAGCTGGTGACTACCATACATTCTACCACATACTTTCTGGTTACTCAGACTCCTAGATTCATGTACCACAGGGCCATTTGTTTTTCTGTACTGGCCAGAGAGGTGTTTCTTGACCAGACTCAGCACTGAGCAACTTGTCTGAGTAAAAGTTGGCAAGGTGGATTCTCCCTGTTGACTTTACACTACCAACAGCGTAATTTTTCTCAATGCCATTGTCATTGTGGTGCACATGATGAGTGACCTTACTGCACACAACACTGGCGCATGCTAGTCACTGCCAACAACAAGAAAATGAAGCTTATGATTTTCTGTGGAGGGTTGACCCTTGCCAGCAAATAAGCCCCCAGCCAGCCACTCTCTCCCCTCAGCAGGATGGGGGAGAGAATCAGAAGAGCAAAAGTAAGAAAACTGGTGGGTTGAGATAAATACAGTTTACTAAGTGAAGGAAAGAGAAAGAAAAAAAAGTGATGCAAAGGCAATCATTCCCATTATGTTCTGCCAGTCTGTGAGCAACAGCTACTTTGGAAAGACCATACCCCCAGTTTTTATTGTTGAGCAGGATGTTATGTAGTATGGAGCATCCATTTGGTTAATTTGAGTCTTCTGTCCTGGCTGTGTCCCCTCCCAGCCTCTTGCCCA
Organism: Anseranas semipalmata; assembly: GCA_013399115.1. Lineage (NCBI taxonomy): Eukaryota > Metazoa > Chordata > Aves > Anseriformes > Anseranatidae > Anseranas > Anseranas semipalmata. The sequence continues at coordinate 117,015 of VXAA01000337.1, read as the reverse complement.
CCTCCAGTGTGCCTGCTGGGGACCAGAGTGAAAAACAGAAAGTCTTCACACTGTCCAAGCACTGTTTCAGCAACAGCTAAAACGTTGGTGTGTTGTCAACACTGTCTTAGTCACAAATCCAAAACACAGCACCATACAGGTTGCTATGAAGAAAGTTAGCTCCATCCTGGCCAGTCTGGTGCAATTTCATACCAGTGCTTGCCTGTGAAATACCTGGACTGAGATTCTCATTCACCTTCAGCTCTCCTGTTGCAGGGCCAAGTCACAGCTTGACCAGAAGCTGCAGCCAAGACAGGCCTGCAGAGGATTAGGTTTCTAGAAGTCATGTTTTGTTCCTGGCTTGTTGACTCTCTAGTGGCTGTGGTGCTGCTGATGGTGAATATCACTGTGAAACAACACAAGGGAATTTTCATTTGCTTAAAAAAAAAAAACAAAATCCTAGGAAATTACATCTAAAACATCTGAGAAGAATACTGTGGCTGAAAGCTTCAAGCATTGAAAGATAAAAAATTACATGATTAGGTTGCCTTTATGATACCAGAACAGAGGATTATCACACCTCATTCATTTGCCCTATGACTGTCTTCAGCTCCACATTCATATACCACTTTTTCCACAGACAACTTTAATTCCAGCATTTCCTTAAGTGCTTGCCTTTGCAACATTAATGTTCTCAGCAGTTTCTCTTTAACACAGTGTGGGTGATCTATAGATATTTGTAAGAGGTTTTTATGCTCTTTATTTCTTTCTCTTTTTTTTCAATAAAATGTATTTCCAGGAAGCAAAATTGAAGACCATTGTGCTAACCAGGGTCAGAGTGAGAAATGTCAAGATCTCATTGAAAAACATTCATAGTCTGGGCATTCAGTTCATTCAGTGGGTATCCTAAATTTTTCTTGCAATCTCTTTGGGAAGTGAGCATTTTCAGCAAGTGAATGTGAGCAGGAAATTAGGGGAAAGTTTCCAGCAGTTAAGGGTTCTTATGTTCAAGTGTTATTTTGAAAATATTTCTGGTTAAGTGCTAACACATTTTCAAGTGTCATTTAACAGGTATGATGGCATTTCATGTGGGAGGTGAGCGTACACCAACAACAGCACTACTCCTTCAGCATGACACATATGTTCATTTTGTGTGCTGGAACACTGTGGTTTTTATGGGCACCTTGTCAATACCTCAGTTGGCATCATTCACAGAATAATCCTATGGGTGGTGTTCCCAGGAGGATTGTAAATTTAATTACTGTCAGAGTGCTTAGAGGCATTTCTGTACATCAAATCAAAATACATAAATAAATAAACAAACTTCTCACTTCAGTAAAGACACTTTCTACCAGCTGCAACACTAGGTTCTGCTGCCAGCTTCCTGCCAGCTAGTCCAGTCCCCATCCGCGAATCCAGGTACAGAAGTAGAGCTCAGCCCCATCATTAGCCACATCAGTTTCTGAATGCTCTGTGGACATTGCAATTTGTGCCAAATTGCAGAAACAAGGTAAACATAGCTGCTGTAAGTATGTTTGGTCTGGAAGGGGAGTTATGACTGGCTGAGGAAAAAGGTCAGGAGCAGCCTTCAACAAGACCATCCATCCAGGTAGACGTTTGACAGACTTCAGTGTACTCCTGGGAGGCATTACATGTCTTTTGGAGGAGAGCTTCCCCTTGGGTCCTTGCCTTGTTTTATTCTGCAATGGCAAATGATGGTCTTTCCATCATTCTGTCCACTGCCTTTTCCCCTCAGTTATACTGAAAGTCCCTCTTACTTTGACACCATGGTATTTTTCCTCTTGGCAACTTTTTCTTACACAGTTTAGCAGCTGGTGGTAGTGAGGATGTCAAAGTTCAGATCAAATATGTGAATTTTACCTTCTTCTATTCTGAATGTAGGGTTTACGCTCCTAGCATTGGCCTGTGTGGAACACTAAAGAGACAGCAATTTTATCCACTGACTAGGGAGTTTACACACTTTTTTACTATACTGCATTCTGCTGATGTTTAGTTAGTAATAAATCACAACTAGTTTTACTAAGTCTATATTAACACAGCACTTTGAACAAGCAAACCTTTTCAATAGTTAAAAATTAATGCTTCCAGCACATTTTATAAAGCAATATCAAAGGTGACACTGGATAAATATTTTTACTAGTTTCTTGCTTCCAGATGTCTTTGCTATCCTATGTGGACTCAGGGTTCTTGAATGAGAACACTTTAAAAAGAGAGGTGTTTGCTAATGTTCAAAATTAGGGCTGCATGACTAATTGATGGCTGGCAAAATGGGGAACAAAATATCCAGCTTGAAGTATGTGTAACTGTCCTTTTCTATTCACCGAACTATAAATCCTAAACATTGTTGTGGCAGTAGTTCCTGTTTTGACCAGTAAGCTAGGGGCTAGAGCATTCCCCACCATGGTGTGGGAGACACTGGGTCAGTTCTAACTGCTGCAAAGTGGATTCAAGCCCACATCTCTCACTGTCTCTGAGATTTTGTAAGATGGCTGGAGGGGCAGGCAGGAGAAGGTGGGTAGAGAAAAGGTTCTCAGTCACTCTGGTTCCTATTACTCTTCCTATTATCCTGCTTTGTACAAATAATTCAATACCTACTCAAGCAGGAGCCAAAGCCAGATGTCCTGTCACTTTATCGGGACAACCTTTCACTTGACTGCCTGCCTCAGGATTTCCCTGAGAATCCGGCTGCTATGCAGTCTCTGTCTCTCTGAATACTTACTGCAAAATAGACCAGCCTGAAAAAGGAAAAACTAAGTGGATACCCCTTGCTTACTTTTTAGGGCATTTGAGAAGAGTGCAGTTGAAGGAAGTTCATAACTACTGGTGGCCTTGTTCAGGGTGGGGATGTCAAACAAAGTTCCCCTATCTCCCAGTGGGCAACCCAGCTACCTCCAGTAGACTGCTTCCAGGTGGTACAATCTCAGCTGGGGAGCTGTATAGGATACTAAGCAAACATATGGAGAATGTGACTAATGTTTAGGCTCATTTGGACAGTGAAAATTTTAGGCCCTCCCCCCCCACTACAATGCCAAGCAATTAAGGTCACTACATAATTAAGTCATTAAGACTTTTCCCACTTTCCCCATCCTCTGTTCCTTCTGAACAGAACCTGGTATTTAGGACACTGGATTCAGCTCCTGTCAGATAGAGGAGATAAATGTAATCAGGTTTCCACATACAGTGAAAGAAGAATCTCTTTTAGAGATCCCATTCCTGTTGATGAAAATCTAGCGTACAAGCACTATTACTAATTTTAAATAAAAGATATGTTGGGATCATTGACCTTTCCCTTCACAAACAACCCAGCTCTCACTGTATTGCCTGGTGTTTGAGAGGTCTCATAGATAAATGCTTCTGCCCAAAGGTCTAGAGGGGAGCACCACACCACAGTGTGGAAGGGGTGAAAATCCAATAGATCTTGAAAGGCTAAAAGGAGTGTTTCCATCTGTTTGGATGGATTTTGGATCAGGCTTCATGATAAGTGATGTTCATTTGTCACATTTATGGACCTTTCACCACTGGCTTTATGCCTGAAAGAAATACGCTCAAAACAGTTGTTATACAGCATGAAAAAGTATATGGAATTTAATGGCCCTGCTTTTCTACTCTGTTATCATAAATTCATGCTGGTTATAAGCCTAGTGATATCACTGATACTCTACACATATCTCACATGAAAAAGAACAAAGAATGAGGCCTATGGACTGATTTATATTAGCTGGGAACAAAACGAGTGCCTTGTTTTAACAGAGGCACAGAAGTTCCACTTGTCTTTAATTAATGTCACCTGCATTCAAACATTCATCAGAAGAAGCCCCAGAGGAAAATTCTGAATAAACCTGTTATCATTTCTGTATCTTAGATACGTAAACATTTGATGATATAAACTGTTCTGGCAATTATCATTTAATACATGTAACGCTAAGATAATTTGAAAAGAAAAACTAAAATTGTGGTTATCTTTTAAGGATAGACCTATTTGTTTTCCTTTTTTATCATACCCTAGTCTGATATTTTTGTTACCTCTTTCCAGATTATTCTTTCAGTTTTGTGTTTCTACTATACATTCAGGAGAATCAGAACAGACAAGGCATAAAACAAAACATTTTTCTTACTTTTACTTATATAAAAAAGAAATTATATATATTTATCAGTGTATCTCAATGTCTTGCCAAGCACAAAGGTAGAAGTCTTTATCCTGAAAAGAATATTTTTTTTATTTTTTTTTTTAAAGGCAAAGCAGTGAAATGCTTGGTGCTGCTGGCTTAAATCTACTTTGCATTAGTTTGCTGTTGCTGTCTTTGTTTCCCTTCCTGTTTTCCCTCTGTGATTCTGTCTCTCTGTTTTTCTCCATGGTGATCCCCAAGTACAGTGTTTCAGAGTAAGACCCACAGAAGATGTAGTCATTGTAAGTCTTTGAGCTGACAGGCAGCATCAGCAGAAGTCTGTGTGCTCGGCGCTCAGGACAACAGGGGCTTGGTCTGAGTTTTGTAGGCACTACTGGAGTAATAGTGTGCAAGGACAAAGTCAAGGAGGGTGGCAGTGAAGAGCTAATGGGTGTGCTAAAAGATCTGGGCAATCAGGATTGCAGGAAGCTGCACCTGGGTGTGACTCAGAAATGCTAGCAGGAGAAGTGAGGATTTCCAAAGAGAAGTCAAGAAATACGATCTCAGGAGCTGTATGTTGACTTGCAGTTTCTAAATACCAATCAAAGTCTTAGCATTGCCTTTCCTTGCAAAATGTAATTTTCTGCCATTATTTTGCAAGCTTTGAAAAATCCCAGTGTTTGGATCAATGTTAACTCAGCTTTCTAGTAACATTTCCCGCATGAGCAGAAACTAGTCCCTGTGAGCAAAGGAGTTAGGCTCTGGATTTCAATAAGCCAATTTTTTTTTTGATTTTTTTTTTTTTTAATTTGCTGTTTTTCTACATACATCTAAAAAAAGCTGGTGGGGTCTTTCCTATCCATTGCATGCCTTTACACTGAATAGGCAGCAAATCAACAATCTGAAAAAGATGCAGATTTATTTTTCTGTAAATTGCTGTGTGATGGGAGCTAGTTAATAAAATACTATTGTTCAGATATCAGGAAGCATTCCTGAACATCACGATGATGTGTGAGAAATGTGAAACTGGGTCTGAATAAGGAGTCAACTCAGGAGGGTGTCGTAGAAGATTCATTAACTTCAGGACACATACATTCACCTGCTTGATTTACTCAGAACTTCCATGGGTATAAGTGAGAGCAAAGTCTCCCCAGTGTTTTAAAAGGCAGATAAGTGCTGAATGTACTCAATGGATCTGGGAAATTTTGTGTTTGGGATGGGAGAAAAACATCAAGGGCTTGAGCAGACTACAATAGACAGGTCAGGTCTTCACAGCTCCAACCCTAGATGGGAAAGAGAAAACCATTAGCTCATTGGAAGGTGAAACAGATGTATTTAAAGTAAAGGTCACTGATTTGATTTACTTCTGTTGAGTAATAAGCACCTTCTCTTCTAGAAATATGTATTGCAAAAGTCAGCTTGCGCCTTTCAGGTATAGGTACAGTGCATCATTCTGAGAAAGGTCAGAGCAAGCAGCGGCTTCTCTTCTTGAAAGGAGCCAAGACACAAAAAGGTTTCTATTAAGACTTGTTCTGCAAAGTTATGCCGAGGCTTTGAGCAAACTATTTTCACATGTAAACAGAACATTTTTTCTTACAGGAAAATTCTCAGTCTTTCAGGTGTTTTAAGATATGTGAGCCAGTCTGATAGACAAGAGCCATCTGATGATAAACCAGCTCTATAAATCTTTTTAAATTAAGAACATAATAGGATTATAAACTACAGTTACATTTATTTTTCCAAGAGTAAATGAATGTGAAGCTTCTTAGAATGCCTTTTTTATTTTTATTTTTTTATTTAGATGGAGCCACACAAATTAAGAATTAACAGCGCAGGGTATAGTCAATCTGATGTACTTGGAAGAGTTTAACTTCTGTTGACTAAATAAATATTTATTAGCACAGTTCATGACATATGGAGTATGTTTTATATCAATGGTTACTCTGATTATTTAAAGTCATAATTCCAGTACTGCCATTTTGTGATATTAAAAATAATGACAGACATTAAAATGGTAAACTGGAAATATGCCAGTGGTCCGGCATATGCAGATACAAAATTATTAGAATGTGATGCAGAGGTAGAAAAATAATTTCAAAAGAAGTATATCTGGAAACCTGTATAGATTAAAAATTTTGTACGCAGCATAAAAACCTGAGCGTTGTGGGCTGGTTGATGTTAACTAGATATCTATGCTAAATACTTGCAACATTTAAGACCAAATTTAAAAACTGTCAGGTACATAATTTGTAGCCATGCCCCAGTAGGTTGTGAGCATATCAGACCTCATTTGCTGGGTAACTGCGGAGTGTTTTGCAAATCCAAGAATAATTTCAGGAATAGAGTGAAAGGTTCCAATTAATTCTCACTTGGGTAGGGACAGATTGCCACTGATGTATATTACCAAAATTTTACTGTGCTCCAGGTTGTTTCTCACTTGGCTTCTCTTGTCTTGAGCTTCTGTGCTGGCCCCATAGCCTGCTGCCATAGTCAGTCATTAAGGAGTAAAATAGTGAGCTGTTATCGCTGGCAAGATTGTTAAGACAGATAACCCAGCTTTATTCTGTTTGCTTTGGGCTGAAATAAACCATTTCTGGTGATATGGACTATTGAGACTCCATGGTTTGCTGATGATTGGGGTATTCCAAGACCAACTCAGAACTAGGCTATTCATGACTTTTAAAGTGGAAGAAGAGCAAACAAACTTCTATCTGCCTGCAGAAATCCGTGCAGACATATTCGGCTGTTTTATGATCTGCCTCTTGTCTCAGTGGAGTTGATTTCATTAAAGCCAAACTTCCTCTTTGTCATTTCATTCTTTTTCCTACAGAATAATACACTCCCTGAATGGATGATGCCCAGAGGTGCTATCAGAGTTCCTCTGAAGGCAGCTGTTCTGTTAAAAGATTAATTCTCATCCACCTTCGCAAACTGTAGCTCTTGAGCCATCCCAGTATAGTTACACTAACAAGATTATCCCAGTGTAGATGCAGTTGGGCTGGTAGAGAAGTGCTGATAGTGGCAGAGCTTGCTCTAAATCTGGAATGGAAGTAGGTCACACCTGGACCAGGTATTATGAGTGTGGCAAACCTGAATCCATGTATGAGAATGGGATGGTCATGAGACTACACTCCAAAACTCATCCCCCCCAAAAGAGCTCTGCTCTTTTGTATATCACTTCCACAACCTCTCAGTTACATGTAAGGGTGGAGAGAGTGGGGTCCAAAATTGGCTGAGAACTGCAGTAATAACTTAAGTGACTTCAAGTGAGGTAAATACTAAATATAAATTTCCAGTTTGACACAGAATCCACTGACAGCAACCATAATCTGAGATCCTTTCATCATGCATGATTATAATCACTCATTGGCATGAGACACCTATCTGTCACATTTATAGTTAGAAGCAGTGGAGGCAGCTGACATCTGACAGGGATGAAGCAGACCTGACAGGCACCCCCATCTTGCCTTGCTTTCCCCCTCCCTTTCATTCCTGTCTTTCAAAGGCTGGTAAGACATCTCATCCCCACGGTGCAGGCTCTGCCTGCCCCAGTCTCAGTACTGCTAGAGGGAAACGTGCCTTTATGGAATGGCTTCATGACCTCCCTGCTGTCCTGATGGTAGCCAGGGGCATGGGCCTTTGAAGTGGGTAAGTAATTCCTCAGAGAGAAGAAACCCATTTCAGTCAAGGCACATGCACATTCTGTTTGCTTATGCTCAGGGATTCCCTTTCTCTCTGGGGACCCTTTAAAAACACAGCAGTGTTGGATCCTTCCTGAATATGTCCTTGGTAGTATGGATTGCTGTTGCCACATATACTGAGCATCCCCAGAACGCAATGATCCCTCCAGACCAAGATGGGTGCCAGATCTCTTCCATGGGAACACGCAGTCTTTAAGCTGGTTAGTCCTCTATAGGAATCAGTCCCACTTTGTCACAGGAGTAGATGAATAACCACATAATGACTAAATAAGTGTTTTCTCTTCTGTTTCCTTTTCCTTCCTTGAAGAGGATAATGTCTACCTGCCCTTTTCCTGGCAAAGCTCATCTCTTTCCTCACACTTGTTTACTACTGGAAGTCATCACCTTGGTGGAGGTCATCCTCCATCCACACCCAGTCTGTGGTGATTCACTCTCTTCCCATCAGCAAATGGAGAAAAGAATCAGCTCAAAAGCTGGTGCCATCCTGTTCCCTCAGCACAATTCATGTGATTATAATAGTTCCTAACTTTATTTGACATATATATAAGATTGGATAAAATAGCTTCAGCAGACCAAGGGAGAACAGTGGGTGAATGAATGCCCAGATTAGCATATGTCTTACTTCTACGAAGTCCCTTCATTTTTGCTAAAACTTGCTGTGAAGGGGACTAGGAATTTGTAACCATTTATTTTATAGTATTAAACTGATCTAAACTGGTCTCTAAAGATGAGACTTCTTGATAAAATTTGCCTTTGGTACCTAACAGGCAATTATCTTATTTTTCTGAACTGCTATGCCGCAACCATGATGGTTCTAATCTTCCCATTGCTGAAACAAGGAACACACAGTTTTTTCTTATTTTCTTACACCAGCATAGATCTAGAATAACACCACCTTTGAAATCAGTGGCCGAATTTGGCCCATCAACATTTTGTGAGTTTTATAACTGCAAGGAATTGAAAAGAAGCCCATTGTTTCCAACTTTGGTAGAGGAACTTTATCTATCAGACAGCTGCTGTAGTCTACCTGCAGTTGATTGATGTTAGCTTAATAATGATGATCGATTAGATCATCAGTGTCATCCTTAGAAAGAATGTACTTTGGCTAATGACATCAGTTGACTAATAGATTCCTGTTTAAATGTCAGGGGGCCAGAGAAAGACACTCTGCTAAGTACTTACATTATACCTATTGAAAAAAATCCAATCGTCTACCTTACAAAGGACTTTTGTGACATAGTTATAAGCCCTTTATTTCCTCTACTACCGACAGGCAAATTTTGCTTAAAGTTGCAACAGTGTAAAGCTGAGTTACTCCATTTGTCTTCAAAGTTTGGCTCAATCTTTCTAGAAATCCTCAGATATAAATCACTGAGCTGTTCCCTGCTGTCATGACAGAGGGCACTTCTCTAGTCCTGAAACCAGAGGTATGGCAGGTAGCTCCTTTGTCCACTGCTGTCTGAGAAGAAAAATGTTTTGGATTGAATTATCTCTTCCAGTGTGTTTGCTTTTGGAGAAACTCAAATTCCCTTCTTCTAATTATATTACACATCCTACAAACATCTTGAGAATATCTTGCATCATTATCGTTGTAAACAAACTGCATTTCCCCTTCCCCTCAAGCAGAAGACTCTGAATAAATTTTACATGAACATTATGCACAAATTAATGAATCCAGTTGGCTATATCATGCAATGAAATTTTCAAACATAATTTTCAATTGTTTTTTAAATTATCATTCAAGGAAATACTTGCTTAATGAAGACTTACAGTAGGTAAATATGAATGAGAATCTTCTGTACTATCTTCTGTATGGATTCCTTATGGAGAGGTATAATTTATGACCAGATATGACTAACATTCACCTAATTTAAGGAGGTGGTTGAATGAGGGACATACTATTCTGTGTGCAGATGCATAAGTGCACAGCAGAAGATAATTTTGTACTTTGAACTTGAGTCAAAATGTACAGAACTGTGAGCAGACAAGTTTATTTTAATAGTATATCTAAAAGCTTTCTTCCACTGAAATTTAATTACTGGATAGACTTATTTTATTCCTTTGCAGAAGATTACTGCCAGTGTAAAACTAAGTTACAAACATGATAGAGCCAGTATTACAGATTCGTGTTTAGATTTCTTTGTTCACAAGTACGTATGATTAAATCCAGCTGCCCACCCAGCAGTGGTTATGTTTTTATAACTCAAATTTGAATGTGTTCAAGTGAACAAATTATTTGCATGGCTCTGGCTCACGGCTAAGTCAAAAAAACTTCATGGAAAGTTAACTATAGATGCTGCCTGAGCAAAACAAACAAACAAAAAATTACCAAGTAGGAATATTCGCTTAGAGACCGTGACAAGTTTAATCGCTACTGATCTTCAGTTCACTTGAACACGTTCCTTCTGGAGCAGGCAGATCTGGGAGGACGATTGCAGCAGCGAGGAACAATTGAACACTGCTGGAGCGGAGGAACACTAATGATCCCCAGGGAGTCAGAGGAGAGTCTCTACCTGGATGACAATCTTTAGACACTTTTGAGCTCTCAGGGAGGTGGAGAAGAGAGTCTCTTGCCTGTTTATCACTGTCCAGAGCAAAGGAGGAAGCAAGCTAGGGAAATGTATATACAGAAAAATATTCCATCATCTCAGTAAGAATCTGGAGGATCAAACACAGAGGAGGGTGCGAGAGTATCCGCAGCATTTCATTTTATATGTCCAGCTTAAGTGGCTAAGGTTATTCATGGCAGGCTCACTGCCAAAAGGCTTTTATTGGACTGAACTGGCAATGCGCAGAATCTGCTACACCCTGATTTACACCAATGCTTTTCCAATATCATCTGTGGCCCTCGGTCATGCCATCTTGCTCCATCAGCATGGAGGGTTGTTCACAATCTATCAGCATCACAGACTGGCCTTAGCTTTTCTTTCCTTGCATCAAACCGCTTCACGCTGCTGGGAAGCCAAAGACAAAAGTTCTCCAGGGGATAATGCAGCTGTGACCTTCCTGGATAAGGAGAAGAATTTTATTTGTGGGGTTGTCTGTTCTGCACAGGGTGCAATGTAACCTGGAGAAACCTCAGAAAGTTTTAAATGAGCTAGTTCTTGTTCCAGAAAAAGCCCAGGTACAGCAGTGCAGCACTCGGGGTAAAACAGGCTGTAGGCAGGCAATCTCTAGTCTGTAGGCAATCTAGAAGATGTCTTGCCCCAGCTTTGTGTTTTGCATTGCTGCCCACGTTTAGAGATTGTTGCTACTCTGATCTGCTCACTCAACTACATCTGTGAGTGCTCCCAAACCCACCTCAGTGGAAACGAGAAAGCTAAATCTGAATTTGATGTTTAAATTAGGCTGCTTCAATTGACCTGGCTCACACAAGTGGCTCAGTGGGCACCAACAGAGAAGCCACCTCCATAAGCTGGCAGGTCTTGTAAAGCAGGGAGCTGTAGCCATGGCAGTGGGATGCAAGGAGATTTGTGTCTGGGGCTCCACCATGCCCCCAAGCGCAGACACACTGTGCTTTCCCTCCCCTGTCGGAGGGCTGCACAGTCCCCTTGAATAGCTTGTGCTCACAGAAGAAAGATTTTGGCTATTGTTGCTTGATCTCTTGTTGCATTAACTTGGCTATCTTCTTAACTTTGGCTGCAGTCACTGATATGGAGTGAAGATCTTAGCAAGTTTGGTGATTCCAACTGGATTTCTGCAGTTTTGTGAAGATAGTTTATGGCAGACTGGGAGGGTCCAGGGTATTATTTTTAAGAGCATGAGGTACCTCTTGTATGTGTCTGCCTTCAGGGGACATTGAACTGGGAACAAAACCCAGCTCCTTGTGATTCAAAGATGCCGAGATGCTCTACAACACCTAACAGCTAGACGAAACAGCTAAGAACTCCGTGCAGCTCAGGTCACGGGGAATGGGGACCAACAAACTTCACAGACAAGATAAAATCCTCCTATGAAGGTAACTGCTCGATAAGTGACATGGGTTTGAAATTAAACCAGCTACCATCATCAAATTAAAAACAATACAGTTTGGAAGACCCAGCACAGAACTGCTCTCTTTGCAATTTCAGGACAAGGAGAAACACTCATTGTCTCATTGCATGTTGCATCATTTACTCATTTCACCTTATATCTTATCTAAAGAATAAAAACATACTGAGGATGTCTGTTAGTTAGAGGAAAAACTTGAAAAGAACATTTCCATGTCTGTCTATCTATCTACGTCCCTCCCTATCTATCCTCTAAATTAAGTCTTTAAAAATTAATGATATATTACAACCACCAATCCTGATTAAAATATTGTATGGAGTATAATTTGGCATTTTTTGGAAGTATTTTTAAAAACTATTAAACATTTTTGTTTCCCTGAAAAATTAACTTTTTTAATGGTGGGTTTTGCAAAAGCATCTTTTAAAATTTTCTGCCCAGTGCATCATGCTGTGACTCATGGAGTGCAGTTGTATAGGTCACATCAAACTTCTTTCTTTAAGGAAAACATGATGTCACATACGCAGCCCGATGTGATGTGTCAGAGCACATGAGGGGTCATGCCTGAAATGTGACAGAAACTGTTCTCAGATTCACTTAAAATCTAAGGACAAACAGCAAAGTGCTAGATAAAGCTGTCTCATGATGTTTATAGTATTAACTCTTATACTTTTCTATAGCACCTTTAATCCTAAAATGTGAACATCTCTGGAACAATGAAAACATCTTCTGTTTTAAGTATGGCTTAATAGGATCTCTTTCTTCCTTTCTTCCTTTCTTCCTTTCTTCCTTTCCTTTTCTTTTTTCTTTTCTTTTCTTTTCTTTTCTTTTCTTTTCTTTTCTTTTCTTTTCTTTTCTTTTCTTTTCTTTTCTTTTCTTTTCTTTTCTTTTCTTTTCTTTTCTTTTCTTTTCTTTTCTTTTCTTTTCTTTTCTTTTCTTTTCTTTCTGTCTTTCCTTTTCCTTAAGAAATAATGACTGAATGTGGATTTCTTCATTTCAGTGAGCTACCTGGATTTGTGCTAAAATCTAAAATCTTCTGAGATACCCTTAAGTTTAGAATTTTGATTTCATTTGACATGGTACTGTCATGCCTAGACTGTTGCTTCAATGATAACATGAAAAGAAAGCTACCACCTACAAAATCATCAGCAGAATATTGACCCAGAGCTACAAAGATATCCTGTGTCCACGACTAAGGACACTTTTTTATATTTAGACTCTCTTCGATGACCACCACCCCTATGCAATGGTTTGGTCAATTAAATATCAATTACTATGGATTCCCAGCTGCTTTGAGTAATGCGTTTATCTGCCTTCAGGTTGATTTTGTATAGGGCAGCACCTATGATAAGAAAGAGGTTTTGGTTAAAATAGACTGACAATTACAATATTTAAATTATTCTCAATGTGAAGGCATGAACACATGTGTATACATGCATTTTATGAATTAATAAAAATTTGAGTTTTATTCTTCTGAACAGAGACACTTAATTTTTCATAATACATTTTATGAAAGTGGGCCCAGCCATCACTTCAATGAGAATTTATACTTAATATTCAGTCCCAAAATCTCTTACAAAAAAGAGGAATCCATTTTACAATATCACATTCTGATAAATCTTTGACCAGATCTGCTCAAAAGTCTGAACAATGTTTGTTTTTCCTCGAGTCCAGGCCTGCCCTGTTGCATGATGCAGATTGCTTTCTGTATGTAGTAATGAACCCTTTCTAATTACTCATATAAAAACCATTGCATCTCATTTTTCTCTCAGCTGTGTTGCATTGGTGCAATATTTTTCCTCTTTACTTGCACTAAGACAGAAAATTATGTACTCTGTCCATGCCATGAGTCTTTCAAATAATAGATCTGTATTGGATTACTGTCTTTATATTTAAAAGTTTCAGTCAAGATTTCTAAATATTCCTTAACACAGCACTGTTAATGGGAATAGTTGCCAGATGAAAATGATTAACTCTAAGTTCTGTGCTTCTTCTTTACATTTAGCAACCTCTTTGGAGTAATTAATTGTCCTTTCCTATTGAAAATCTTCATTGTTTGGTAAAAGTGCCAGTTTTTTTGAAGTGCAGGACCAAAATTCATTTGATGTCTTTGCCTAAAAAAAAATCTTTAATTTCCTGACTCTTCTGTGAGAACAAATGTAGTTAAAAAGGGCTGATTGCTCTTTTCTAGTACTGCCATTGGAGTTACGTTTGGGGAGATGCAAGTCATCATTTCTTCTTCTCCTAAACTCTTCTAAAATGTCACTCTTGACACATACTGTATATACGCTGCAAAGTGTGCCCAGCTCCCAGATCCAGGCTTGGATCCAAACCTCTGGTCTGGCCAAGTTTTTGGTTTTTACTGCATACAATCCATGCACGTGTCTTTGCTTCCATTCTGATGCATCAGTTCAAAGAGAGTTCAGTGCTAAGGAGTTACAGGAATATGTCCCAGAGTCCTTAATGCCTCCTCAAGCAGAGCCACTTGAAGGACTGGTTCATGGGAGAACCTGTCTGCATATCAGCTGCCCCAGCTTGAGCCTGTGTCTGGTGTCCCCAAGGATGAACATGGGCAGGCACGTGCTTCCCATGGGAGGTGAGACGGGCTTTACTTCACCCCCAGTTGCCTCCTGCTTGCTGAGATAAGGAGGAGGCATTCTGGCTCTGTGTCACTGCAATGCCACCCAGCTTTGGTCCAGCCACATAAAGGCAAACGAACCATCTTCTTTTTTTACTTCACCGGGAAGTGTTGCTCACAGGGCTAGCACTGGTGGCACCCCTCTGCTGGGACCAAAGCTGAGCAGGCTGTACCCCAACTTGCAGATGAGGAAGTACTACTGTGGGCACATCTGGGCAGGAAGCGGGGAGCTCTTGGGCTACAGGCTGAGTCAAGAACAAATTCCCATCTAACCTGTCTGGATACCACGGGCTTCACGATTTTACAGAGTCAAGATAGAGAGTCAAGAAAAGTTAAACACTGAGCAAAATGCATTCACTCATCCTCAGGGGCACATCAGCCTCCGTGAATAACAGTGCATCCCCAAACCCTTGTTTCAGTTTATTCCCTTCTCCTATCTATATTCAGAAGAAAGTGGAAGCTGTTTCCTTAAAATATTCATAATCCTTTTTGTGCAACTAGTTTAAGTTCTAAATTTAACTTTCCCCCTAAAGCCACAAAACACTATTGGTAATAAATTATCTCTTTCCCTCCTTTTTTTTTTTTTCCTATTTGGGAAGGAAAATAAATTGTTTATTTTTAACAATTCAGTTTAGAGGAAAAATTATAGCATAGTGAATAGCAAGTAAATTAGCAATTCTGTCAATTATCCAAACCAGCAGGTCTTCTATTAACAAGAGCAGTTTGTGGCCCCTGGATTACGAAATCAATCAGGCAGTTTATTTTTCTTTAATTTCAGGGAATCAAGTAATTGTAAATCAGTCAAAAGCCACATGTAGGACTTGTATTTCCCTGTGTTGCATTGATATCGCTGATTTAATATCACTTTCTTACTCTTTTTGATTTATTTTCTGAAGCTAGGGATGCTGATTGTATGTAATTTATCCCAGATTAAGGGCAGTTATTAGATACCCAGTCCAGCACCTCTGAGGCAGACAATACCTTCACTCTCTCTGTAAGAAATGTGCTGAGAAAACTTGACACTCAGACAAAGGGCTGTTAACTATGCTATGTGTAGGCTGGGAAAGGGGAGCTATTCCTTCTACTCTGTTTTGTTTGCAAATTTAATGGAAGACTTTTTTTTTTTTTTTAATCGGGCAGATATGTTGGCACAGAGAGCAGCTGGTGGGTTAGCTGTCCAAGGCAGCTCAAATAAAACTTAAATACACAAGTTGTTTCATGTCCCTGTTCTGAGGCTGGATTTTATTGGATTGTAGTAGATAACAGAAAGCTCTGAGTAATATGTAGCAGAGACTACCATTGTGCAAAAATTGGGATTAGGGAGGAAATATCCATCTCCATATTTTGCCCTTCTTAAAAAGACAAATGAGACCTAACTGAGTTCTTTGCCTTTGTCTTTACTGTCTGCTCACCATACCTAGGAAGCAGGAAGCTTTGCATTTGGTTTCTTTTAGATCACTTGACATTTGCCACTTGTCAGCCTCCAACTTTATGGTCCAAAGGCCGTACAAAACTACATGTGTAAACACACCTCAAGCTCTTTCTCTGAGGCCTTGAGTTGGTGCCATGAAGCGGAGCCAGAGTCATAGCTGTCGATGCTGGGAAGCCTACAGACTAAGCCAGGGAGAAGAGGAGCATGGATAAATGGTACTACAGACATTGGCCTCATCAGCTTCTACAGCCCTAGAGGGACACTGAGCTGAGAAGAACTCAGAGCAGCTTTAAGACTGGCCTAAAATATGCCCTGGTGAAAATCAGTCCTTTGGATCCAGAAGCCCCCTGAAGTAATTTGAAGCCATGCTGGCAAGCTCTATTGTAATTGACAGTCTGCTTTATAACATAGGTTCAGGACCAGAGATCTTCCTTGGAAATTCAAATAGCAGTCAACTGCATTACTGGATTGCATCATTTTGCCTTTGAAGATTAAAAGAATTCAATGGTTAAGATTAAAGTATACTTTCACTGTGTGAATGCATACAATCCACCTACTCAGGGAATTAGATGAGTCATTCAAAAATTCAGTGCATCAATACATTATTTTTTAAACACAAACAAAATTTGAATTAACAATGGCAACAAGTTTGAAAAGGATGTGAATGGGCACATATTTGCTTATGAACCTTCATGAGAAAACATTTATGGTTAAAGAGAATATCAGTTTAAAAAACCCTGTTTCTAGAAAGGCTAACATCAGAAGAGAAATAGTAGATCTATTTTGCAAGGTCGGTCTCTGCAGCTGGTTCTAAATTGTCAGGGACAAAGTTGGTATGAAGATGGATGGTATTTAAGGCCAGAAAGCATCTTTAGATCAATCTAACCTGAAATCCTTAGTGCATCGCATATATGCAGTTAAGCATTACCTCTATGCTGAATTCAATAACATCAGGGGCAGGCGCTGATCTCTCTGGTGACAGCGACAGGACCTGGGGGAATGGCATGGAGCTGTGACAGGGGAGGTTCAGGCTGGGTGTTAGGAAAAGGTTCTTCACCGAGAGGGGGGGCGGGCACTGGAACAGGCTCCCCAGGGCAGTGGTCACAGCACTGAGCCTGCTGGAGTTCAAGAAACATTTGGACAATGCTCTCAGACACATGGTCTGATTTTTGTGTGGTCCTTTGTGGAGCCAGGACGTGGACTCAATGATCCTTTTGGGCCCCTCCCAGCTCAGGATATTCTATAATTCTATGATTCTATGTTTGATGAAAGATCTCCCAGAAAGGCACCTGGTCCTGTTTTGAAAACACTGAGAACTGGAGAGCCTAGCTCTTGACTAGGCAGGCTGTAACAAAAGTTGCCCAGTTTCATGATAAAAATGGTGTGTCTTTTCTCTGATTTGGATCTGTGTGACACACATTTCCCTCCAGCGCTTACATCTTCTTAAGCCTTTCCGCACTGGATTAGAGAGCTCAACGGAGCAGAGCAGCAGACAGCCACCCTTCAGTCAGTCAGATGTCTTAATTACAATGTCAGCTATATGAATGATCCAGGAAAGGAGCTTTGCAATTCCTCTGCCTCGCTGGAGCACCGAGAGTACTACCTTGTGTGCAAGGGCTGCACTGTAGCCTAAGCCTGCTCTTCTGTTCCTGGAAGCCTGTATTAATTACCCTCCACAGCTGTAAAACCGAAATTGCACAAAGGTGATTCAGCTTTTTAGCATCCAGTACCTCAGGGAGAACAGTGTGCTCTCCATCCTGTCCATGGACTTCCACTGACTACTGACTGCTCCTCCGCTCTCACTGCCCTGCAACTAAGGGCAGGATTCAGCCACAACTTAATGACAAGTATAAAATGTGGCTAGGTCTGGACCGTACAGTCAAACCACTTCTCTTCAGTAACATAAAGGTTCTTCAGCGTTGCTGTGGCAGTGCAGAGGTGCCTTACAGTGAATAACAGTTTTATTTTACATTCAATTAAAGGGATCTTTTTATTGCCAAAGTACCAAAGGAGACCATACTAAGATGCAAGCTGAACTTTTGGGAGGCTACATCTATGCTATGCAAAGCAAGAAAATGCAGAAATTCATGAATCAAGTTCCTTGACCTGACTAGCAACCTCCACAATGCACAGGACAGTCCTCTGAGGAGATGCTAGCTTGGGTCCTCTATAGGAGCTATGAAGTCCCACCTCTCAGCAAGGTTAGAAGACGTAGGTGTAACAGATAGCCCATGCAGTCAGACTGCTGCTGGTTCCTGAATGAGCTCAGTAACCACTAACCAAGGGGTCTACATACCTTCAGCAAAGCTTTTGAGTCAGTATGTCCAAAACCCTGTGCTCACGCTTTTGGACTTGCAAATATTAGTAATCTGTAGTTTCTGTGCTGAGATCTGGATGTGTCAATTTAGAGGCCTTTCCTACCTTGTTCTCTTTAAGTCGATGTATACATGGACTATACTGACCAGGCTTCATCTGGAAGAGAAGCAATCCAGCTGCACATGTTTCAGTGATCCTTCAGCTCCACTGCCTCATCCTTGGGATGACACATGTCACAGGTGATATAATGTTTTCTTCCACAGCTCAGGAGCAGACTTGTTAGTCGTTGGAGAACTCAGCACAACTCAATTAAATTTCTTCCACTACCTAATTGACATTTAGTCAGCTAGGAAGAAAACAACACCAACAGAAAACAGTCCTTGCTTTCAGTGAAGATGTTATGAAACTTCATGATCCCAATTGGCCAAATGTGAGGAAGAAATGAGGAAAATTTAATTAGACATTGCATCGCCTCTCCTCCAAGATTAAATGTAATATGTTTGTGGTTCCAGCTTTCCTTGAGGATCCTCCTACTCATGTCAGGCACACAGAAGTGTTAAAACATCTGTGACAGCATGATGCATAATATAATATGTAATCTGTGGTCACAACATCAGGGTTAACTTCCAGCCAAAGAAGGTGATTGGGCTGCAGATATGTATGCTAAAGGTCTGAGGCTCTTAGCATTTGTGATAAAATTGATCTCTGAAGGTGAGATGGACTTGTACAGCCAGTGCCATTGTAATGCAGAGCATGCCTCAGCTTTAAATGTTGTTGGAGATTGCTCTTCAGAGTGATACAGGACAGTGTTCCCATCTTTGGGACCAACACCCTACGATTTCCAGCATTTAGCAATCCCTAACACCACACTTTGAGCTATTGTGTTTTTTTTTTTTTTCCAAACAACTCCTGAAATCATATAAACATAAGAAAGCATACAGACGTCATGATCCTACTGCCTCTTAACCAAAGTACTGTGACATAAAACCTACGAACTCTCCCTTTTCTCCAGAATCTGGAGAGAGGGGTTAATCAAGAAGCAACAGATGAAACTTGACTCAATAGAACTTTGACATGATCTCAGCGGTATTTGTCTTAAGCAGTCTAGGGGAACCCAGTCTAGATCAAGTTTCTTTCTGGTAGTCCATGGACTTACCTCTTGTTTTTTTTAAGATATCAGAGGTGAGTTTCAAAGTAGCTACTAACAACAGTTAAATAGTATGTTAAACAGTTAAACAATATGCACACTCCTATACATGTTGGGAAGGCAAACAAGAGGGAGGAGAAATAAACTTTCATCCAGTTTTCACAACACCTAATTCTCATATGATGACATTGTAGAAGATGGTCCATAGATTTTATTTTTTTTTTGAAAATTGATTGAGTGGTTCTTGTTGAACAGAGTTGAAGAAGAATGCTCTAGATGAAAATGCAACATAGCTAGTGCAAATCTGGTTTAAAAAATTTGTTCAGAAAGTAGTTATATGACTATCTTCCCAACTTGGAGATGTGTCCAAGTAGTTATAACATGTACTTAATATTCAGCATTTCATTAATGGTTTGGATGATAGAGTAGAAACTATACCTGTTAGACTGGCATATGACACTCAACTGGGAGGGGCAGCATGAATGGCGAAGGAATTAAATGTTCTTGACAAACTGAAAAAAAAAAACCCACCCACTGGGCTAAAAAGCTGCAGCTCAACAAGCAACATTCTATTCTTAGGAAGAAAAATGCACAAACCTAAAATGGGGGTTTTCAGTAGACACATTTTCTGAAAAGAGTCTAGGGATTACAGCAGATCACAGCCTGAACTTACATCAACCATGTCACATCATTTGGATAAAACAATGCACCAGGATGTGTGAAGAGGAACACTATTTGCTTTACTCACTATTGATAAGGCTTCACTTTAGCATAGTGTCCAGCTTCAAGCATTATCCTGCAAGAAGGATGTTGAGTCCAGAGGAGAGTAGGTATGGGTGCAGCAGTCCTAGGAAACAAAGTGTACGTGGATTGAGGAAAGCAACTGAAACGGGTTATTACAGAGAAGACTGAGTGAGACAGTCGTAGTCTTCAAACAATGTTGGGTTTCATAGTATGAAAACTCATGGGCTATGTGGTTATTGAGGTTAGATGTTAGGAAACCTTGCTAATGGTCAGGAAAGATTGATAGGAGAGGATGTAGAGTCTCTGTGATCCTACCTTGAGGCAAAACAATCATTTGGTGCATCTCAGACAGGACCACTAGACAAGTGAGACGGTCTGGATGCACAGCTGCCAGCAGCATGTGTGTCCTATCTACCTTCTGCTCTGTCGTGGTGTATTTCATATATGCTACCTCCTATTTTTACTTGTGTTGAGCTTCCCATATCCAAGGTGCTGGGTTTTCTATCTCACATTTTCACTGGTTGCCTCTATTTTTACTGCTGATCATCTGCATGAGAACGCTTTTCTGTACTAGTTCTTTCTGGCTTTACACCAAATAGAAGCTTTTAATGAGTTACTCAGTAGGAAACAAAATAATCTGTATTTTACTACATGTTTCAGAAGCCACAGAAGCATTATTAGAGCACATAGTAAGAATTACTGTCAAAACTGAGTTTCACAATATCTGTAGAGCAGGTAGGGCTCCTGAGTACATAGGAAACAATAATGGAACTGAGTTGCACTATGTAGAAAGTAACAGCTAAGAGTAATCCCCTAAAGCAAGTACAGCTATGGTGGTGCAAACCAGGTCTAGCTGAGACGAAAAACAGGCTCAAAAAACTTGACTCATGTTACATTATCATAAGATCAGCTTCAGCCTCAGTAGACAAGCTTCCCACACTGATTTTGATTAAGCTCTTGTCACATGTAATATTGATTTCTACTACATTATTTCTATTCACACAATGTGAAGGAGGCGGTCTGTCCCTATGAGCATGGAAGGTCTGTGTGTCCTTTAGAAAATATATAGAAAGTAGTCTGCCCTTCCAGCATTGATTATTGTTTCAATACATGCAGGAGCAGGAAAGCATTATGCATGTGCATTTCCCAATGGCTAGTTTCAGCACTGAAGGGAGAAGTAACATTTGCATTCTTTAAAGAACTGATTGAGATTCTAAAAACAGATTGGAAACTTAATGGTAAGAAAGGCACAGCTTGAAAGTCTTTACTTTTTGGCATGAAAGTGTGGACCAGATTGACACAATCTGTGACGTAGTTTCTAATGAAGCATTTGTAATGAGACATTTAAAGCAACTCAAGAGGCCTCTCTATCCTGTTGGGAAAGGAACACAAGGAGCACATATTTGAAATTCATTCAGCAATGAATACATAAGCTGATCTTGACATGAATTTAGAGTAGGATTCAATTGTAGATAGGTGCTTGGGGAAGAACTTGCTTGTAGCAAAAAAAAGAAAGAGAGAGAGAGAAAAAAAAATTAAGAGCTAAAATAGTTGGAGGAAGCTCTTGGGAAAATGGCCAAGAAGAGAGCGAGGTATCTGCTTATTGAGCTGTTGAATCATGGAACTGATTTCAGTCGTAAAACTTTGTGCTGAGATTTCATGTAGAGACAAATTTGGTTTTCTCAGTAGGCAGGTGGGAAGGGTGGGACCTCTCGATTTCTGCTTCTCTTTCACATTTTGCTTACCCCAGGTAGCGGGGTGCCTTCGGTGCTCACTAATGCTCTTTAACAAGCCCATTTTAAACCTCTGCTCTAGCAGAGGTCAGTGTGATTGAAACATTATTTATCTTGTTTAGATGTTTATTAATTAGGCTACTCAAAGCTTCCCACTAGGCTTGATCTGGATGCACTAACATCTGTTAAAATTATAGTTTACCTTATTTGCCTGCTAAAAAACACCTGTTTGCCTACAGAAAGCCACAACAAATGAAGGACTGTGCTCTAACTATCTGACCCTGCTTCTGTAGCTCCATTTCCTCATCCTAAAAAATTGTTTTTTCTTGCTTCCTTTGCTAATTATTTACGGATTAATTTTCTACCTAATCTGCTTGTATAGTTCTTTGACTATAAAGTCTTTTTAAGTGCCAAATATTGCTATTACTGCCGATTAGGTTATTAGGTAATAATCAGTAGCTGAAACAGGACTTCCCAGAATGAGAAAAAAGTCTGGCACTCTTCCATCCTCTTTCCCATCCAAGGAATGGCTGATTCGCTCCGAAGGGCGTGCATGGCATGCTTGTAAACACCTCTCTGAGGTGCATGGCTGGTGTGGTCTTATACACAGGTGTGTTTTAACACCTGATCATGAAATTAACTTTTGGATGTCATGACAGCTATCACTTTTAATGACAGGAGTAGTATATGCCACACTGCAGCCACCTTTTAGGACAGTAATGTAGGGATGTGAGAGCCTGAAAAGACTGATGCCTTGATTCATGTGGTCTGACTTCTGCCCCAGTTTCTGTGCCTAATATTTCCCTAGTCTGGCTCTAGGCCTTCAGAAGTGCTAATTGAAAACACTAGACACAAGGAGTTAGGTGAAAGTAGGGCTGAGTGAAGCCAGGCACAAGCTTCCTTCTGTCGCATACGAACGTCAGAGAAATGGCTGATTACAAAAGCTGTCATCTTCCTCAGTAGTCGCGGGCCGAGGTCTATCTCAGGCACAAGGTAGATTCTTGTCCTTGAGACATTCTCTGATTGATTTCACTGTTGGGATATAAGTCAGGAAGGCACTCCAACTCTAGCCTCCAAGGTTAGGTCTGCAGCATCTTCTAGGCCTGGGATCAGATGGCACCTTGCTGAATCGTGTCACTGAAGGAGATGGCTTTATGTTGTCAAGTGTAATAAACCCAAATGTTAGCATGAATTTGCTAACAAATGAAGGTAATTGGGTTCTTCAGGAGGGAATGAGATGACAGCTTTTACTGTACTTCAAATATCAGTCCCAATTACTGTAAATACGATCATGATGCAAAACATTAATTAGGAAAATCTGAACTGTTTGAAATGTAGAGTCCCATATGAATGATTAACTACATGCAAAATATTGTGCCTGATTAGAGGCATTCTACTGAGACATCCATCTGTGAGCTCTGAAATAAACCTGGTGGGAGAGGAGGAGAGATTGCAGCACAGAGGGGCTGGCATGGTTGAGATGACCTAGGAAGCTACTGGGCTGTGCATATCTCCTGTAGGGTTATAGGGCTTCCAGGACAATAATGCCCATGTACCCTATATTCTGTACTGTAAGAATCTTCAGAAAGTATTTCAGGAGTAAGGAAGTCAGGCACTAAAACAGTACGGGACTTACTCAAAGTCACCTAGGGTGACAGAAGCAGAGAAAGGAACTGAGCGTTGGTTGTCCAAGTCTTAGTCTAACTCTAGCTCTTACGCAAGGGTGGAAGTGGCTGTCCACAGCCAGGTGGGAAATAAAACTTCTCAGAAAAGACGATGATGAGCACACAGTTATGGAAAGATCAGGGACAGCAACCCTGTCTGTTAGTCACCCCAAGTACCCCAAGGTCCCAAGGTCATGGGAAAATCCTAAATGGCAAAGGACATTTTATTGAAGTAAATAATACCTGGATAAGGACTTTAGGATGTGGCTCAGTGATAGAACTGTTGTAAGGAGAAAAAAAAAAAAAAGGAAAGAAATAATCTCTGATATTGTGACTTTTTTTTTTATTCACGTGTTCTTTGGCAGAGAGATGGACCATGAGAGCTCAAAACACTTCATCTGTTGGCTTGCATCTTATTTGAAATGCATTGGTCTTCTCAGTTCATTAAAAATACTAAATAGCTACGCTATTGCTGTTTTATTATGAAACTTGGATATATGTTGCCAAATGGGCTATTTTAAGCAAAATATTCTGTTGTAGTCTAAATGTACTATTGTTTCCCATTTGGACATGCGTCTGTAGCCACTGAAACATAAAAGCTCACAAAATGGTGTTTTTTTTTGTCAAAACCTTGGTGAAAGAATCAAGCAACAAAGGATAATTGTTCGTAGTTTGGACTCCCTTTTTCAGTCAGTTCTTAGCCTGAAAATCCCCTCTTTTTTTTTCATGGTGGTGCCACATTCATTGCTGGTAGAGCTGCTTACCACCAGATCACCCACTGATCCAGCTGGATCGTGAATATACACTCCCATTTCTGTCAAATTACTCGGATCACGTGCTGTGGTATTTTTGCTGCCTCCATCTTCTGTGCCAGCTCTAGAAGGAACAGATGATATACCCAGAGCAGCACAAACTCTGCTGGTACAAAATTAACTTGCTTTTGAAGAATTCCTATCCAGCAGCTCTTTGCAACCAGGTGGCTGCAGCACTTTTGATCCAATGCTGGCAGGTGCCCGGTCAGATTTGCAGTGCTGAGTACTCAGAGCTGTGTGCCCAGAGCTTGCTGTGATCATGTCATGAGCTTTTCTGCTTTTCTTTCTCAGCAGCTTTAGTTTTCTCGGCCTCGTTCAGATGTATAGCTTTCCAAAAACAATGTCCAATAAACTTCCCCCGCTAGTTATGCTGACGTATGGCTTTATTGGTGACGTGTGTGCATTCTGGGGACAAAGAAGAGTATCACTTATTGTCTGATTCCCTAGAGTACTATAATTGATACTTACGTCTATCCCAAAATGGAAGGTGGCAGTTACATTGATTAGTTCCAAAGAAAATTGGTTTAGTGCATAATAATAAAGTGTTATACAAATTATGTAAGAATATAATAATGGCAAATTTAAACTATGTAATATCCTAGCATTTGAATTTCATATCTCAGTATGCTCTTTTATATGATGAAGTAAAAACAGGATTATTCCTGAGGAGCTTATGAAAATTTCCCTTAAAGTTCTCTATCAGCTAATTGTTTAGGATCCCTTCAAGAAATTCCCTAACCATTGATTATGATGCTACAATTTATTAGCTTCCTCTTGTTGATTCTGAAGTAAAAGTCTTTAGTGGGCTGTTTTCCTAGAATAAATGAAGTTAATGAAGAAGGTTTAAGCGTCAAGATTTTAATATAAACAAATATAGAAAACATTTTGGAAGCTGTAAGAGGAGGCTTCTTTTGGGTGACTTTTGAAATCAGTTGCTAAAGGGTAATGCAGGTAACAAGTGATAAATGCCGTTAGGTGACAAAAAAACTGGTTATTCACTGCTGTTGATGAGGTCTCTGCTCAGTTTGATTTGAAAAGCTCCGCTCTGCAAAGCTTCCCCTGAAATCTCACTGTGTGGTTCTCTCAGCAGAGACGTACCCGCTCTGCCTACCATTGCTCCAGTTTCCAGTGGTAACACCAGGATTTCCCCTTGAGGATGACTGCACAGAGGGAACAATTCACAGGGGACTGATTTCCCAGTTTGGCCACACATCAGCAGGGCAAGAAAAACCTCAGATACTGCAGGTGATCAGTGATGCTGTAAGCGAGTATCTCCGGTGCTCTTCCTGCTTTCTTACCCAAGGCCCCTGGTCAATCAGAAATGTGACGTGAGTTCCTATCTGAAGTGCAGCGTGCTTCGCTGTCACTGAAAGAGCTCCTGGTAATTCATCCGCAATGTAGGACGCTTGTCACTGACGAAAGGCCTGGTGTTAGTTTTAAGCATGATTTGACTCATGCGTATTTTGTAGTGTGTTGCTCTAGTGCTCAATTTAGGGACAATGAGACAAGATTAACTCATGAATATTTGCATCTGAGGTAGTTATTCTCATTATATTGATAATGAGTGCTTCTGGCTGTAGCCAGGAGTGAACAGTTTCAAGAACTCTAGGAAGTGAGCAGTAAGAATTGAGGATGATTGCTTTCCAGAACAGTTAATCCCCAAAACTGAAAAACAGGTTATACTACTTCTAACAGCACAGAGAGCTGAGAGACGCTAAACAACGCAGGTCGGAAGCATTATAAATCATAGTGAGCCCAGCCATCTTTTGCATCTTTCCACCTGAAACCCAGATGGAGCAGACATTTGCTAGGCACAAGATAGCTGAGTTCTAGCACCACCTCTTGGCTCCCACCTGTAGGTATGGGATGATTCGACCTAAATAAATGAATACTGGGGAGTCGGGAATCTTCACCTTTTTGGATAAAGATCATTCAGTTCTTCTCTTCTTCTTGGAGAGATGTTATTTCCTCAGCTAGAGGCCCACAGCAAGCAACATACCAGTCTCACAAAGCACTGCTGGGATTTCTGATATTCCCACTGGAAATCTGAGCTGTGATTGACCATCTTGTTTATATTGTGGAGGAATCAGTTTTCTACAACATTTTGAAAATAATTTCCTTCATTTTCCAACGTAAGGGCAGCAATGTCAGATGCAAAGACAAGAAATGTCTTTGCAGGAAAAGGAAGGATCCGGGAAAAGAAGGATCTTGCCAGTTTTACAGATGGGTTGTATAACTGAAGTTCTCTTTTTGTTATCGCAGTCACATTACATGTTAGGATCTGTTATGGGGCTTGTTTATTTTTATTGCAGATGTCATTTACAGATAAAGCACTTCTCAATCAATCCTTGTTCAGACAGATTCATGAAAGAAAATTCTATATTATTCTATTAAAATTCTATTCTGTCAAACACAAAACCTGTCACTGGATCACAAAGTCCCTGAGCCGCAGATCACTTCCCACCAGAGCCCCCGCAGACAGAGCTGCATGGTTGGGCCCTAGCACGCGGCACAAGGGCAGAGAGCACCGTTTGACTGGATGCTGTCAAATGAATGACAGACTTGCACCATATTTGTGAAGTATGGTAAGCACCGTAATGTTTGTTAGTTCTTCAGTGCTTGGCAGGATAGCACAGTTGAAGACACAGCTAGTTTTATGGCTAGTAAGTGTAGCATCTGTGAGTTTCTGGGGGAATATGAACTCGGGATGAGTGCAGCTGGGAGATGCAGCCTGGGACTGGTGTCCTGGGTAGAGGCATGATACTGATGTTGTGCTTGGCAAATGGAGGAAAGTCAGGTTATTCAGAGTATAAAATCCGCATGTGGCCTAACTGAAGTTCTGTTATCAAAATAACAAAATACTGCTTTCTCTCTCCAAAAGCACCAGGAGTTATACATGTCTTGAGTTCACAACAACTCAGTTCAGT
Source organism: Anseranas semipalmata (assembly GCA_013399115.1). Lineage (NCBI taxonomy): Eukaryota > Metazoa > Chordata > Aves > Anseriformes > Anseranatidae > Anseranas > Anseranas semipalmata. The sequence goes on along the minus strand of VXAA01000337.1, from coordinate 89,808 downwards.
CACCCCCAGAAGAGACAAGCCACTAGAAGATTTACTTCAGTTTACATTCTTGAAAACATCTTAGTCTGTCTCAAGCTACATCCTAGCCATAACTGAAGGCTGAAAGGGAAGTATTCTATTTGTACTTCAGTAACAAACAGAGCTTGGTTATTAGTAGGTGTCAATGAGCATGAAGAGATTCTCCAGACTGTTGTCTCTGACTCCTCTGCAGCTGACATGCTTCTTGTCTGATTCTTAGAAGACAAAGGCAAACTGAATAGGACCTCTGTGATGCTGTGGTGGAATTATAAACATAGATGGGAAACTTGTTCCCCGTGGCTCCAGTCATGATGACAGATAGCATGTAAAGATATTTAAGCCATGGCATTCATTCTTCGGAGCATGAGGTGGCTCTGCATCAAGCTCTGTGTGGTAGCTCAAGCAGAACCATGCAGAGTGACAAGGTTACACTTCAGGACAGTGTTCAAGATTTGAAATCTGGCCTTGATCCAAAACTGGGGTTTTGTTTTCATTCTCTCCAAAGGAAGAGTCAAATAACATTTTCTGTCAGCAGATTTTGACTCTGCTTTGTGTTGACTCTTATGGATTTTATAAAGGGATCATTGTGACGTTCATTTTTTTTGAAATGAAGAACTGTTCTGAGGGGCCCAAACCAGGATCTTTATCCCCCCAGATAGTTACCTAGGGTGTGGAGTTTATGAGATGTTTGTCCTCACATGTGGCTAAGCAGATAAAGGAGTAAGGATAGTCCTGTGCCTGAGGCAGGAGACACAGTTCCCAGCTACCACAAAAAATGTGTGCTGCAATTCCTTCGCTCTTAGGATGGATTAATACCTCATTACCTTGCTCCATGCAGGGGCTACTTGAGTGTTTCCCTGGTCTAAATAGAGCAGTGCTGGAAGTGTTGGTAGGTTGTGAAATGTACAGTACTGCTTCTTGCTTATCTCTTTAATTTGGAGTTTGTTTCTTAGCCAGAATAGCAAATAGACCCAGACAGCAATTCCACCTGTTAGGCAAAATCTCCATAGTAGTGAAATTGGAGGGTATCTTGAGTCACACGTATTTACCCATTGTCATAGTTCTTGCTGACATAATAAAGACATTATAATGCAGTTCAATCACCTATTGTCACGTGGAAGCCAATTCACTTACCACTGCCCTTCTTTTGCAGTTCACCAGTTGCCTGCTATTGACATCTCCTTTCCATTTCTGTTCTGCAACAGTCAGCCAGCCTCCATCACATAGCTCTGCCAAAAGCTCTGCCAAGACAAATAGGAGGAAAGTGTGTGCGTTTCAGTTTGGGGCCAAAACAAGTTTAATTACAGTCAGTGTCAGAACCCTAGATTTCAGGATGCACGATTTTTATCCCCACTGAGTTGAAAACAGTACGTTCTCCTCCTGAGGAGCATTAATACAGATAGGATAAGTGGGGTATTGGGACGTACTCCTCACATTACACCCAGGGGCCCTCCTCCTTCTCCTACTAGCAGAGGAAGAGACCTTTCTCAGTTTCAAGCCCAAGAGTAATTCTGACTAAGCTATAAGTGCTTTTGTGTCAAAGCTTTTACTGGGTGTGTTTCCAGGTTCCTCTGAATCAGTCTCTCATAGTAGAGGTCCTGCTGAGCAGTCTGCCTGGGCTGGCATCCCTTGGATGTTCTGAGGAGCTGCCTGTTGAGCCAAGGGTTTTTAAAATCTTCCCTGAGCACAAGACACTCAGAGCAAACTGAAGAGAGACAACCTCAGGGAGTGTATTTGCCAGCACTTCACACTGCTGTCTTACAGCAACACCCAAAGGTCAGTGACACTTACTGTTAACACCTTAAATTTGGCTGCTCTAAAATTATTTTTCACACAGCCTTCACTAAGGGAACTGAAAAAGCTTTATCAGGACATTCCCAACCTTTGTATGCCCATAAATGTAGCTGCCTCAAAAGAGATGCTATCAACTCAAGTATTACTTGAAATGAGACTTATTAAAAAAAGAGGCACCGATTACTTTTCTGACATTGTTTTTTTTTAGTTCTGACATTGTTTTTCAAGTTTAAAAAATGCGTTGGCCACTCTGGTAGCAGCTGTCTTCTCCTATTCAAATTCATTCTAGGAGGAGCTGTGAACAGGTAGATCCTAATGTCTGTGATGCCACCCTATGGCTTTTAGCTTTAGTTCTTGTCTCCTAAAATCTCAACCTCCCTCTGTCATTTAGTAAAGACTTCATCCGGATGAGCCAGGTTATGTCAGAGAGGGGTGCTGACGAGCTCTTGGCATTTACCTACATGCTTGCAGACAAGGTTCAGTTTAATTGTTGATCCAAGGGCACGTATAGCAGAGCAAAGTGAGAGCACACTGAGCTGCTGCTGCTCCAAACTCATGTGCCTGCTCTTGCACAGAAAAGCAAGGAGCCACGAGCTCTCAACGAGACTCTTATATGAGATGCAGCATTGCATTGCCAGAGCAGCATGATGCAAGCTGGGGTAGTCCAAGCATCTCCACACCCATCACATGAGGTAGGCCTGCCCGTAACAACCCTGTACTGCAACCTTGCCTGGGTGCTGTATCCATGCACATTTCCTGGCACTAGTTCTAGCCCAGTCTGTGGGTCTTGATTCCGAGTGGTGTTGGACCATCTCAGCCTTCTGGGGAATGGAGGAGGCTTGGCGGTGGACTAGGGAGTTGCAAAGCTGCTGTATCTCACTCAGTACAGAATGCCTTTCAATGCTAAAGAATATTAGTTCTCTGTGGCTACTCATTAACTTCATTAACTTCATCAACTTCATAGGTAATATTGCAAAGCAGTTCAAGATCCGTTTTGCAGATCTGTTCAAGACCTTCAAATGGCCTGATGTCAGGCTACTGGCATGGCTGTTTCCTGGTGAAGGGGAAATTAAAAATGTAGCGGCTAGGAATACACATCATCCATCCTACTTGATTTTCATATCCACTAGCCTGAAACGGAGGGGTTTGTAATGACATCCTACCATTCAGGGGCCCCAGGCTGAAGACATACCTATTTCTTAGTTACCCGGAAGCTCCTAGTCATAGAGAAGCAGCTACAATAGCCCTGTTGCTGCTTGCCTTTGCTCTCCCAGCATCAGGAGTTAAGAATAAAGCCGGTATTTTCTTCCAGACTAAAATCTTCCTCATTCACTAAAAGAATAGTATATGACAATGTGTGTGGCTGTGCCATCAGTGGCCCCTGTGTTTACATCTACAATGATGACAAAGCAGAAGAGAGCTGAAGGAAGCCATCCAATAAGTAAATTCATTAAATGTATGCTTTGCAGTAACAGCAAGCCATAGTGAGAATGGAATGGTTGAGGAATCTGGAGATTTTGTCCTGTGGAGACTGACCATTTCCTCCACTTATTAGCTGGCATGATTAGTGGTTTTGTTCTGTACTTTGATTCCTTCACCCAGTCTTTCATCTTGGCCATATCAAAACCCACTCCAGCGTTCCCAGACACTGCAGCCCTGAATTAGAGGAACCAGACAAAAAGTCCTGCCAAATTCCCAAGAGTAGACTGTAGTTTGGTATTAGCATTGTCTTCTCCTTACAAAAATAACGTGATGTCAAATAAAACTCTATTAGCCACTGGCTTAGAGAAATGTTTGTTGATCCTGAGATGCTGATGAAAACTACCTTCATGTTCCCAGCTAATTTAATACTACTATTTACTATGATGTACCGCTTGCATTGCAGTAGCACTTAGGATTCCTAGTCACAGACTAGGGCGCCGCTGTGCTAGACACCAGGCAGGCATGGAACAAAAAAGAAAGTCCCTTCCCTAAAGAATTTGCAGTCTTTGGCATGAGTATGGTCATTATAAAGATNTTTTTTTTTTTTTTCCAAGAAACGCCTCATCTTGTTCATTATCCTTCACAATTAGTCTCATGGGGCTCCTCTTCCAGCAACACACACCTGTTGATAGCTGCAGCCTAGTCGGAGCTAAGAGAGACTTTGATTCTTCCATTTTTTAATGAACAACAAATGGTGCATTAGAGATGTTTGCTCCTTCAAATATGCAGACATCTGAATTTCTAATTGTTTAGCATTAGTCATAACTTAAGTAGGACAGAGCAGATTCTATATATAGTCTGTTGCCCAGCCATTCAAGACAGATAGCGCGTTTGTATTTCTTCCCATACCTCCTCACTTGAAGGAAGTGAGAAGGCAGTTGCTGCATCTCTAGCCTCAAGTATTCCAAAAACTGTGCTGCTCCCATCTCTTCCTCCCCCAAATACTGAGATTGTGTTCAGAATCATGAGATTTTTAAAGAAGATGACATTCTGAGCTCTTCCTGTGTTTATTTGGGGATTCTCAGCCTTAATGGTGTAGCTGGGTTGAGTTTTTAAGCTCGAAGGCTAACATTTCCTTTTTTTAGCAACTGTTGAGGTTGTAACAGGATTCCAGGAGCAGGAGTTGCTCTTAGTATCACAAACCTCCTTTAAATCACACTGATTATTTTCCCTCTGTATTCAGTTCTCATTTCTCTGTCTCCTTCTCATGTAGTATATGCTTTTAAATATAGAAGTCTCATGTGTCTTACATTACGAAGGAAATCCTGGTTCACAACAAACAAACGCAGTGGACGTGAGTGAGGGTTTCGCTTTCTGCAAATTCAAACTCCAACTTTTCTCTTGTTCTCTTCTCCTCTGGTGGAAGAGCAGCAGCTTGGCCACTGAAGAATCACAGACACAGCCATTTGCTCAAATTCCTTCTGCCTGGATGCTGGAAAATGCTAAACCAGCACAGCCATGCTCAAATATCTCTTTATTTTCAAAGCGATGCCCAGACCCATCACCCCAGCAGCATGGTTTCCCTGTGCTTGTATCATGGCTACAACTTCAGAGCTGAATGAACTACCATGAGCTGACACTCATGGCTAAGGGAGGCCTGGTGCTGCGTGGGGTGGCAGCAAGGCGAGGTCCCTGGTGCCAGTGGTGTAGTTGATGGCTGAAGCTGTCACTGGCTCAGTGACCCTTCCCATTGGAGTGTCCTAGCTGAACATCTCATCTCCTCCTGGCCTTCGGTGTGCAGTTCCTTGCAGACTCCCTGGGGCGAGCCCACCAGCAGTGGCTGGCAATATGGTCTGAGCTCTGTGGGCTCCCCCTTCTGCCCCTCATCCGATGTCGAATAAAGGGACAGCTCTGGGCTCGAGCCTCCCTGTGGCAGGGACGTGTCTGAGGAGAGGCGATACGAGCATTCCCACCCGCCCTCCAGACCCACACCAATCCCCAGCGCCTGCCCTCCTCTGGCTCAGCATCTCCCCCTCCTGCCCACCCTGGTCCATACCCGTGCTGTGGGTGCCCTTACCCGCATCCCTGCCATCCAGGCTCAATCCAGCACGTCAGCGGGTTGTCTGAGACGTGCGTGAGATTCCAGCCCAATCCCTCGGCCTTGCCCTGGTCCCGGCAGCTGTGTTTGCCAAACACAGGCAGACAGATCGGGCGGGCAGCTAACGAGCACACAGCAAAGTTTCTTTTATGGCGAAATGTACCCAGACACCCAGACAACCAGGAATACAAATTGCTCGGTGCTTTCACAGGGTGCTCGTTTGATGGATTTCCTTGTTGCTACCAATAATTGTGAGATTAGTTCCTGCAGAATTATCATTAACAGCATAGAGGGCTCGCATACATACCCGCGCAGCCTTCTCCATCCGTTATTTGAGTGCAAGAATAGCAACTGACAAGTCTTCTGAGGTAAATATAAAGGTCAGCTGTTGCCTCCCTAGATGAGGGCTGTCAGGAGGAGAAAGGCACAGCTCTTAGCATGCACACTCCTCCCAGCCTGCTTCTACAACAAGACCTTTCACCAACTGCAATGAGAGAGCGCGGCTATAAGGCTCAAGCACTTTTTGGTGATGTCCAAGAGGGTACTTGAATAAATCCTCCTGGGCGCACAAGGCATTAAGCACGGGCCAAAGGTATATGCTTGAAATTCCTGAGCGGTGTTTGCTGGCCCCTGTTCAGCAGGAGGTCAGGCCTCGGAAGGAAAATGGCCTCTGCAGATCCATGAGCGCATGAGCTGAAGCACACTTGTGCTCTCTACAGACACCCAGAGGATGTTTCTGAAGGTATTTTCCTTCTGTTGAAACCCTCAGCCCATAAAAACGTGTCTTGTGGGCAGTATTCTAAGATCAAAAGTATGAAAATTTACCTGTGAATGAAAATAGTTGTCTGGTTAAGATTATGAATTTGGTCTTGGAAAATGCGGGATGCAGTCCTGCCTCATGCACAAGTCCTTGTGGGATGCCCATGATATGACTCTCATGTTGTTCCCCTCTGGAAAATTTGGAAAATTAAGGAACTTTTCTCTCTATCTCACAGGACTGTAGGAAAAAACATTGTAACTTTACAAAGTTATGAGCGGAGCTCTGATATGTTGGTGAGCCACACCAGAGAAAATCCCTGTGACATGAGCACATGACCCACTTTCTGGTGTGAAATCACTTAAAAATTGTCTGAAAGGGAAATTAAAACTGAATGAGAGAGTTTTGAAGACTTCTGGGTTCAGAAGAAATGACAAACAGCTGAGATCCTTATTCATTTTTTTTCCTTATCCTGACCTAGAACATGCTTTTTTGTTTGTTTGTTTGTTTGTTTATTTTTTATTGAATTTCATAATTCACTTTAATTGTGCTTCTCTATGATTAGTCTAGCAGATTCAGCCTGCTGAGGAATAATAAGCAAATGTATTTAGTTCTTAAAATGACTTATTACCTTTAAAATACCTTGAATTTCTCTTCTTTTTCTCTAGATTGCCCTAGAACTCATGATATTTATGACCACAGGATTTAGATTTCTTAGCATCAGGAGTAGCAAAGTGTCAAATGAAAATGTAATGTATACACAAGTCACTGTGTGACTGCTGGCACTGCACGGTGGGCAGGATGTGCTGAGTTCACCTGAAATAGTCACAGAATATAAGATTGTATGTTGGAGAGCTGATCACAAGCACCAAGTAATGATGGTGATCACATGAAGTGGTTATGTGAGAGGACATGGAAATGTTTGCTGAATGCAACAATGCCAGAAAGCCTTACTGCCTTCCGACAAAAGCTAGAATTATAATGAAATATTACACTGTGGTGGAAAGCTGATCTACATCTGGTGTGTGTTCTTCCATGTTTGTATATGGACATCTTCAGAAATACCTGGGGTAAGAGCCATACCCTCAGTTTAATATCATCACTTCTATATTGTTATTTTTAGAATTGCAGGAGCTCTCTGCTATGGTCAATCAATGAGGACGGGATTCTTCTCTTCTAACATTAGCTATTTAAAAATTCAGTGACTAGGCTAAGGTAGCTCTCTGCACTCCCTTTATAGACAAGGGAACGAGGTGAGCTTCTCCAGAAGCCTTAAGATATTATTTTGCAGTGGGTTGTATCATGCACTGGGCATGCTTTGCTTTCCATTAGCTACAGCAGAGTGGCTATAAATTGCCTTTCGGTAGGTGCCTGAGTTTGAGATTGCTAAGTCTAAAGTGCAGGTGCCACCCAACCCAAGTCAGCATAGAGGAGATGGACCTTGCTAATGCTTTTTGTTTCTAGACAATGTTATTGTGCAAAAAATATGCTTGCACCTGGTGTTTGCAGAATGAGTCAAATATGAGTACTTTTCTTATGAAGAGCATGCTAATCTCAAACTGTGTTACTAAATGTAAAACTCTAATCCAGATTTACCTGATGTCTGCCTTGTTTCTCTTCTTCACCCCTCCAGTGATTTCTTCTGTTGTAATCTTCTTCAGGAGTAACAGCTGAGATTTCACTTGAAACTGCTTCCTCGTTGGAGAAATGAGTCTTGCATTCATAGGAAGTCAGTTCTGCATTTGAAGTACGGAGGGAAGTACTTTTTAGTTCATGTATCTGTCTTGTTCTATATCCCTTGTTATTAAGGCATCCAAATATCTCATTGTCTTCCCTGCATTTAATTTGTTGCGAGCCCTCTAACACGGGATCTACAGGGAAACCATGGGCTAATGTGACCATGTTGGATTAGAAACAAGTGTGCATGAGAAAAAACAGACCCTGCTGAGGGCCAGGAGTCAGGAAAAAGGTAAGAAGAACCTGGCAGGTTACACAGCTCTTATGAAAATTGCAGGAGCTATCCTAGCCCACTCCTTTGCTGTATTTGCTGCCACTGTAATTCTTCTAGGGATAAAACTGTCTGCCTAAAGGGACCTAAATAATATTGTAGATGATGAAAAACATAAAATAATCTGAGCCAATTCTAACTGGCATCAGTCTTTTGGAGAGACGCAGCTCTGTATCTTATTCAGATCTCACCCACAATACTAAGAAAAATGTATTTGGATCAGAATGTTTCCTTCTTCATGTTTATGATCTCATTATTTTAAGAGGTTTCATGGTCTTTAAGGGTATATTAAACCTAAAAATGGAGACACTGTCATAAAATCCACCCCAGAGCACATCTGGAGGGTTTGAGTTTAGTAAGTGCCTCTTACATTCAACTGATTGAACTCAGCTCCTGCTTCTTTGAACCTCTTGTTGTTCTCACAGAAAGCTGTGCTGACATGCTTTAAAAGCATACAAATAGCTTCTCTGTGACTGTCTCCATGATAAATTCTGTTCTGTTTTTGTTGTAATACACTTTTCAGTTCATGAATGCCTGAGCTAACGGAGGTAATGCAGAGACAAATCTCTGGTATTACTATTTGTTTTTCCATTTGTGTGTTTATGATGCACAAGATCGGATTCTTTAGCACTTCACTGATGACATCTGAGGCTGGAGGTAGGTATAACAAAAATTAAAGTGTATAGCATCCCTAAGGAGATGCTCAGACCTGGGCTGTGGCCAACCTCATATATTAAGTGGTTTCAACTTCACTGTTTTATTAAGGAAATGGATTTCAGATTCATCACTGATTTAACATCGATAACATACGACCACCTTCTGTGGTCTGTTCCATCTCCTCACTGCAGTGGGACACGTCAAAGCGCATGACCCCAAGCATTTGCAGTCCGTGCAGGATAAAACCAGTAGGGTTTTCAGTGCAGTTTTCCAATTTAAAGGGAAGGACATGATGAATGTTGCAACTGAGGCAGTGGAGGAGCAGGACTGAGACGCAGTGGCAAAGCTGAGGGGATGCAAAACCTCCTGAGAGAAGATCGGCTGGTAAGCCACCCGGCTGGAGACCTCGGTGGAACATAGACCTGAGGGTGACGGGAGAGCACTTCGAGGGGATCCCAACACAGGCTGATAGGAGACCCCGGAGGGCAGGGCCTCCGCGGAGGGGGGCAGACGGGGAGACCCGTGGCGGCGAGGGCGAAGGGGCCACCCGTGGCCGCGTGGGGGACATCAGCCGGCAGCGCGAGGGAAAACCAAACGAGCGCAGCCGCTGCCTCGGCGCGGGAGGACGATGGAGAGGAGCGAGGGCCAGAAGCCAGGCGGGGGGGAGGCCGGGGGGCACCTGCCCTGCCCGCACCCCCCGCACCCCCCGGCAGCCTCTCGGCCGGCGGAGGGAAGCGCTGGCACCGGTTCCTCGGAGCCTCCCGCGCCCCGCGGCCGTCCCGGTGGCGGAGGCGGCGGCGGAGGGTGAGAAGGACCGGGGAGGGCTCCGGGGTGGGGGGGGTGGGGGTCTGGCGGCTGCNTTTCCCCGGAGTGACCTCGCATAGTACGCACCCGCTAGGAAATCTCATTCAAGTATTTTTGTCAATGGGGTGGGGGGGGCACCCTGCTCCCCGGCCCCCGGCCCGGCTGACGTCACCGCAGAGGCGATAAATATCTGTTGATATAATTGGACGTGAGATTTGGGGTTGCGATAGCGAAACTCGGCCCATCGCCGCTCCGACGGGCCCCCATGATTTATTCAGCAGTGGATCGGGGCACGCAATCGGGCTGTCAGGAGAGCGTCAGCTTATTAGGCAAGTTCTGCGTGATTCCAGGAGAGGGTCTAAGCT
>VXAA01000337.1:20835-77899 GCA_013399115.1 Anseranas semipalmata | reverse complement strand
CGAGCTCCTCCCGCAGGAGCATTTTCCCGGGGGAAGCAGATAGAAATCGCGGCTGCTGCCACTTAGCCCCGTGGCGAGGCGCGGCCGGGGCCGGGGCTGGCACCGCCGGGCTCGCGGGGGCTGCTCGGGTGTCGCTGCGTGCCCGGGGCCCGGCGCAGGGCTGCCGGAGGGCTCCGGGCGGGACCCCCGCTCCGAGCTCGTCGCCTGGTCCCTGGGGCACTGAGCGCTGCCGGCAGCTCCAGCCTCTGTCAGGCGCTGCCGAGCGCTGCCGCCCCGTGCGCAGCGACAAAAGTCGCCGAGCGTCACCTCCAGCGCTTTTCTTTTAAGACACGAATTCGGTTCCGCTGTGCGGCTCAACTTGTGCACCGCGGGGCCTTCAAATGCAACCTGGAACCAGCAGCTGCGACCACCTCACTGCACCCGGCTCCGTGCACCGACGTGCCTCTTGCCCATCCCTCCTGCTGTGCGCCTGCCCTGCCCTAAGCCTGTTGCGGCTTAGCAGGAAAAGCGAGTGCAGAGGGAAAAGGAAGAAGCAGCAGCTTTCCTCACCCCTCCTGCGCTCAGCCTCTGCGGTACGGGTCCCGGGGAGTGGGGGCCAGGAGGTGCTTAAACATAACCCTGAGCTGGGGGTGCCGAGGGGGTGGCAGTGTCACCGAGGTCACTGTGCAGGCCGGACATGGGAGGGTGCTGGGGGGAAACGCTGTGCTGGCAAAGGATGCTACTAGTGAAAATCATACCAGCGTTCGAGCTAACAACATCGGTGAAGTGTTTACACCTACACAGGGACGTGCCAAAAAGTGAAGGAATAACAAAACATTAGCAGCGCTCATCCTGCAGCTGTAGCGATGCTATTTTTCCCTTGGAAACAAGAAATTGGAAAACACTCTGACTACATTAAAGCATAGCAATTTGTCCCCATGCTCCCATCCCCTTCAGGACTCTGTCATCTCAAGGGCCGGGTACGATGCAGAGGTCAACTGAGTTCCTGGGAACGAAACCTGCTCGGATGTCCCTTTCCAGGTCAGTGTCTTTGTTGATTCCAGCCAGGCTGTCTGCGCTCGCGGTCCCTCCGAGAAGCACACCAGAAGCCAGCCAGAGTGAGTCATCATTCATTCAGAGAGTTCAACCAGGAGAAGGAGAAGACATGACGAGCCGGCTCGTCACCCCTCTCATGGCGCACGGGAGTTTCCTCCGCCCGTCCTTGAGGGGACGGTTCAGAACCAGTCTGTAAAAGAAGAAAAAGTTGGCAAATGGAAGAGGAAAAGACGAACTGCATTAAAACACATCCGATTTCACCACACGCAGGAAAGCAGAATGAAGTGGGAAAGGGGGGGAAAGGCAGGGAGCATGAAAATTTGGGGGGGCAGCCAGACTTCTAACGCCAGAGAAGTCAGAGGGACTTTTGCCACAGACAACGGCAGAGGAAGGATTACGCTGCAGTAGTGTCGCCCCTGTGCAAAGGGCCGAGCCCTGGTTTGGACACCTCTGGAGCGTTACTGCAACGAAGGTGACAACTGCCTGTTTATAAGCGGTCCTGAGCCAGCTTGGCTTGTGTAGCTGGGCCTCCAGATTGATGTGGACCTAAGCCAAAAGTTATTGTCAGTGCACTGCCACTCAAAATGATCCTTGTTCTGCTGTCATAAAATCTGCCTTGCATGTGTGTTTTTTTTTCTTTAAAGTGTTTTAATATTACTTTCAATATTAACTTCAATTTTACTCAGACCAAGAACAGATAACAAATAATAGAGAAATATAAGCTTCTGATTCTAGTCCCCAGTGCAGAACACAGAAAATCCCAGGACAAATTCTGCCTTTTATTTGCACAGGTATCCTACACTTGCAGTAAAAAGAAAAAGGAATCTGGACACAATATGTTGTATCTGCTACTCACAGGAAATATTATTATATTTTTGATTAGATGGACATTTAACAGGCCAATATAACATACAGAAATGTTTTTACTAGTTCCAATGTTTTCAGATTCCTTTGGCAGAGAATGAACACCAGTTTTGTGAGAGTAACCAGAAATCCTATTAAAGATAAAATATATGAAAATGGGTGATTTGGTAGCTAAGGGATGCCTTCTGTCTTCATCATTAAAAACACAACTTAACATGAAATATACAGGATTTTTTTTCCTCTGTATTCCTATATAAGTGCACACATTATTGTACATTCTTAAAATCCAAATAGTTGTGTGAGCTTTGGGCCAATACTGCCAGCCTTCTCTATGCAGGATTTCACCTTACTCTGGGAAGTTCAGCATGATCTCAGGAGAACTGTCTGATGTCAATATATTACTCGGGTGAGGGAAAATTACAGAGTAGTGTCCTCTGAATTTTAACACTTTTCAGTCTTTTAGAATTACTGTCCTAAAATGGAAAGCTACCAAAGCAGCGATGCTAACATACATACCCAGGAACGAACAAGGAGGCAGGGATGCTTACGAGGAACTGAAGCATGGGATGATATTTTTTCTTAGCATTTTTGTAAGTAAGTACTCAATGTTAAAGTGTACCATAGGAATTAGTGAGAAGTGATGGCATGTTATGTATAAATTGGCTACTGGGCTTCATTCCAGTTACTACTTGTTTGAGTGTCATGACTCCAACAGACAATACAGAATGGAGGTATGAAAAAGTAGCTCCCTATTTCTTTATTTGTATCTAATTAGATTTCCTAGCTCCTTTTTTAGGCCTAGATCCTCAGGTGCTCTAGACTAGACGTATTTGTTCCAGTGAAATACTATCTGAGAATCTTCTTCAACATTTGAAATATGCACTAATCTTTGACTTAGATTCATATTTGCAAAGCAAGGCACCTCTGCTACTCACTGCAAAATACAGGGCTCAGAAAGGGTTTTTATGGACAGGAATCCCTCAAAAGAATATTATTTTTGCTTGCTTACTTTTTAATGCACTTTTTTGAGAACACAGGTGTGGTGAAAAATCTGGGAGAAACAGCTACCTACTTGAATACAAAAATCCTTTTTCAGCAGTGCTGGTGAGAAGGGTTGTTTCCCAGGCTTACTGGAAAGTATTGCAAAGAATCGGGCCCATGGGGCCAGATCTTCAGCTGGAAAGGCACGTAGCTGATTGAGTCCTGATTATGGAGATGTGACTCTCAGACCTGGAAAGTGCTGAATGCAAACCTTTCAACTGAAATGTTCCAAGCCAGATTGCAAAAGTCAGGTATCAGCAGTAAATACATGGCTAGACTTTCAGAGTCGTAAGGGATTCTGTGCTCTCCAGATCTCAGTAAATGCAGGAGCAGAGGTGGTTTATTAGTCCTCTGTGGTGTTGAACATTTTGCCTTTTATTTTTGGAAGGACACCTGCAGTGCCTGGACTAGCTGAAAGTAGTTTTGAAATTGGTTGTGCAATTTTTCACACCAAGTCCTCAGCAGTGTATGCGACCAGGCATGGGACTGTCCCCGTGTCCCCTCCCCATCGCTCCCCCTCAACCAGCAAAGGAATAGGACTGGCAGGAGGTTTAAAACATCATTTCCTGCATTTTCATACTTTTTTACTTAAAACCACAATGGTACCTTGCCATTTCTCTTCTTGTGCAAAATGGGCTTTCTATATCACTTCCACTTGCTATTCCAACAAGCCATTGTCCAGAAATATATATTAAACTAAGTTCAGCTTCAAAGCAAAGAATGATCTGTGGGCTTTAAGTTAAGTAGCTTGTTTGATAGACTTTGGACCTAGCACGTTAGAAGAATTAAAGCCTTGGATGGGAAAGGTGACTGCATTACCTTGTTAACCAGCATTGCTGGTGCTGCATTTCAAACAAAACAATCTTTGTCTACATCACTGACAAAACCATGTTTCATAATGTGTTAAATCCTTCATATGCTGCTGAGATGACATCTTCATGTGTCAGCAAAACAGCATTGGAGCTCCAGCATATTCCCACTGGGTTTGGCTGGATGAAGCATTTTCTCCCTGCACCTCACTGGACTCAGCAGGCTGCCAGTCTGCAATACCTCGATGTGTCTTTCCAAGAGCAATAATCCTCCATCACGCCCAGCTGGGAGTGAAGCAAGTGCAGAACTGACAACAGGGCCATTCCTGGGTTTTTAGGCTTGTGTTTTCACACCTGTGACATTTTAGTATTTGTGCTCTGAGTCATGCAGTCACTGATGTACACTATCCTCATGTGAGGCAAGAGACCATCAAAAGGTGCCAGGAGTGACTCTTTCCACATTATTAAATCCATTTTCCCCTTCCAGTGGCAGCCCACACAACGCAGAGTTATACAATGTGCTGGAATTTTTTTTCAAAGATTTTACAAATCTTTTACAAAGATTTCAGCTGTAGACTTTTACAGAAAACAACTTTTTTTTTTTTTTTTTTTTTTAACTAGGAGGTGACTCTGCAAGGTAGAAAGCAGAAGCAGGTCCCCTCAGCATCTACAGGGTTTAGGCATCCGACCTCTCCATGGGTTCTTGCAACCTCATCCCAGATCAGCTCCCTCTCCCTGTTTCTGCAGTCCCACTCCACTGCCAGAGAAGAGCTTTCTGCTGAGCATGACCCAGCCCTTGCCACATGCCTTTCAGAGGCTTCAGATTCAACACTTCATCGTGTTTGTCCATTGCTATTAGGTAACTGCTGTTATGCTGCTACCTGAGCTTTATCTTAGTCTTGGAGATCTCATGGGTAGGGCTTGTTTTTCACATTACCTAGAATAACAAGTCCCAGCACTTGATTTGGGTCCCTAACAGTAATAAGGAATAACTAAAGTGTTTACCTCAGATTACATTAATCACATTAGGCCAATGCTGAGAGAGTGTTGAATACTTACACTTTGATTTATATTTTCCCCGGTGGTGTCGAGTGACATCAGATGATGCTTTTAATAAGCACCAGGAATTTTCACCAGGCCAGCTCATGAAGTGGGGAGGGAAGCACACCCTGCATGACTGATGGTCGGATTTGTTTTTCACATAAGCAAAGTCCAGGCTGGAGTTTACATGCCAACTCTATGGAGGTGCTGAGCAACCACAACTCCCACTGAAAAATCCATTTAGCACCCCTCAGCATCTGGCACACTAGAATTTGCGTAGATAAACATTATAAGGATCTCAGGGTTTAACAGATGAGTCGTATCAAAGTTATAGGTATTCAGCACTTTCAGCATTTGCTTCCTTAAGCACATGCACTAGTTAAATCTGTACAGGGTTCTAGCAAAGGGTGTGGAAGGGAGAAGAGTGAGTAGGCTGGCTTTATCACAGCCTTTTCACTTATTAGGGCCCAGCAGTTATCCTATTTATGCTGGGGAAAAACAGGCAGACCAGGCCTTCTAGATATTTGAAACACAATGAAGTCCACATGCTGTTTTCTGCTTTGCCACCGCTAATCTCCATAGCCTTTAGATACAAAGACTGGGACAGATGTTACAAAACTTTACTCATCCAGAAGTGAGATATCTGGTCAGGCAAACTGTATTCATTCCCTCTAATGGGAGTGATGAGAGAAAGGAACCACCAGAGGGTGATTTGTCCCATCCTAAAAGAAGCATCTATAGAATGGATTGCCCTCTGAAGGTGCCTGTTTCTCTCTGCTGACTCTAGAGACACTCTTGGTGGCCAGGTTAGACTAGATCTGGCCTCTAAATAATTACACAAGAAAGGTTCTACCCAAACACCTCAGAATATCAGAAAACAGTTTGACAGGAACTGTGAAATTTGACGGTACCATTTCTTTTTACAAAATCAGTAACTCTTAAATTTAGGAGCTGAGTACAAAAGGCGAAGGGTCTTCATAGTCTTCTACAGTTTGATTTTTGTTTTGACTTTTTTTTTTTACTTATTTTTGATGATTTCTGGTAAGGTAGGATCTGGAGAAACCAATTTTATAATGGACCTCTCAGAGGTTGTGTCACAGCAGCTTGCAAGGAGATGTGAGAGCAATGAAGGCTGAAACAGTTGTTTCCTCTAGGTCTGTAGATCACCCAGCAGTACATTTTATTTGACTTAAACATGGCTAAATGATCATAAATTTGTGTAATTAGTCAGAAAACAAAAAATGTTTGCTGGCTTTCTGCTGCTCACAGGAGAACAGATTATGCCTTTGTCAGCAAAGCAAAAATTACCTTCTCACATTTTTTCGACCAAATATAGTCCTTCATGGTGAATTTGTACTAGTTGAAGACTTTGTGTTACCTGAGTATGATATTTCTGACTTAGTGCTGAATTCTCCAAAACCGTATTTACCATCTTGTGGAATCACGGTCTCAGTTTTGACTGTCATAACGAGAAAGGTCTACATTTACACTGAAATTCATGAGAAAAGAATGCATGTGGCCTATTATAATTCAATATGTCCTAGGAAAGGGGTTTATTTCTTACAACTATGTACATGGATAAACTAGTTGGTTACAAATAGCCCTCTTGTACAGCTATATCAAAGTATGCTGGAACAACAGCACTAACCAAAGAAGGTCCTGCCCTTTGGCTCCCCATCCACCTCTTTCTGCTTTCCCTCCATGGCTCACTGTCCATTTGCATTGCTGCAGCTGTTTGCAGGGCTGTGATAAGAATGGGAATGTAACTGGAATGACATCATTTTGTTATTGTTGTTGTTGTTTTTGAGGTGAAGGGTAATATTTTTAACCTGGACCATTTGAATGATTTAGTTCCAACACAGCCCAACAAACAGCTGCATCAGCGCAACTGCCGTGTGTGGTGGCATCTAGGTAGGAATAAGAAGCATGGCCATTTGGCAAGAAACTCCTAAACTACCTTTGATGCCAGGAAAAAAAAAAAAAGGATTTACACCCTTAGAGGCATGTGAGCTACACAATGGTTTCACTGCCTCCTTTTGATCCAGCACAATAGCAGGAGTGTGAATTTGTGAGAAAATGTGGGTCTTGGAGAGAGAAGCAGTGAAAATACAAACTTCTTGTGTCTATGGTTTCTCTAGCCTCAGAAAAAGAGTGGGAAATTAAAGTTAATTCCCATATTTTTTCTAGCTTGTTTAGAAACAACCCCCAGTGTTGACAAGAACAGGCATAATTAAAAAATGCTAGCTGGTCGCAAAACCATCACAGAATCTGTAGGCTATGTTTGTCTGCCTGAAATGTCAAGTGTTACACTTCTGGCACTCAACACTTCCAGGCAGCGGAAACAAAGGGAGCACAACAGGTTATTTTTAAATAGTTTAAACTTTAGTTCAAGCATTTTGTTTTCATATTTTTTATGCAGTCGAACTCCTTCAGCAAAATACCTGGCAGCTGTCACATATATCACAACAATACTCTTTCAAGCTAAGAGGCTGCTTATTTTGCCTGGATCTTTGCTTTTTATTAGTAGAAACCAACAGAATATTCTCTAAATAATTACTACGATTACCTGCCACAAAAACACATATGGTGGCAGACAAAATAATATGCACAGACAAACTCCATCAATCACAGGACTAGCTATGTCACTTTCTTAATAGTGGTTGGCAAGGAATTTTAAAAGTCTATTGGGAGCAAATGCCTTACTTCAACAGATTTTCATTATATACAATTAACATTATGTGGCTAATGTCTATTGCAATGTCTCTTGCATAATGACCTTAAAGAGACCAAATGTAGTTAGAGGAAAACAGCCCAGTTAGCTTATTTTGGTGTGGGATTTGCACATCTCCCATAGGATACCCAGACACTTGAACCAGTAGTGGAAACAGTTTTAGAGAACAGCGTAAGAGGGCGGCTTTCTTCTAGCTGGCACTTGGGATGAACAAATTCCCTTCTCTATGTAACCAATTTTTTTCTTGTCTCAAACAAAAAAGCCAGAAATAAGACACATTTTCAATATTTCACCCACTGCTGCACCTTACTGGAATTACTTTTTGTTGAGAGTAATTAACTACTGATCTGCATAAAACCTAGTCCTGCTAATGTCCAGGAAAATGAAGGAAACCCAAGAGGGGAGTCTTACAAACGTGATTGTTAAGGCTGCATGATCAAATCAGTCTTTCCTGGATTTATCCACACACCATTCTTTGTTGCTCTGATGGTGAAGTTTCTGAGGACCTTCTGATCAATGAGCTATCTATCATTTCTGCTGTGTTTCCAGTCCTGCTGGACAACTGTCTAGCAAAGGAAGAATCATTTTGAGAGGCTGCAGGAATAAGTGGCAAGCACTGGCCACCAGTGCCTGAAAGCTACTCATGGCTACCAGCTCTCCCCTCTTCCTCCAACTCCTGCTTCACCAGATAAGTAGATACTATTCAGACCAACAAATTAAATGTGAAGTAAAAACCTTCCAAGAACTTCTTTGTAATAGTAACCCATCTAATCCATGTTAGAGAAACTTTGCTATTAACTTCCAGGGAGAGGGAGCAAATCTAGTAATGGTTTAGCGTCATGTTTGTCTCTGTCATGTAGTCTTTCCTTTGAGTAATATGAAGTGTTGTAAATTAAAGCTTTTTCTTCCTCTGCAAATGGTATTTTTGTAAAGCCAATGAATGAGACACAGTGCCAGTTCAGCCTGTGACTCACCCCAGAGCTCCATTCACTGGATCAGATAACAGAGCCAGCATAGCTGCGAGGTGTGTAGACACATACCATGCTTTGGAGGTCTGAGTACTGCTTATAGTCACATCATGAGCGATTGACTTAGTTGGGTTGTTGTGTGTGTGGGGTGGTATATGTGAGCTGTGGACACAGCACACATTCTCTGAGAGACAAAATTACACGGATGGAGATGCAGGAAGAAAAGCTGCAATGTCAGCTCAAGCAACAGGTTGCCATTCTCTGAAGTCACTGTGTAACAGAAGCAGAAAGTCTATGCCACAGCTAAAACATATTTCCCTCTTCGTCTGTTGCTTCTGCCCCTTTTCCTCTGTGTGCTCGCTTTTCCCATGTCATCAGTTGCCCAAATCTTCTCCTTAACACAACCACAGCAACTGAACCCGGTAGCCAAGAAACGTCTCTAGTCCAGTAATGACACATCGCTCAGCTAGCAGCACTGTGACTGCCTGGTCAGACGTCTGCACTATCACATCTCACCCATTAGCAATGCTGGCCTGCTCGCACAGTGCTCGGCCAACCTGTGCGCAAGGTGTTAAATCACGCTTCCTTCTGCCCATCTTGCACTGTTCCCAGGTGAAGTCTGAGGAAGCTGTGATAAATACTGCTCTTAAAGCCTCGGATTTGATCACAGTTATTGAGCTGGTTATTATTGGTGTAGAGTACAGACCACAGACAACTGTCACCAGAGCCAAGCTTGGAACTGACCTGCATCTGGGCAGACACCAATTCCATTTAAAAAAAAAAAAAAAGAAAAAAAAAAAGAGGAATCTATTTATTTTATAAAATTAAACTATAAAGCTGCACATAAATATGAAAATGAATGCATTTGAAAAAGTAAATCTGCTGCCAGACATTGAAAATGCTCACCTTTACTGATGGAGGAAGCAACAGCCACCTTTCCTCAATAAGGCATTTTGTAATAGAGCAAGTCAAACAGCAAGTGTGTTTCATCATGAAAAATAGCCACTTCTGTGTGCAGAAGTGCTGAGCCAGGAGTGCTCTAAGAGACCAGGTCTGTATATCAATCACCGCCTTTGGTAGTTGAGATAGGCTCAGGCAGATTTTATAGGGTGCTCTCTAAATGAATGAGAACAATGAGAAATTCAGATCACTTATTCTCCAGCACTGTGGGATCCTCATTCTCTGTTCAGTGAAAGGAGAAGTAGGCGTGACATCTATGTAAGACATCTAAAACATGGTTTGGATATCATGGCACCGATCTATCTCCATTGGATGGAAATCTGGGATAACAGGCTGTCTGAATTAGTCATTGGTCTCCTACTTAATGACATGAAGACTATTCTAAAGATGTCAGGAATATAAATCACCTGAAAAGGGATCTAAGACTGAATTGGTGCTGTGTGATATGACCCTCTCCTTTCTTCTGTTTATTTTTGGGTGTATATACAGCCATCCAACCCGCATCTCCACGTCACACACCGGGTGGGTGGGTGCTGCAGGGAGCCACGCTCCAGCCCCTCGCCTGTTCAGCAGCCAGCAAAGCCTAGAAGTGGCAGGATCCAATATTCAAACACAAGGGCCCAGCCCTAGTTAACTACTAATTACCGCCAGTGGGACTTTCAATATGGCTAGTCAGATAGGCAGGTATTTAAATATTGATCCATCTCTAAGGGTTCAGAGATAACAAGCACTGCTTTACGTGCCTGAGTTCACAGCTACACTGAAAGTCTGAACTGTCTCAAGGTAGCGGGATGACAACTAACCAAATATTTTACAAACTGACGGCTTGTGCTGTTGTGACATAAATCTACCACAACATGATGTAAACCAGCAACAGTTCATCCATGATTAAGAAATAGTTTTTGTTTACACTCTGTTTTCCTTTCAAAATGTCTTAACAGTGAACAGAATGAGCAATGCTTTGAGGAAGAGGCTTAATGGAGGTAGAATTCAGTATTTAAATGAGTTAGTTGCTGTAAGACAACATCTAGGTGAGCCTGGCTTTGTATTAATTTAAACAGGAGAAATAATTTTGTCCATGCTGTCATTGTTGAGTCCTATTGCTAGTAATGGACTGAAAAATGAAATATACATAAATCAGATGGTACCTATGACTCACCAGACAAATCGAAGACCAGACTATTTGAGGTAAAACTTCAGGTGAAATATTTGCCACTCATATTAATTATGAGAAACTGTTGTCTGAAAGCCGGCCTTAATACGTTGCCCTCACGACTCATCACTGCTGCCTCTGAATCACTCGGATAATTCTCAGAAGCAAGGGAAAGTGAGGTGTTAAAAGAGGAGCAATCAAGACTTTCCTGATTTTCTCTGCATGTGTTCGCTAAACTAAGGAAAAAAATATCTCACCTTAGGCAAAAAGTCAAGATGCAAAATGGAAATTTACAAGCAGAATTTGCTACCAACTAAATACCAGCCTGAGTGGCCTCAGACCCGAGCATTACACCTGAGTCCCATCTCGGTAAGTCAAGTTATGAAGAAGCAAAGGCAGAATTTTGAGAGTGTTAACTGAGGTTTTTGCATCTAAGGTTTGCCCTGTATTTTGGCTACAAGTTGAACACTTTTTTTTCTCAAAGTGAAATTTAAGAGACATTTAGGAAGAAGCTTCAAACAGAATTCAGCTGGGGATTGTAGGCTAACTGGTTCATGGGTCCTCTGCAAAAGGCTGAGCTTTAGATGACCCATTTTTCATTCAGTCCAATCGGGCAGATTTTTTAATTGTACAGGCATGAACCCATCCAGTTTTCTACCTAAGAAAAGTTACAGTCCAAGTGTATCCAGAAGTAGAAGGTAAACATCAAGTTGAATTTTGCTCCCTGAATTCCCAGGCCTTTCATTAACACTGACTACAGTTGTTCAAGGGAGCAGAGAGCTTTGGAGCAGCAGCTGGCTTCCTGGGGGAGCGCTGCCTGGGCTGCCTCTGCTGCTGACACTTGTCCTTGTCCCGCTCTGGGGACAAGCTTTGGGAAGGCTGCAATGGGTGGGCCAGAGGGGAGAGGGACCCTTGCTCAGCACCACTCCCCCAAAATCCAGCCTGGCGAGGCTTCCCCCTCAAGCAAGCCGTCCCCTCTCTGGGAGCTGTTGGCTTTAGGAGGGTGACTTAGCTTGCTTACCTGAGCAGGTTGGCAAGACTGAGTTTCCAGTTCATAGAAGAGAAAGGAAATGATTATTTGCATATCACCAGCACGGCTGTGCAGTCATTCCAGAGCGGCACTGCACTAAAATGTAGACCCGTACCTTTTACAGAGTGATGGAGGAGTAGAGGCACATGAGCAATGAACACAGCGTGATCTCAGTCAGGCTTATTTTCATTTTAAATTGTCTTACTTTATCCGTGTTGTCTGCATATTGACATGACAACCAATTGGCTAAAACTTAGCTAAATACTGACCTCTGACATGTGATTTAAAACTGTCTTGTGGAAAAAAGTATGAAGGATCACCAGCTGAAATTGAAGTGTTCAGCAGCAGGGCAAAGACAGCTACAGTACATGAATACAGA
Organism: Anseranas semipalmata; assembly: GCA_013399115.1. Classification (NCBI taxonomy): domain Eukaryota; kingdom Metazoa; phylum Chordata; class Aves; order Anseriformes; family Anseranatidae; genus Anseranas; species Anseranas semipalmata. The sequence continues at coordinate 65,888 of VXAA01000337.1, read as the reverse complement.
GAGGACTGTCCCTATGGTAATTTTGGCAGATGGCATAAGGTTGCAAGCAAGTAATAGAAAATTTTAAAACTAATGAAACAAGATTAACATAGGCCACTCTATTAGTATTTCTCCTCCCAAACAGCTCAGTCCTGATTATATTTTATATCCCCATGGAATTAAAGCACTGTACTTACTGGCAGCAAAGGGAAATTAGATCAGAACATTGTTTGTGGATGATTAACTTGCATTTCCTTTCAAACTGGATGTGTGCGCCTGAGTTCTCCAGGACCACAGACAGACACTTTGATGGGGGATTTGAGCAACAGAATACAGGGTCCAGCACTTTCTCTGCGATGAAATAAACTGGATAACCAGAGACCTGGCTGAATACAAGACTTTCATAAACTCTCACAAATGTACATGATGTCACTGCATGAGAGATGTCGCCTAAAAAAATTGGAGTGGGGAAAAAATTAACAAACTTTTCCTTATTTATGTAACAGTTGCACTCTGTATTTTAACCAGACTGAAATAATTTGAGCAGATATAAAGTCTTTTGGGATCTGCCCTCTGCCAGTGATGACACAAGAAGGTTTCTTATACAATAGCCATACCTATTGATTTTGGAATTCCACTATTACAAACTGAAGGACAGAGTGGTTCCAAATGTGAAGACAATTTTAAGGATTACACATTCCTGGAAAGTGCTCTTACTGTTCTTGATGTGCATGGCTTTCTCCAGCTATCAGAGGTCTGCACAAGTGAACTAAAGGGCAGAACTTAGGGCCAGCTTTTCAAGTCCGGTTGCCTAAAGCTGGGCAGCAAGACAGACTTGAGAGCTTGGAGTACTGGGCATTTGCATTTGTAGTAGAGACATATTCAGCACTCCTGAAAAACAATCCTACTGCTAAGGATGACTCAATGCATATCTGGAAGTCAGATTTACAAGAGACTGAAGGTCCATATCTTCTCCAGGTGCACCAGTCCAACAGTCGGATGCCACGAGCATTTATAAAACATACATACTATTCTTCATATGCCTAAAGCTTCACAACTATATGCCATCAGTAGCATCCTCCAGGTATAATGAGCCCAAGGACACATGCCTGAGTCCTGAAATGCCAAGCAGTTGAATGAGTTTCTTAAGTCTAATGCACAAAACATGCACTTCCTATCCCACTTAGCCTGTCTTCTGAGACAGAACGCAAGAAGACAGTTTAAGACTTGGTAAAGGCTTGCTTCACCTCCCTCTGTAATGTGTCAACACACACCGTTTCTGCACTTTCTTGTTTTTGTTTTGGGCTCCAAGATCTGTTTCTCCCGTGCATTGGAATGGGCTGCTTGTTAATGCCAGTGTCATCCTCCACTAATACACGACACCCAGCAGAGGCAAGGCAGCGCGTGGATCTATGCCCGCTCCCTGGCTTTCAATCATTCACTCCTGGCTGTCATCCGCAGAGGCTCAGATTCACTTCAGAACATCTCCCTAACTTTAGACGCTGAGCAGAGGCACCTGGGTTAAGAGCGATGTCACCTCAAGCCCAGCAGACGGATGTGAAGAGGGTGCCAAGCGCACAGCAGCCGCCGTCTGAGATGCCTCTCACTGGTGATACCTCTCTTTCTCCACCAACCGCAGAAGCATCCTGTGGTGACTGTGCCCCTACCTTCCCCGCTCCCCCGTTTCCTCTGTGCTGAGTCACCTCATGCTGCCCCTTCCGAGACCAAGCAATCTGCACTCCTGTGGGCTGCACCTCCTGCTGCCCTGTCCTGACTGATACACCCTTCTGCACTCCGGAGGGAATGTCACCGATATCATTTCTCATAGTGAAGTGTCCCTTAAATAAAGTAACTTGGGGGATTAATAGGTGGAACTGACTGCTTGCTGCTGGAAAACAAGGAAATCCCTATCAGTGCGTTCTATTGAAACAGTCTGAAAATCATGCAGATTTATATTATTATTATTATTATTATTATTATAAATTATTATTATCATTTTTATTTCCAGTAGCTTTGTTATTTGGCTTTCAGGGGCTTATGACACAAAAAGAAAAAAGGGCAGTGACCTGATATTTCACTTGACAGATAAAGACACATAAAGTGTCTAAACAGCCACCTCACGACACATGGGGAAGCAAATCATTTTTATGCAAATTGAGTCTGAGACCAAAATGTCTTTCTCCCTCACCTCCTTTCTATTTCATGATTAAATAAATCATGAAATATGTCACTAGAGACCACAAAGAAAGAGGTCTCAAATGGTAGAAATGAGAGCTTTCTGCATTGGTCTATTTTTAATTTCAAAAGGTATTTTGAATTAAAAAAGAAAGGGGAAAAAAGAGCACAATGCTATTCGCATGCCTGATTTCCCAGGAGTACAAGCAAGCTCTATGTCCTCTTGTAATAATATAAACATTTTCAAAACCAAACACAAATAAATGAAAATTAAACGGTGCTCCGTAAATTTAATTGAGATTCACAGTGTCCGATGCTTTTCAAATTCAAATTACCATCAGACAGCGCATCCTTTTGCATAACTTATGCAGATAAAGCATAGATGATAAATTCTTTTTCCCTCCTTTTTTTTTTTCTTTCTATTTTTTTGAAGGAGAGATAGACTTCAGTCATAGTGCTGGAATTTTTGCACATAAAAGCTGAATAGTGATTTATCATTTTTCATAGAGGCACTATATCATGTTGTACAGTGCAGTACAGAAAATGAGCAGGGAAAAACAAACATTTTTGTATTGAATAATAGGCCAAAACTGAATTTTGATGTCATCAGAGCGAACACTCAACGGTAACTACTGTTGCTTTGTGTCAGAGGTCTTTGGTCTTCAGTAAATAAGATTAAACGCTCCAGTGGTAACACAGAATTCTCTGCAGATCAGCCGTATCACTTTGGAAATTGAACATAAATATACAGCTTACCTAAAAAGGGTGTGAATTTGGAGCTGGAAAAACTAAATCATAGACCTTGTCTATGGAAAAGGAGCTACTGCCGAACAGAAATTATGGAATAGTTAAGGTCTAATTTACAGTTGTATTCAGGACAACTTCACTGCGTAGTGCTTGATCTTGTAGATATTTCAGCTCTAATTAGTGCGATCTAAGGAAAAAAGCCGTTGCCTGCAGAAAAACATGTACTAATCATGCTTTGCTGTCTCTCAATATAGACTGGACCCCCTTAGTTTGGATCTTCCTGGGGGCAAAAAAGGGAAGAAAAGAAGAAACAGAGTATTCACAGCCTGCCCTAGAACCCATGTTTTGGAAGCAGACCCTGTATGTATGACATGCCTGCTAAAAACCTGGGGGTGCAAAATCCAGCCCTAGTTTGCTCAGACTTATTGCTACGAAAAGCCCCTTTTCAAGACATTTTTTTAAGCGCTGATATGTAAAAGCACACGCACAGCCTTAGGCATCTGTGCGATGGTAGTCCCATCTAGTGTGTCTGGTGAGATTTAGCAGTGCTGTCATCTTCTGCCACGTGCCACCGCAGGCTTGGGGCACCTCCTTCCTTCTACTGAGCCCTATTGTGGGCACTATGCTCATTTTTGTTGCTCATTCCAGGGGAGTGAGCTGCTAGGTTGTTGTGATTCAGTGATGAAAGCACTGCTCATAAACAGCACTGTTGAACCCACAGCCATGTCTCTGCATCCTTTAGGGGTAGTTACTGGGAGTGTTTGTAACCAAACAACCCTGGATGCTTCTAGAGGGTTGGGGTCCACCCTGACAGCGTGGGGATATGTTTCAGGGCCATGTTTGGTACCCTGTGCTCACTGGGAACATGGAAGAGATGGCTCTGGATGCCTTTTGGCAGAAAAAGGCCCTGAGGAGGAGTCACCCAGCTGCGAGGTGTGCTGTGTGGGCTGGGGCACAAGGGGACCCTCCCCATGGTGGTGCTCCTCCGGGGGATGGCTTGGGCTCTGCTCCTTGGAGGGGACGGGTTGACTCGCGGTACGAGGCCCAGCAGCAGGGCTATTCAGCGGAATTTTCTTCCTGATGTTTACCCCTCCAATGAAAATCATTACTCTCCAGATTTTACTTCCCCATTTGTTGGATTTAACAAGCTCAGCTCATCACATCTCCTGTCAAACCTCAGGGTCTCCATCCTGCTGGTCAACTGAACAGCAACTGAAATATAAGCCCATATACCTGCGAAGTAAATTTCTCTTTCCATTTTGAACCAGGGAGATGCAATGTTTAACCATGCAGGAGTAAGCTGAAGGGTGGCGTTTTGAAGGTGCAAGGAAGAAATGTTTTAGGCAGCTTGAATTGTGAACTAGCATGATGTTTTCGGATGGGAAAAAAAAAGGGAAAACTTCCTTTAAGACCATATAGGAACATCACCAGAGACACTATTCGAACTGTTAGTTAATGGTAAAATGAAATATTTCCTACCCATGAAAGAACAAATGTATTGAATCAGATTCCAAAGATGATGTAGTATGATAAGAAATGCCAAAAGTGATATGCAGAATGCTAACTCCTGTGAGAAAATAAGAAGAATGCTTCACCAGCGTTGTCATAACATGAACTCGTTATTACCACTAAGCTCAGTGAAAAAGCTCTGTTTCCACAGCGCTTTTCCATGACATTCTTTAATCGGAGTAAGGGAGTAAAAACAGTGGTGTAAGGAACATCAGCCAGGATTTTTGAAAAATAAACATATTTGTCGTTTGAGAGTGGGTTGTGTAAAAGTCACATGCAGGAGGGAAACAAAGTTGAAGTTCACATACTGGAAAATGGCCACTGGCACACGACAGAGGCCATTTTGCTCGTGATGCAGACATTTCAGCTCAGACCTGTAGCTCTGACCTCTGACCCTCCACCCCGCCTAGCTTGGTCACTGCAGTTTTTCTGTTCTTCAGCACACGCTGCACCCTTCTGCTCCCTGTGCTTTCCCATTCCTTCCCCTGCCTCCAGCCCTGGCACCATCCCATCCCCAGCTCTTTCTGCCCCCTGTCCCCAGAACCACGCACTACTCTTCTCAACGTCCTCCTCCTCCCAAAATGTCAGTGTCACTCAGGATCCTAGAAAATATCAAGACACAGCACCCACAAATCCACACAACCACAGGCACTGGCATCTTTCCCACTCGCCTGTTTTCACTCCCTGTACCCGGCCATGAAGAGAGCCGGGTACTGCACTGCTGCTGCGATGTGACTGCAAACCACGGCAGACATTTTTCAGAAGGTTGGCTACACCAAACATTAGTTTAGCTCCTTTACTTGCTGCTGGTAAATTAGGACCCAAGGAAGCAGACCAGAGGCAGGCAAGCTCCCAGGTAACTACCCAGTAAAGATTTTACCTGCCTATGGTGAAGTTTGGGCGCCCGTTCCTTAGTGACACTGATATAAAGAAACAGCAGCAACAAATTTAATTGTCAATTTACCTGTTTTTGCCAGCTTATTGGGAGTATACTTAAGAAGACAAGGTCATAGAGGATTTGATAATTTTTAAATATATATATTTTTTATTCCATTCGTTCTCATATCAAACCCGACTTGAAAAATAACTACTGGAATTTGCGGGTCAAATTTTGCTCTTGTTATGACTGAAGTAATTGAGAATCCTTCCACCAAATTCAACTGTCACTGCATAAAGCCTTCAGCCAACAGATAAGTGCCCCTTTTATCACATCTATATGAAGTCCTTCTTCTGACTTTTTGCCCACCACGTGATGATTTATTATCGTAGGGCTGCTCATGTATGCGGAATGGCCAACTCCAACTTCTAAGGAAACAGCACTGAAATATTTACTGCCCACTTGTGCTTTTTTGCATGCACACACATACTCTCCTCCCGTCATATATGTATAGGTAATGTCTTTGTTAAACCGTACAGCCTGAGCCTGACTTCTGCAAATCAGGACAGTCTGATTTGGAGTGCTGCTTATGGGCTGGTTGTCACCCACTAGAGCAGGAGCAGGTGTGATGTGCAAATACTTCACACGCAGCCCCCTCAGCTCTGTTTCTTGAGTCTTTGACCCATGCAAAGTTTACACACATATGCAGAAGAAAGAGCATCCAAATTCAGGTTATCCCAACTCTAACATTGTCATTTTAAGGGGAACAGCCTCTCGTACCCCAGCACATTAATCTCTGTTATCCCAGGTAGTCCAGCACAGAACTGGAATATATTATCATCATGCTCTCCTTTAATCAAGTCACAACAACCCTTGGAGGAAACACTCTGAAACAGATCTGAACGCAGTAAACCACAGTGCTTACTGAGAGGCAATCAAGCACATGAGGAGGCACCAAGTATTTGCATGGCTTCGTGTTCGCAGGGAAAAGCTGTACACTCCAGTTGCAGCCACCAAGCTGCAAAAGGCAAAGACAAGCTATAGCTGCTTAGCCAGTGGTGTACATGTGATGTGCACAGGCTTCCAACAGGTGATGAGAATAATCTCATGCAAGGGATCTGTCTGCTGCTATCACATGCAAACTTCTGATGGGCAGAGGCATCACAGACTTTCTGACAGCTCCTGAGCGTGTGTACGAGCAACTCAGATGAGGTGCATTGGCAGCTAAGCACAAACAACTGTTGGCATGCTACTCTGAAGCTGACAATCAGCCTGTCACATATTCCAATCATCTGTAAATGCAGGGGATTGGCGAAATGATGATTTAGGCTGCTTCCGTATTTCTCAGATTATTCTTATTCTTTAACATGCAGAGGAAAATTGTCAGTTTTCCCTTAACAACTGCCGTTCCCGCCTCGCTGCACGTCACAACCCTTTGGGGTGAGCTCGGTGGCACTGACCTTGGACGTCGCTGCAGTGGCATTACTTTCCTTACCACTCCCCGGCGCGCTCTCCTCCACTGCTGCCGCTTCTGGGGCTTCTGCCGTCTTTGCACTTGTTTCCAGAGAAATGGGAGCCCCTACTTTCCCCAGCCCGCTCACTGGGGTCGAGCTCGGGCTGCTTGCTTGCCGCGACTGAGCCTTATACCAGCTAGGGTAAAACAAGGGATCGATGGTTTCTGCCACGGGTGGGACTTGACTGTCAGACTCTGCAGTCTGTTGAGAACCACTTGGTGTCACAACCTCTTCCTTAATCAGGACAGATAAAAAGAAGAAGCAGAAGAGTGCACCACGTTACCTTCCTGCCATAGTCAATGTTTCTCTGCATGCCGTGTTTGTTATATCTCACTGCAAGGAATGTATTTGTCCTAATATAAGGTCCAAAAGAATTACAGTCAAAATGCAGGGCAAAAGCAACTAGCATTTGAATAACACAGATATGGCAAAGAATATAAGTTACCAAAAAATAAAATAGGAGGGCGGAATTAGCTGGGAAGGGGACTCTGACTGAGAAAGGCGTGGGCAAGCTGTTCCTTAATCCATATTGTTGTACATTTTGGGCCTCATTTTAAACCCATTTTTAAGTCAGAAATAACTCTCTGGAAGTTGTCTGAGGCATGTGGTGTTAATAACGGGCACCGGAGGAGAAGGAAGCCCCATCTTTCAAATATACTGTCCAGTGATTCTCCAGTAAAGGGATACAGCTGCCTGCCAAATTACAGGATCTTGATTAATTACTATATTCCATCCCATACACAGATAAAGACACAATTCAATCCTAAGAAATCCTGCATAAGAGCCTCATGAACTGGCACCAGCCATGAAGAACAGGTGTAGGTGCCTTTGAATGGCGTGTTGGGTTTTGGGTTAAGAGAATGAATCTGTTGATATGAGCAGTCAGATAAGGAGAATACAAAGGCACTGGAGAGAAACATTTGCTTTCCTTCACCAGCCTTGCTATCAATATGATAACCAACGTCAGTCGCACTTTGCCAGGAAGAGGAGCAGTTGGCTGAACTGCACCTCTCTACTTGCACCAAGCTCTCGGGGCTCACCGACACGGTACCTGCTATCACCGCTGCATTTCTGCTTTGCCTTTGTCACACCAGAAGGCAAAAGCTGAGACACAGGTATCCCACACACTGCAACGCCACATGCCATGTTGGACCCCATGTCTGACCAAGTCATAATGGCATTTTACAATTGCTACAGCAGCATGCCATACCTTTTCCATCTTAGCCTTAGAAGTGAGGGACTTAACATTAGTGGTCAGGCTTACTTATGTCTAGCTCTTGTTTGCATGTAAAAGTACATCAGTTATGCTACATAAGTTTAGGTAAGTCGATGTAAGTTCTCAGAAGACAAACTTCGGTTAAATCAATAACACCTGACATAAGAGCATCTTCACACAACTGGTGCAAACACATGTATGCTTTTAAATCAACGCAAGAATGAATCTATAGTATTTATTTTCCTTTGTTTTATGTGGAAAGCTCGCAATAATCAACAATTCATCACTTGCTCTCTTGTCTTCACGCTGACCTCTTCAAATACCATCAGAGCAGCCTTTAGCCACTCAGCAACTTCACTGGGCAAATTGCATGAGAGCAGAATTTGCTAACTTAATTGTATGTATGGGCAGCTAAAGTAGAACATGAAGTATAATTTTTTTATATAGTCTTTTAGAATATGCAGCAGTTATAGTCTCATTCTAATAGCATTCCTTAAGAAAAAGTGCTGGCCTAAATTATTCACACTCTGAATCTCTTTGCTGCCAGGTTGTAACATTGCTAGGTTAAAAGCAGTTCCCTCTTCTGTTTGGTGTATGATATCCCTGCATCCACCTAGATGATACCCCTAGGACGACCAAAGCAGAAGAAGGTAAGGTCCATTCCCAGTGAACAGATTAGAAGTATGATCTAAAAACTGCTGCTGGAAAGCTCACTGAATCCACTGGGAATGCTAAATTCTCTTAGTATAAATATTTTAACAACCATTTCATTTATAACAGTTAGTCTGAGTTAAAACACAGGACACAGCAAGCAGAACATCCATTATTATGTGCTTAACTCCCAGATTGAATTTCTTTTATTTATATCTTATGTATCCCATATATATCCTGGTGTATATAGCAAGGTAATTTTTTGCCCATCAAGTGTCACTGAAGCAGGACAGGGTACAGTCGTGTATATCTGTGAAAGGGCAGCTTTGGTCTCCAGCACATGGATTCCCTTAGCTGTGCTCCCGACAGACGGTGCCCAGGGCTGCAGGAGAGGGTTTTCGGTCTCTGCCAGGCTGCTCAGCAGAGCTGGCAGGGCAGTGGGGCAGCGGGGGCAGTTACCTGGCCGGCCGGGGTTGGGGGCAGCGGCGCTGGGGCAGCTTCAGCTGGGGGCTCGCCTGCTGTGCTCTGTGGTTCAGGGTCCTGCTGAGGTGGCTGTGATGCTCTCTCAGCCCCTTCCTCTTCCTCCTCCTTCTCTTCCTCCTCCTCCTCCTCTCCTGATGATTCCGTGTGGACTTCATCCAAATCTTCCCCGTCCACCGTCTCCTCCTCTTCCTCTTCCGCCTCCTCCTCTAATGGGACAAGTGTAAAAGGACAGGGCTGAGCAGCATGTGAAGATGGCTACAGTCTTTGTGTAATGAAAAAGCCATTTACAGCAAAGTTACTGATGATCCACCTCCCTGGTAGAGGTGAGGAGCCTGCACAGGGCACAAGCATGAGCCTCGCAGAGGGGAGGACACCGAACACACATGGTTTTTAAAGTCTTAAACTAGCCCTTCCCATGGGAGGGTGGACAGAAAGTCCTGTTCTCCTCAGTTATCCTCATGAAGGATTTGCAGTATGGATCTGCCATCTGTAGTGAGAGGATAACCGGTCTGGCACAATCTGCCAGGCAAAAAGTCTCTCTTGCAATTTTATTTATGTTTGTTTTAAACACCACTGAGGCCATCATAGCAAATTTTACCAGGTCAGTGTTTTGCAGTACTTGACTATAGAGGCTTGGGCTACCAACCTCCCTAAAACCAGACTGTCAAACTTTGTCAAACCATAGCTTTTACATCCTATGACACATCCTATTGTCAGCATTTGTGGTTGCGCTTGTTTCCAGAGGGAGCTCTCTAACAATGTGTTTTGTTTTGCATAATCATGCTATTCATCCTCACAAACATTGGATGCTGTTCAGAGCCATCCTGGTGCTTCGGAGAAATAAACCTAGATGGATGCATTAACCCACAAATTGGGTTAAAAAATCCACTTTTTGCACAGGTTGTGGTTCTGCCTGAGTCTGTAGAAGGAATGCAGATCTGCAAATCAAATAACACCCTCGTAACGGAGAAATATGTCTGCAGGCAAACACTCTCCTATAAGCAGAGTGCTAAATCTCTGCTTCCACATCCCCTGCATGCAGAGGACCTCACTGACTGTAGCAGGACTGATGTCCTTGTTGCCAAGGCCCTTACTAATGCCTTGTCCCCAGGAGGTGGGTGTCACATTCCCAATCATGTAGTAGGGTGCACAAGGTCACGATATTGGCAATTGCACACGGGAAAGGATGTGGCAGCTGTGGCTGATTACAGGGACAAATCGGGCATGAGGCTATGAGCCGGGATTGCCCCTCAGCACAAATCCCTGGAGGGTCATGGACCTGCAAGATGGCATCTGCTTCTCTGCTGCTGATTGGTGTCTTGGCTGCTGTCCCGCTATACAGACCCAAGTGTCAAGTAGAGCTAGTCCATGGATCCCATCTTACAGACCAAGACCCATAGGATCCCTCATAGGGACCAGCCACACACTCTGAAATTAGTGTAAGTTGTGGTGTGGGAGTAAGTGATGGGTGCAAGTGGACTGAGTCTCAGGCATTTGCATGAGACTTAACTGGGCTGATAAAAGTAAATGTGAATGTATCAGCAGAACCCAGCACTAGCAAGAAAATTAGAGATATCCAGATGACCATTAGTAGAAGAGATGAGGCCTTTTAATGGGAAAGGTCTGCTTATTTGAAACATTCATGTCCATTAGTTTCTTGTGGCTTACTCTGTAAGGTAAAGCATAGATGAGCCTAGATTTCAGGTTGCTTTGGTAAATGTAGATTTGCAACTTTGCTTAAGCACATAGACACATTAAGCATGTCATGTATGTTAAATGTATGTTAAATGTATGAAAGATGATGACAAGCTTTGCTTCCTTCTATAAGACTGTGATCTTGAATTTTGACTACATTTCTGTTAGATTTCTCTGTTAGTACAAAAGAAAAGAGTATGTCTTTCCTAAAGAAAGGAGTATTTTTAGTAGTAAACATTCTATTTCTTTAATGACTTTCTATAGCAGACAGGCCATACAATAATGGCATCTTTTAGGGGGGAAAAGTACTTTACAGACTGAGATAAAAGCTTAATTTTGTGGTCTCTTCATATGAGGAGTCAGTAAAGATCATGCTTTTAGGAAAGTCTTGAGGCTACATAAAAGGTAAAATTAAGGGTGTTGACAGGTTATGCAATTTTTAACTGTGATGGATTTTTGGTTTTGATTATAATTGAAACAAAATGATTTAGTTAACCTTGAGATGGACAGAAATATCTGATTCAAGTTTTCCTGCTCTGTATCATCATGTAAATTACACACAACTGCAATTTAAGGAAGCAATTTAGGTGAAATAAATGGCTTACCTCTGTTGAAATCAATTTCTCTTATTATCTTTTCTTCTCTACTGAGGTTCACTGTGAATTGGTTCATATTTTCATACCCATCCTCTATTTTTTCCATTTGAAATCCTTTAGATGCTTCAGTAATTCTAAAACAGAGAGACTGGTTATTTGCCTTTGGATTTGTAGATAAATTTGCAATTTGTAATTCATTATAAAGATCAAGTATCTTAAGTTTAAATACTTACTTTTGTAGCAATGTTTTGGCATTCTGTGAAAACAAAAAGGAAATAACTGACTTCTTAAATGGTTCCATTTTTGAGACACTTTATGCATTGAGATCTAATTCTTACACTGGCTGCTTCTAAATGCGCTAACATGGATCTCATAAATGACAACCACGACATCTACAACTGAGATCAGATTTGGATGGTAATTGGTATACAGCTGAGTAATCCCCTTAGTTCATTGAAGATTTTTTAATTAAAATCTAAATATGACAGCAAATACAAACAATTTCTACAAAAATGGGATGGAAATATTTTTGCTCTTTTTTTTTTTTTTTTTTTTGTTTTTGGGGTACATGTGAATTTTNATGGAAATTTTTTTGCTTTTTTTTTTTTGTTTTTGTATGTGTTTGTGGTGAAAAGCAATTGTTCTGTTACCACCTCTAGTCACAATAACTATATCTTTGACTATCCACGAGGGCATACTTCTGGAGTCACAAAATTTTATTTGTCTGGAAAGAATATTGTACTATTGTGATCTTCAACAGCAATTATTTGATGAAAATAAGTTTTTTGTTTTTGTTTTTATTTTTTGCTTTCCATTTAGAAAAGACCCTTTCAACCTTTGATATAGAGAAACTGTAACATTGCAGGACAGAAATTCTACACCAGTGAATTCACTGAACAGGCTACTAATGGTTTCTTAATCATCTGTTCTAAGTTTATAGCATGAAAACAGAAAAGTTTTGAAGTAGAGGCATAAAAATGTAACTTAGAACATCTATATTTAATCCTGGAAAGTTAATCGCTTTGTCAATATGCAAATGAAAGCTGTAAATCACAGAAGTCCATATATACATATATTTTAGTGGTGCAACAATAAAAATATGTAGGAAAATATTAAAATTCCTGCTTTTTCTTTGGGGAACTCAAAATCATTCTTGGTTTGAATATTATTCACAAGAGGCCTAGTCATTTGTCTGTTGATGCAAGTTTTCAAAAAATGAGTTTGTGTAAGTGTTCACTCAGACATGACCAAATTCTGAATGTGCCTAAAATTGAGAAATGCTTAAATAGTATTTCAGTAAACCTATCGCTCTTTTTCTGTCTCTACTTCTAGACTTTGTACCTGCAAAAACACAGCCATTTCTGGTTCTTCCATGAACTGGATTCCTGATTCAACCAGCTTTGACACAGCTTCCAAATGATCCGCATACTTCTTCATCAGGGAGCGGACATGTTCCAGTTTCTCCTCTTGGGTTCTAGTGATTATTTGTGTCATCTCATTTTTTCTTTCTTCCAGTACAGAATAGAGATAATCAAATTTTTCACACAGCTGTTCTTTCTGTCGTCTGCAGCATTCCTGTGAATCATTTGGTTTATGTTAAACATGTTATGTTCTTAAAAGAGTTTCTATTTTTACAGTTACTTGGAAGCATTTTCATCAAAGAAATTCCTCTTTCTGAACAGTGCAAAGGATTCTGAATGACCCCAGAGACTTTATAATTTTCAAAGTTCAAGCTATTGGAACAAAAGTTTTAAAACTGTTCTCAAACTCTGGATTTCAAACCACTGAAAGCCCCCAAACAGGTTATTGTATAACTTGTCAGCCTTCTAAAAAAACTGTGAAAGGTATTTATGATGTCTGTAGTGATACTTGAAAGCCTGCAGAAAAAGTAAAAAAATCACCATAGTAGCAGCTGGGTTCATTTGCACGAACAGAATGTTTTTTAAAGGAGAGATCATCTCAAAGCAGTTCTGGAGAATTTTCTTTTTCTACCTGGAACTTTCTTTCTTAGGCCTGATTTTTACATAAGCCCTCTTAGACTCTGTTTTGACAGCAGGTGTCCATTATATTCCATTTACTGTGCACTGAATGAGGTAGAGGTACTACGAAGAAAATGGTGTGTGACAAAAGCACAAAGACAAGGAGGAGGAGTCAGATCCCAACCCTACCTTCAAGCATTGATTTTCGCATCATTTTCGGAGACACTTACTGTCCTTCTACCCAGATAACACAGTGTATTTCACCAAGTAAGGAAGATGGGTTTGATGACTGCTTCATTGCATGCTCTCTAACAAGAACACACTGCACTTGCAAGGGAGGATTTACAGGTAGGAAAGCGGAGACAGGTTATCTGTAATGTCTGAGGCCTACCAAGAAGAAGTACTTGACTCATCTCTGTGCCCTGGGGCCGTAGATGGGCATATCCTTATTGTGGTTATATCTGGTTGTGGATGGGGGTGGTTATTTTTATCTCTTTCCTAGGAACTGAGGCTGAATCAATTCCTCATCTTCATCCCTTGAGGCATAAAGCTGAGATCCTGGCAGCACAGGGTTATTAACAGCCCCACAGTACTTCTGGAACTGGTATTATTCACAGTATTTAGCCACTTTTTTCTTGACTTGCAGCCAGAGCTCTTTCCTAAGAGCTGGAGACAGTCTGCTCTGTATTGTTCAAAGCAGAAGGCCTTTTGAAGATGGACGTACGGCCAAACACCACAGTCTGCGCTGCAGGGTGAGGAGCAAATACAGATCTTGCATTGGCCCAAGTATCCACCTCTGCTTCTCAGTGAGGAAGACTAGGCTAAACAGGCACTCCTAACTTAAAACTCATGGCGGGTCCAGCCATGTCCTGCCCTTCTGGAGGTCCTTGGCACTTCCCTGAAATTCCTCTGATTAGGGAATTATAGGGCGGGGATAAGGAAGCTTTTGAACCAAGTGAGACACGATTTCTGGGTGTCGTTCTATTGTTCAGACCTCAGATAACCTTCCTCTCCTCTTTCACTCCTTTCCTGACTTTCTCCCACTGTTTCCTGCACTTCCTCTTGCTCCAGACTCCATTTTAGTCTACAATGATCTCCTCTGAAATGTCACTCAGATCACTTATAAAACAACCTTAATTTCAGGACAGGTGTGTGCTATCTTTGACATTTGATACAAGCGCTAAGGGAAGAAGAGAGAGTGATAGCAGGGTGCCCCGAGAAGCCCTTCGCTATCTCTAACCTCTAATATATAACATTTCCTGCCAGCAGATATTACTGAGTTGTGAACTTCAAGTGTAAGTGTGCAAAGCTGGTTCCTAACTACAAAAGCTGAAATGTTTCTGAATATTTTCTTTTCTGTATAAAATGTTCCCATACTAAGTCTCTGTGTAATGGAATTATCCTAATCAGATTCTGAGTAATAAAAAAGGTTAATAAATACATGACTCTCCATTCTAAAAAATTCTTAGCCTTTTTTTTTTTTTTAAAGCACAGCTACAAGAGAAAGAAAAGAGTCCTTGCCACTGAGCATGAGTTGCACTGCTTGTTCTGAAGTATCTGTATTGACTGGTCTATGCTATTAACATTTGAAAGAGACACTGTAATTTTTCCTTCATTATTTGACTCTTATTTTTCACAGGACTAAACATTATTTAATTATTTGTGGCTGTTTTTCAGTATTTAGCATTTTATATTCTTTATTTTTTTTTGTTTTGTTTTTGTTTTCAGTATAATATGTGGACTTGGTCTACATTTCAATCAAAAGTCAAAAGTTATACAAATATTAATCAGGTGGGTTTTTTGTTTTTTGTTTGTTTGTTTGTTTGTTTGTTTCTCTTTTTTTTACGCTTGGATAGGAGCAATAGGTAAATATAGAACTGTAGGCTATTGCATACTCCAGCTAAAAGAAAAATGATCGTGTATTTTCTGCTGGAGCAGACACTTATTGTTCTCTGCAAAGTGTTAAGTAAAGTGAAGAGACAATCCTGGATTATGAGCATTACTTCCATGTGTGCACATTTCTCAGCTCCAGCTGTAGCTTTTCATCTTCAAGGACAAACTGATGTCAGTTCAGACAAAGCTGTTGTATGGTAGGAAATGGGATTTGCTTGAAACGTAACATGGAAGTGCCAAGGTAAGCTCTAAGATCTATTTTCTGCAATCTCTAACTTTAAAGGTGAAAAGCCTGTTAAAACATCTGACGGTAAAATGGCTGCGCTTTCTCCGGGCTTCAAGTTGAAAGGTTAGGCTTTAAACTGAGTGGATGACTCTGAGGAAGCTAGTTTCAGAATCTGTTGTATTTTTTAAAGTATTTTTAGCACAGTGTTTTCTCCATACTTCTGATGATGTTTGAAGTTTTGTTTCTGTATCAGCTAGTTCAACTTAAATGATCTTACTTTTGTAACATTCAAATTTCTGCAGTTAACCTACTTGAAAGGCTTGTTTCTGTCTGCAAAGTCCTGATAGCAGCCAATTTCATCCTTGCAATATGAAGGCTTCCTGACTACAAAGTTCTGACTCTGCTGCTAACACTCTTTTATTTATTTGGGCTAATGGTTTCATGTTCTTTGAACCAAACTTGGACATTTTCTGTTCTTGCTCAGAGGAAATAGGAGCCTTTGGCAATTGTGTACGTAGATTGTGGAATCAATTTTTCTTACCATTTAGAATCTATACATCTTGGATTAACTTCTTTTTCACTGCAGTCTCCCTGTTCTGCTCCAGCTCTGAAGGGTAAATAGAATTCTAATTGGGCTGAGAGGGATGTGACTCCTTCACTAGATGCTTCATCAAACTCTGATCATAAAATCAATTCATATGAGATGCTTTCAGCCTATTACTTTGTGATGCTCAAATTGGTCAGAGCTGAAATTTATATTTGCTTTCTTGGTGCAAAGCTCTTGGAGGAAACGAAAGCCACTTCTGCTATTGAATGATGAAACTAATTCCAGCTCTATCAGAGGAAGACCTTTACCACAAAATCCAAACTTACAGTAAGAACCCAAACTCGTCCCACCCATGAACAACACAACAAGATTCCTTAAAGGACAACATGAATATATTAAAAAACTACTCCTCAGGAGGCAAAGTAACCAAATACAGAGTTCTTTGACTTACTTGGGAGCTATGCTGTGGCTACCCTGTGTTCTTCTTGGAATAGTCAGGACTAATACTGGTCTTCTTACAGCTCTAGCGCCTGAGCTTAGATGCTAAATGAACTGAGAGCTGATGGCATTTTATTGGATCTGTTTTTAACTTCAGTTACAACCTATGCAACTGAGAATGCTGAGCAAGACATGCTGATGTGAATTATCTTTACTCTTTGTCCTCAGTCACATGGTCAGCGCCAGAGGCAGGCTGCCGAGCAGAATATATCCTTTGGATGAGGCACTACAGCCACTACTGTACAAAGCCACATGATGCGGGAACCCATTTGGGTAAAGTGAGGTCTAGCAAAGAGTGATTGTTACCACTGGTTTAAAAGATGCAGCTGCACTCTGACGTAACTGCGTGGGAAGGTGTGGTACTCACCTCTACTGTCTTGCAGGTCTCCTCCAGCTGTGTGACTATCCCTTGCACTCTGTCGTTGCTCCCCACCAGGACCGCAATGCCGTCACTCAGCTCAGACTGGGCAGAAAGGGGAGAGCAAGCGAGAGGGTGTTAGGCACTTGTGGGGCACTGGCAGCCAGCCACCCACCATCCCACTTCAGAGTGGCCCATCTAATGGAGGGAAGCAGGGGAGGAATAAGCTGTACCAGGGTATTAGCTGCTCTTTTCACCAGAACCATGGAAAATTAGAACACTACCTGCCCAGAAGCTACCCACTAGTACTTTGGCATTTGTTTCCTCTCCCAAAACACTATGAAAACATTGACATTTTGAAAATTTTCATGGAGAAGAAGCCATGGTTTGGAAAGGAGGAAGGGCTTTCTTCTAGGAGGTTCTTCTAGATGTTTTTGTCTAAAGCACTATGTTTCAACAGCCCCAAAATATTCCCTTTGGGTTCGTTGACAGAAGAGACTTTGTCTCTTGAGGGGCTGTTTTTTTTTTAGCTTCTGGATCCAGCCACACCACTGTGGTACTTCCCTGAGGACTGTAGGTCTCAGCCATGGAGATGAAAAGAGGGCCCCTGGACCTGGTGGGACTGCGGGCATCACAGAGCCCCTGCCACAAGGGCAGTGGGGCTAGGGGCTGTGGTGAGAGAGGGAGGGAGAAAAGGTGGAGAAAAGAATGGAGACAGTCTCTGGCACGAGGTAAACAATGGAACCCTCTCTGAGGGACCAGAGTGATGGGAACATGGAGGGCCCTGATGTGTGACGGAAAGGAAAAACGTGGAGGGAGGGAGGAGCAGGAGATGGTGAAGCAGGGACCTCTGCATGGTCCCTGTCATGAGTGGGAGATGTCCTTAGAAGAGGAAAGATAGAGAAGATACTCCCTAGGGAACTTGGTGAAGGTGCAGAAGAGGGCAGGGAGCACTTGGCATACTGCTGTAGTGACCTAGCTATAGAGGCTACTGTGTCTGTGGCCTCTACAGCCTTGTAAAGGATCTTTGAAACATGCATCCCGCAGCCTCTGGATTAGACATCCATTCCTGGGCATGAGCCCCTTTCCACAGGCACACTGGGGAGGAAAACACAGCTTGCAAATCTCCATGGAAAGGGAGTGATTGAGGGCATGGATTCAGTCCAAGAAACTTCTCCCCCTTCTCTCTCCTTTTTTGATCAAAGAGGATGCTTCTAACTACTTTTCTAAAGTGACTTCTCATTTGTAGTTTTCACACACAAGCATCTCTGTGACAAAGTTGGAGGCTGGGATTGCAAATTTGGCCTGTCTGATTGCTTGGCCCACTGGGGCCCTCCAGAAAAATGAGCTGTTTATCTCATGAGGATAACCCAGTGAGTCAGGTTTTAAATTAATACTGTATTAAAAATAAACAAGTCTTTTACTGGTGACAGCAAGGGCAGAGGATGTTAGGTACATCCTGTGCTGCCAACTATTGAATATTTCTGCACTTACTTGCAGGAAGTTTTTCACTTAAAATTTCTTAAAAATGGGATGCTTAAAGGCAAAAGTGCCTGATAGATAACTGTTTGATTTGTAATGGTCTGTTCTCTTTCTATCATGTTCTGGAAATCCCACTTATTTTTGTGATCTAAAAGCACTGAAAAAAAGAGATTAGGAACCTCAAAAGGGAGATCCTCAGCTTCACATCCAATCTTGGTCTAAAATGTTTACTCACTATCCTAACAAAAACTGAGACACTGTAATATCTTTCTGTGTGATTTCTCATAAACTTATTTCTCTGTGTTCGTAAACAGTTTCAACAGATTTGTGTGAGCCCTTCACTCACAAACAGGAACGGAAAAGGTACCCCCAGGTCCCTTTGGAAACTCACAGGAAGCTCATGGGAACACTTTCCTGTTGATGGTCCTTCCAGTTGCTGGGAGGACTATGAGATACAAAAAGATATTTACCTTCTGTCTCTGGTAAACGTTTGTGAGAGGAGCAACCTGACAGTCTTTGTGGGCACCAAAGACTTTGCACAAGGAACAGGTGGGCATTTCACAGTTCAAACAATAGATATTAATTCTCTCATCTTCATGCTCTTCACACATTGGCTGGTCACACTTCCTTTCAGGCCTGCAAAAGAAAATAAGTTTAAAATAAACTTGGTCTCATAAATTTCTGATGACAATACTGAGAGTAGCAGCATGAAATAGGGTACAATCATACAGTAGTGTCCGAGGTTGAGCTGAATACTCACTATAGATTTAAATCTGTCACACAGGCTGACTAAATAGACAGAGGTACCATTTAATATTCTGGCATGATAGGACGTGATGAGAATATAGAAACATGACTTCATATTGTGATTCCAACCGGGAGTGTGACTGAACCCTCACTCATATTTAAAAATGTAAATAACCTCACTAAGATTGGTCTCAGACTACCTGTGTACTTTAATTAGCATGTTGTCCATCATCTGCCTGAAATAGGAAACATATGGAATTCCTTTAGGGTTCATCATGCAAAATATTGGATGCTTGGCCTTGATGCAGCAAAGCTTTTATGTAGGGGACTAATTTGAAGTAAGAGTTGTAGGTATCAATGGACCTTCATGCATTTAACTCTGTGGTCTCTGCTGATGTGCCCTAAGGCCCCGGTCAGGACTGTCAATATCAAACTGGACTGAGTCCATGTGGCCTTTACACCATGCCAGCAAACAAAATAAGGTCTCACGCAAACTAATTTTAGCCAGGTGGCACGTGTCTAGCCGGTTGGACTTGGTGATCCTGAAGGTCTTTTCCAACCCAGATAATTCTATGATTCTATAGCTTGTACAGGATCAAGCTTTTTAACAGCAGCTAACTCAATTGTACCACAATTTGTACACAAGAAGTGTGTAACCTTACCTATGCTAAGCCAGAATCTATCACTAGACTCACTAGCTCAGTCCTGATCTTCTTTCCACCAACATGATTCAGCCATACACACACTAGTCAACCCCTGCTATTTTAAGAACAAATTTGGTTGTAACTTCCTTTAACGACCCACTTAACTGATATGCCCAGTGTAAGTGAAAGCTCTGGTCCTGTCCATACGGGCAGGCTGATGCTTTCTGAGCCTGTGCTCCATGCTTAGCACCCTGAACACATCTGTGGCAAGCACGTGAGTGTGTGACAATCTGGTACTGGGGCATAGGGTTAGTAGAGTGATGTAGGGAGTGTGCCTGGGGGTTCAAGCCTCCAAAGGTTGCCACTCCTACTGTGGCTGCATGAAATCTTTCCAGTATAATTCATGATACCCTTACGCTACCATCTGGGAGGAGAATTATGACTTACCTGTAGCAAGTGGAGCAACGACATCATAGAAATATGTCATCATAACTGGACAGAAAATATTTTCCCAAACTATAGAATTTAATGTCATTAAATGGAAACATTTACTTCTGTTTTTTAAACCATTCTATAGAGCTCCATAGCAAGGAGGCAACCAGTCATTCACTCTATTACAAATTTAAAAAATTATGTAAAGATCATTATTTTAGATTATATTTCAGTGGAATTTTCCATACAGTTTGGAAGAGTGGACATGGAATTTATTTTTTATAACAAAGTACAGGTTTTCTCTTTTGATCTTAAAAAAATGAATGGAATGTGATCAATTAAATGCATGTAAAAAAGATTGAGCAACAAAGAAAATGTCTCATGCCTTTATGTTTTTTAAATTCAAGAGGGCGCTGGAATTAAAAGGGTTTATAAGGAAAACCTGTGATCTTCAATATAACATTATTTACAAAAATAAAACAAGAACATTTCTGGAGGAAGCCTGCATTATTTGGGTCAGGTTTCCAGCATACATTTACACAAGGCCCTCAGTGTGTCAAATAGAACACCATTTCAATGTCAGTCAAAAGAGGTGTGTCTCCACCGTAAAGAATGCTTTACATTGTTTGCAGTTGACTGCTAACAGCCCCTGATATATCCATGTTATGGTGCGCCAGTGGGTGGGCCCACATGCTAGGGCAATAGCAGACAATGAATATCAAAGCGATTAATTAAGCCTGAAATAGCTGTTCTTCCTGAAAATATTTACAAGACCAGAAACTACTAGAATGTTATTTGACACTGGAGTTGTGCCACTAGTGTGAAAGACGCATAGCACAGGGCAAGAAGGCAATGGTGTCAAGCAAGTTCAGCCAGAAGTAGCCAACCTTCAAAGGTGCCGCAAGGAGCTGGAAGAAACCTGGCAGAACTCCCTGAACTAGCGGGGCCCTGAAGAGACTGACAGAAGACTAGAAGTAAACAGATTTACATTCTCCTTCCTAGGCTTTGCTAAAGGAGAGTTTTTTTTGCAGAACATTCCCTGACTTCAGAGGAGATCCTCTAGGTTTATGTTGGTGTAGCAAAGGCTGAAACACAGCTCCTAAGTGTGAAATAGTGGCTGCTCCTGAAATGGAAGATTAAAGAGTAGCCAGTAGGACAATGACAGCATGGCTTTACTATAAGAAAAGATTAATCACAGATGTGGTTGTGACCAAAGAATGGGCAGGTAGCTGAAATACCCCAATAGCTTTTGTGTTCTTGCTCTCTGGCTCTGCTTTTTGAGATACTAAGCCTGCATTTGACTACTACAGGCTTATTAATTTCCATTAAAATTGGATTTGGACCTTAATGTGCAGAGTGTTGTGCATGCTTTATGGAGAGGAGGATTCTCAGCGCTGGTGAGGCCACACCTGGAGTACTGTGTCCAGTTCTGGGCTCATCATTACAAGAGAGATTTCAACAAAGGGCCATGAAGATGACTAAGGGACTGCAGCATCTCTCCTGTGAGGAAAGGCTGAGAGGTCTAGGACTGTTCAGCCTGGAGAACAGAAGGCTCGGGGGGATCTCGTCAATGTCTATACATACCTGAAGGGAGGGTGCAAAGAGAACGGAGCCAGGCTCTGTTCAGTGGTGCCCAGTGACAGGACAAGAGGCAATGGGCACAAACTGAAATACAGGAAATTCATACAGGAAATACATAAAACACAGAAAACCCTTTTTTACTGCAAGGGTGGTCAAATACAGGAAAATGTTTCCTAGAGAGGTTGTGGAGTCTCTGTCCTTGGAGATCTTCAAAAGCCACCTGGACATGGTCCTGGGCAACTCGCTGTAGGTGACCCCAAGCAGGAGGTTGGACTACGCCATCTCCAGAGGTGCCTTCCAAACTCAGCCATTCTGTAAATCTGAGGAAGGAGCACTCTATACTTGCTATCTTTATTTTACTTTTCCCCTAGCATCTTATAGTGGCCACTGCTAAAATGAGGACATTGAGGCAGTCTACACCTTGCTCTACCTCATTCAGGTTTCTCTGAGCACAGACAGTTACTCTAGTGAATATTCAGAGGAAATCTTTCTCATCCAGCTCAGTGCAATAAGTTTCATTCAATACGTAGGAACCCAGCAGAAACAGAAAAGGCACCAAGTCTGATATTCTCGTCCTGTGCATATATGAAAATGAAACGTGAAGTGTACTAAAATCCCAGAGGACATCACTACCAAAAAAAATTTCAGCTAAGCAGTGAAGTCTAACAAGTTAAACATTTTTTTGTTAGCTTACTCTTTTTGCCTCACGCAGCTTTACAGGTTCTCTCTATCCCCTGATCAACTGCAGGCACTAGATGATATGTTGGTACAGGAAGGGCTACAGCTACCTTAGGATCCTCAGTAAAACCAGTAACAAAGTTGGATTCAGGATTTCAACAGAGACATTTTTGTATTTGTATAAATACTACGGACAACGTGCCTTCTAATTAAACAATTCATCCTTCTGTTTTGTGTCATAGAACCCATCCCTGCAATGGTTTTACCCATGTAACCAAGGATGTTAGAGGACATAAGCAACGGGAGTGGATTTGTTATAAATCTGTGCCATTTAGGCCAGACCTGGCCCAGTATGTTAATACACGCAATAGCATGCTGTATACAAGATACAGAGTTCCCTGTCAAGCTTAGATGAATTTACTCTTAAGTGAGAGAGCAAGAGGAATATGAGGTCCTAAACTTCATTTGATGTAAATCTACATAAATCCACTTCTATGTATCAATATATTAATACCAGTTTTGCTAAGGTCTTACTATATCTTTAATTAAAACATGTTCCTTCATGTACCCAGCAGCTTTGAAATTCTTCACTGAATTACAGAATCACAGAATGGTTAAGGTTGGCAGGGACCTCTGGAGGCCATCTGGTCCAACCCCCTGCTCAAGCATGGCCACCCAGAGCAAGTTGCCTAGGACCACGTCGAGGCAGCTTTTGAAGATCTCCAGGGACAGAGACTCCATAATCTCTCTAGGAAACTTTTTGTTGTCCACCAGAACTCCCAGACCTTTTCCTGTGAGTCAGCTTCTCAGACTGGTAGCCTGAAGCATGTACTTGGGCTTATTTCTCCCTAAGGGCATGACTTGGCATTTTCCTTTGTTGAACCTCATGAAACTTCTGCTGTCCCATTTCTCCAGCCACTTCTCCTTCTGAATGGAAGCACAGCCACTTGGTGTACCAGCCACTCATCACAGTTCTGTATCACCTGCAAACTTGCTAATGGTACACTCTTGTCCTGTTGTCCAGGTCATTAAACTACTTTGGCCCCAGTATCAACCTCTAGCTACACCACTAATGACTGGCCACCACCTGACTTTGTGCTGCTCATCATAACCTGTTGGGTCTGGCAGTTCATCCAGTTTTAAGTCCACCTCACTGCTGTCCACTCTAGACATTATTTCATCAGTTTGTCAATGAGGATATTATGAGAGACAGAGTTGAAAGTCTAGCTAAACAACATCCACTGTTCTCCTCTTGTTCACTGAGTTAGTCATCTCATTGTAAAAGGCTATCAGGTTGGTCAGGCATCATTTCCCCTTCATAAATCGATGCTGACTACTTCTGATCACCTTCTTGTTTTTTATATGTTTGGATATGCATTCTAGGAGAGTTTGTTCCAATACCTTTCCAGGGATTGGTATGAGGCTGACCAGCCTGTAGTTGCCTGATTCTCCTCCTTGAAAATGTCACTTTGTGACTCAGTCCTTAGGAATCTATACCAATTACTGTGACTTTTCAAAGATTACTGAGAGTGGGTTTGCATTGACGTTGGCCAGCTTGCTCACCACTCATGGGTGCCTCCCATCAGGATGTCTACTTTTTAAAAAATGTTCCCAAACCTCATCCTCCTCCACCAAAGGTAAGTCTTCTTTGCTCTAGACTTTCCCACTGGTCTCAGGGACCTGGGATTCCTGAAGGCCAACATTAACATTAAAGACTGAGGTGAAGAAGGCATTGAGTACCTTGGCTGTTTCTGTGTCCCATTTAGCAGTAGACCCACATTTTCTGTAGTCTTTCTTTTGCTGCCTATGTACTTGTAGAAGCTCTTCTTGTTACCCTTCACATCCCTCACCACATTCAGCTCCAGGTGGGCTTTCACTTTCCTAACTCCATCTGCACATGCTTGGAAAATGTCTCAAACTATTCCTGGGTCACTCATCCATCTTTTTTATCTTTCTTTTTTAATGTTTTACTTTTATCAGGAGCTCTTTGTGAATCCATGCAGGTCTCTTGCCACCATTGCTAGAATTCTTACACATGGGAATGGACCATTGGAGGTTGGATGTAGCTTGGAGGAGGTGGTCCTTGAGAACCAACCACAATGATGGACTCTCCCAAAAGCAGTGAAAAGTCCATCGGGGACTTGGAGAAGATCCAGGTGATCTCTCTCCTCATTTCTTTTGCTGTGCAGTCTGCGGGGCTCCTCCTGCAGCTCCCTCGCTTTGTGACACAGACCCTTGCCAGTGCCCACTGCCTGCCCATCTCCCTGGTCCAGCCTACCTGAGAGCCCAGGCACCCCTGCAGCCCATCCTGGAGAGCCACATCCTCCCTTGGGAGCTCAGGATGAGGCCTCTGAGGTGTCAGGAACAGAGTTCCTGGTGGTGCTGGGTACCCTGTCCTGCTGTGTGCCGGCACTGTTGCGGAGCCCGTGCATGCTGCTCCCAGCACGGTGCCTGGTCCCTGCTGTGCACGCTGCTGCACGCGCTGCTCCATCTGTGCACAGGCCCACAGGGTCAGCCTTCACCTAGGGCTGTCCCTGGTAGGTGCAAGGGAGAAGGGGCACTCGACCCTCCCTGAGCGGGATTCAGCTGGAACAAAGCCCAGAGCACCCTTTGATCAGGAACAGCCGGCTGAGCTCGTTAGAGGCTGCCGGAGCTTGCGAGAAGTCGCAGCTTCCTGCAGCTACCCTTTCGTGGTGGCAGCAGGCCCCCTGATGCTCCTCAGAAAGTTCGGGTGATCAGGGGCCTACAGACTTTCAAACGTTGGTGTAATATTTTAGTCAGCTCTATTTCCACTCGGTTCAGCACTTTGCCCTCCTTTAAAGCTTTGCAGGAGCCACATCCTGCTTGAATATTTTTTCCTTCTGTTGCTAATAGATTCTAAATTGGGCAACAGGCTACTCTGTCATCGGCTGGAGTTTGATGAGCAACGTGATAGAAGATAAAAAATGATGTGATTGTTAGTAATAAGAGGGGCTGCATGTGAGGGCTTGGGCAGAGCCTCCCAGCCCGATGTCAGCTTCTGCCCCAGCTTTTATTTTTGAAAGTACAATGCCTTAATTAAAACAGAAACTCAAATTAGAAAAATTATTTTTGAAATAAAATATTTTTGTCTAAGCAGGAGACAAAGCTTGCTCCTCATCTGGATTTCCCTCACTCTCCTCAGCTCATGCAAAAGGCAGCTGGGAACTGGCATTGCTCTGGCACGCACAGTTATGGTGAATTACACCCCCAGGAAGACCTGGGGGGAAGAGGGTCCTTTCTGTAAGTCACAGGAGCTGCCAGCTCGAAGGGCTGTCTTGGGAAGAAACAAGGATGCAAAGGTGACATCTCACCCTTCCTATGTACCTCCGCCAAACCCAGCCCTCAGTTTGAAAGAGACTGGTATAAAAGGAAGGAGAGGAGAAGACTTGATTTCCCTTGACTTTTTTGTTTCAGTGGGTCAGCACAGGGTAAAGCAGTGGCAGATCTTGCTCACACACCCATGGGAGCCTGAGGAACGTTAGGCAGAGGGAGATAAGCAGCTGAAGCCTACAAAGTGCCAAATAGTTTAGATAATGCTGTTATGCACTGCCACTGCTACGTAACCCTGATAATTATTTTAATTCTAAGGACATACATGAAGGTTAAATAAACACCTGAACAGATTAAACAAACAAACGTTTTGGACAGATATCTAAGCAAATATATGTTCATGCTTACATTTTTTCTATTCTCCCCTTTTCTTCATCATGTACTTTAGTAGAATTTTAAAAAAATCTACTAAATCTCTTACATTTCCATGTAACTGAATTTTATTCCATTTGCCCATGAACTACATGGGCGAAAGGAGCTACATTTCCATATTTTTAAAGATAAATACAACTCTGAGTTGAAGAAAAAAAAAAAAAGACAAGACATGAGGCCACACATGTCCAGCTTATTTGGTTGAGAGCAAAGTCCACCACTGTAGCTCTGCTGATTCATTTCCTCCGAGATTTTCCTGACTCAGATAGTACTTGGATATCAGTGACACACACGAGGGTAGCTGACCTTGCCTGGGCATGGAATGCTAAGGGCAGCAGAAAGGACAATTTTAAGCCAACTTCGTGCTCTCTAGCATTTTGGAGCTCAAAGCTGTGCCTAGCTACAACAGTCCCTGGAGGAATTCAAACAGCCAAGAATAGCCAAAGCCACTGCTGGGCTCCAAAACATCCTCTCTGCTGGTAACTGACCTCTTCTGCTGGAGGATGGTAGAAGTGCCCTAAGCCATCCAAGGCGCTGGGTCCAATGGTTGTGTCCACCTGCTCCAGCAATATCGCCTCTGTTGTCCCTGCAAAGTCCAGCTTCTTGTGGAAACAGGATGGGATGACTATCAGGGAGCATGGCCGGTATTACACCTTCCTTCAGGTGTACAGAACACCTTGCCAATACAAAGCTGGCCCTACAGAAGCACGCTGGTGATGTGTCCAACCTAGCATGTGTCCGACCCATCCCAGGGAAAGAGACAAGAATGTGACATTGTTCTACTGCTGGATCCCTTACACACGCATTACAGAAAATTAACATTAGGAGTAATCTTGCTTTTTAGCATTAACCCATTCCTCTGCCCTGGGATCCTGATTCTTGTACACAACCACATAGCACTGATACATATCATTTCTGGCTATTCCTTCACTTTCACAGAGTCCTGAATAAGACTTGATTTCATGCGTTCCCATTCCAAGCTGACAGGAATGGAGATTTTTTATTGAGTTTTGATTTGATCTTGTGATGCAGGGCATCTTCTCTGTGTAATTCAGCTATCTCCTTGTTTGTGCTGTCTGTCCCTCAGGATTCTCTAACAAGATTTGAAAGTCCTTTTCTTTCTTTAGCATGAGAATACACAGGTTAAAGAGAAAGCTGTTCTTTTGAACAGTTTATAAAATAAACAACACGAACCTAGCTACTTTTCCCTTATTCATGTGAATACGCACGCTGACTTCAAGGGTTTTGCTTGCACAGGCAAGTATCGCTCGTGTGAATAAGCATGGCACAGTCGTCCTCTATAAGTGGTAGCAAGGAAACTCAGCATCTATTTGGATACTGTTTTCTGAGCTCAGTGAGAGCTGACTTCATTGCACAGCAAACAGGCAGGCATGCACAGCAGCACAACCCCTTTCCGTATTTCCAAGAGAGGAAATAACTAAATAAACCCCACTTCTCACAAATAGAAAGACCAGAAGGACACCACAGTCACCTAAGCAGTGTCTGCTCTTGTGGCCGGTCTTCTACGAAGGGTACAAATTCACTCGTTACCTTGTGGACTCCTGCTTGTATATGTCGATGATGTTCTCCACCAGCAGGTTCCTCTGCAGCCCATACACGCCGTGCCGGTCGAGGACCACTTCATGCCTGCAGGAGGGGCAGCGAAACCGGCCTCCCGAAGCCACAGTCGTGCCTCCCCTGGTGGGCAGGTAGGGGTTCGAGGCCTGTTCTTGCCAAGCAGCACAAGAAGAGGTGAGTAAGGCCACGCACAACTTTACCAAAATCTGTTTTGACGACAAGCTGTTGTTCTCAGAGCACGCAGTGGCTGTTTCAAGGCCACGTCCTTCTCTCTCCCCTCTTCTTCCCTACCAGCCCAAGGAGCTCTGTGTCAAGCCATTCAAAGCCCATACTTAAAAATTTACTGGGAGAAGCAGCTGAAGCCTTTCAGATGAGGCTCACAGCACCGCAACAACCTGTGCTAGGGATAGCACAGCTCTTTCAAAAGCGCCAGGGCAAAACCACCTGTGTAGCAACCCATTTGTAAATAGACCCAAGGAGCAGGCAGCTGCACAGAAGACCCCAGGAGAACACCTAGTGACTATAGGGTGAGGGGCTGGCTCCTCGGCTCTTGCATGCTGCCACCTCCCTGCAGCTAGAAGGTGGCAATTCAGGCTGGTGCAAGCTCAGCCCCAGCCCCAAGGAAGCCAGACCCTCGGGACATTTCCCCAGCTCACCCTCTGCTTTAAATCATTCCCCCCCAGTCTTACCAACTACTAAAAGCAACCAGCTGAACCGTGTGATATTCAGCTTTTCCATTCATTCAAGCGAGTGCTGCTTGTACCTACAGAGGCAGAGCTTTCCATGGGAATGAACCTACCTGGAAAATGTCGCTGGCACATTTCCTACACAGGTTGTGCTGGCAGGGCAGGATGACCACCGGCTTGGTGAACATCTCCAAACAGATGGGGCAAATCAGCTGCTTCTCCAGGTTATCCATGGTTTGCTGCTCTTTGGAGAAGGACTTGTAGTTCAGAGAGGTGCTCATCCCTAGCTTTTCCAGGGGCATACGCTCAGGATCGCGGCGTCGCAGGTCGGTTTCCGGGTTAATTTCCCTTGAAATAAATCCAAGGCTCCGGTGCGATCAGAGGCTCTCTGGGCTTCACTCACTGGAGGACATTGTTTAAACGAGGGGCCGAAGGGAGCCGGGGCTGTTTTTAGCAGTGCGGCGTCACGAGATGCCATTCTGCCGTGCCCATATAAGCGCGTGAGAGGAGGACAGGCTGGGACAGGTGACGGCTCCCGGGGGACCGGGGGGGCGGCCACAGGGCCCTGGCTCTCCTCACTCGCACATGGCAGCCTTCACCCCCCCAGGGAGGAGGCCGAGCGATAAGCGAGCGCCATCTGCTCCCCCCTTATCTTCACAGGGCAGAATTGCGCTTGCTGCCCCGATCCGCAGCCGCTCGCTTCAGCGATACAATAAACACCGCTCGGAACATGCCGCCGAGGCGGCGATGTGCAATCTCCAGGTTTGCCCGTGTGTTTCGGCAAGCTCCAGGCGTTGGTCTTCCCGAGGTGTGGAGCACATGAAGTCCCTGGAGAAGACAATGGAAGCAGTGGCTGCTCTTGGGCTCAGATAATTCAGGGTGTAAACATGTCAGCACTTTGAAAAACAGCTGAAAACATTGCCTGCCTATATCTATACTTAACTTCCGGTATGTTTTTTTTTAGGAGCTGTAACATAAGAATCTAACATGACCATTCAATCCATTAATTCCACAGTAGCTTAAATATGCCCCCAAAACATTATTTGAACTTCCCAACGAGAAACACACAGAAGAAATACAGTATGAAAAGCTTTAATTTGCACTGCTAGAGAATAGGTACTAATTGTACACGCTCTCTCTCTCTGCATAGTTTAATTCAAATACATTTTAGTTTTGGGCACTGCTGTGTTTGTGTCTGTTTATTAGACACTGATATCCCTCTCAGCTTGGCACTTGTTCTAGAGTTATTTTTAAAATGACAATTTCCCAGATAATCTGTGGCATGTGATGCCTGATCTTAAGGGAAAGCCATCTGTGCTTCTACTTGCCAATAATTTATCACACAACTGTACAAGCAATAAATATCTCATCCCCAATTTAAGCCAAAGTCCCCACATGTACTGTATAAAATCACTTTGCAACTGTACTGTATGTGTAATCAGTATGTTGTCTGCTCTTTTAATCAATAACTTTAACACTTTTTCCATTAAGTGTCTTGTAGAAAACTTTCATATTTACGTTAACTCATAACCCTGCAGTGCTTGGATATGACATATGCCATACAGCAGCTGAACGAATCTCCTAGACGTCCTGGGGCAGACCTCGACTCCCTTTATCTGTATGCAACACCAGCCTGCAAACTGAGCAGTTCAGGGAGATATAAAAATGAGGGTTTTCACTGATTTCCATATGAAAATCAATCATATTCTCTGCCTGCAATGACGGTGAATCACATTAAATTCAGTGTATTACTGACTAGTTTTTATTTTCAATGCCTTGCATACTTTTTTAAGCATTTAGGTGAAATCCTGTATCCAGTTGCAGCCCACTGAGCCAGAATTTCACCTAAGTAAACATATAAATTTGTTAGCAGTTGCATAAAAACAAATAACTTTTTCTGAAGTCATGCTTTGATGAGAATGTGTAGCAGTTTAGTTAAACTGGTTTGAAGTCACACCTTTGGTTCAGCTCCCTGATGTGGACAAGATCTCAGGAGCTGGAAGGGGAAAGCTGCTCTGGCAGCTGAGCAGCGGACAGCTGGGGCTTTTGGCAGGGGCGGCAGCAAGTCGTTCTTGGCAGCAGCAAGAAGATATTTCTCTTCTCTTCTCCCCTCTCTGGCCAGGTCAGAGGTGACTTTGGTGTCTGGTGGAATTTGAAGGCCTCATGCCGACCCTCCCGTCCCTACATCAACTGCCCCTTGCACATCAAAACCTGTGTGAATAAGGAGCTTTACGTTCGATGAGGAAAGCTTTCCTTGCACGGTGAGGCAGATACTTCCACAGGCAGGAACAGTGAAGCTCTGTGAGGAAAAGCTGAAGGTTAGAAATGCCACTGTGTAGAAACATCTGCATATAGTGATGTATATAGCAGGTGGCATTCCAGACACAGAAAAACCCAGGGGCACTTACGTCAATGAACTAAGGCACCTCTGAAGGTGTAATGTATACCTGGGACGTAATTCTGGGAAAATTACACTTACCAGTGGTAAACCACAAAAGTCTTCAGTTAAGTGGCTCAAGGTGACATCTGATGCATCTGCAGAGGACATCTGATGGCCTCTGCACCCACCAGCCCTCACAGCTCTCTCCCTTGAAAGAGCCACCAAGCCAAGCCATCTCTCAGTGGAGCAACACAGGGCGAGAGGACCTGCCTTAGCTCCATTCCCGCACAGAGACTCTGGATGTCTTCCAACCATCACCAAGAAGGCCGCAAGGATGTTTTCTTATTGTATCTTTTTGCAGCACAGCTTGCCTGGGAATGTTACCTGGCTTTGCTGACACAACCAGAAAACTAGCTCCTAGAGATATGCTTGCTTTTCTAGACATCACTTCCAACTCCTCTATTTTTGCAGTGTATCACAGCTTGCTGGCTGTGGACTGGAGGCCAGGAGAGCCTGGAAGGCTGGCTGCAAAGCAGGGGGTTTAGGAGAGGGATTTGAAGGAGGAAGGAGAGGTTGAGCAATGTCCAGGTTCAGGTTTCAATACCATAATGACATCCCCGGGTTTTGCATTCGGAGAATTCCTCTTTGCAACCTCTTATCTTGTACCAGCAGCGTGAAGCTCTCATCTGTCAGTCATAGGAAATCTGCCCTGTTGCTCTCTTGCACGACTGGAAAACAAAGGGAAAAGCGTATTTTCACCAGAGGGTAACTCCCACATGACTTAGCTTGTCATACAGCTCAGCGGAGGCTCACTCTGCAAGCAGCAGGCTCCTTGCCCAGGTGAGGACAAGGCTGCGTCCCTGGTCCCACCACTGCCGCATGAGGAGAGCCACGGACCCACCTCCCCACCTACCCTCTCAGCGGCCGCAGGCAGTGGGTACTTCGCCGTGCCTTGCTCGCCTCTTGTGAGAAGTCCTGGTTGCCCCTGCAATGCAATGTCCTAAGAAAATGAGGCGGCTGCCTCCACTTCTGCCCACCTGAACATGAGATTTCGATTTAAATGACAATGCAGTGTTCCACCCTCTCCCCATACTGCTAACTCTACTTGTTGTTTTACTGCAAAGATTTGTATTTTTAGCCAGATATTCCTCAGGGGGCAGAGGAGATGCTCTCCACCCATCTCACCTCCAGTTGTGCCCAGTTACCCCACAGTGAGCAGTCCCTTAGCAGTGGATGGTGAATACTGGCATTCCCACCTACAGCAGGCATGTTGCAGAAACTCAAATTTCACTTACATTTGTAACAATATATTAAGCAGACAAGCTAGCTATATGATGAAGCCCTCCTACCTATACAAGTGCAAACTGCAAACAGTATCTTGTATTTCACGATTTTATTTTCATCACTAAACATCCCACAATAAATACCAAACCTACCCTTTGACGTATGTGACTCAATGCCACAAAAGAGAGCCTTTGCAACAGAGACAAGAACTTTCAAAAACTGTTGCCTTTTGAGATGGGCATTTTCCATTCAACATATATATTCATCTTTGCATACCTTATACATGATAATAGGCAATATGTCTATATGCAATATGACCTTCTAGAAACAATCTGGGAGATGGTTTCAGATCTCCAGGGAAAGATGTACCAGCACAGGAGGTAATGACATCTTCCAAAAGTTCCCTTTGTACATATGAAATCACAGCAGCAGAGGCAAGCACAAAGCATTTCTAAGGGTAATTCACTGGAAGCACATGAAATGTGCAGGGGCACAGGATTTCAGGGACAAGCTAGAAAAAAATGGTAGTCAGAGGGTCAATTTCTGCCCTTTTCTTCTGAATATGGAATGGACACCCATCTGAACTGAATCATGCTAGAAGAAGCCAGAGGAGAACCTCTGGGCTTATCCATGCTCGAGGAGCTTCCATGGTTTGCAGACAGAAACATGGGATAAAAGGGTAGGTGAAATAATCATTTTCGTTCCAGATTCATAAGCAGTACCAACGTAAATGATAGCAGGCAATTTTCAGGGATTTGGATTAAAAGACCCTGAAATGGGGACAGTCCGTGGATGAACTCCATGGCGAAGTCACCTCCGGCAGGATGCCAAGCCGCAGTGCTGCTGCCCCTGGCTGCCTGCCTGGCAGAAGGAAGGTCCCACGGCTTCCTGCTGCCACCCAGCAACACCAGCGGGACAAATGTCACCTGGCTTCAGGGGCCACAAGCACTGCCTCCAGCAGAAAGTCCTGGTTTACTCACAGTCCTCGAGATCAGGATCAGACAAGGTGGCTGGGCCCTGCCTGTCAGTGAGGCAGGGCAAGCCTGAACTGTGATCAAGATAAGGCATTAATCATCTCTGTAATTATATGTATTCTCAAAACTCTCAAAATGAATGAGCCCGAAAAGGCAGGCTGCCCATTCAGTGGAATAGCAAACATAAGATTACCGATTCAGCTTCTCCCTCAGCCACACACTACTTCACAAGCCCAAAGGTTCCCGAACCCTCATTCCCTTTTGTGTACATCAGAGCCTCAACACATTACTGCTAGAAAGAGGTCTAAGCTTCACATGGAAGGCATAAAAGTATGTCCAAACTGCTGCATGGGGAAGAAATGCCCCACATGACTGACCACCTAAAAATAGGCCCTCTCCAGGGCTAGGGACAAGTTTCACAGATAACAGGCTTGATTTTCCACATGCTGAAATATGTGCTGCAGAAATATGCCCTGAGAATGCGACATGAAGGAAAAGGTTATAAACAAAACCAGTTAGAAAATGGCAGAACACGAGCAGGAATCCCACTACCTCTCAGAGAGTAAATGACCAAATGCTTTACTGTTTTAGCACTTCTACAGCCCTGACCCTTTCCCCTCCATTCTGCTATGATAACAGCACAGCACCCCATGGGAGCCTGTAGATCATCACTAAATGTCTCCCCTGTTACCAGAAGGAAGGCATGACTGGCTCTTCCCTGAGTTGTTCTTGCATTTCATGGAACAACATGGCAATTTAGTGCTGAGTTAATGGAGGATGAGCTTGTGTTGTGACAAAGGGGCTGGACGCAGGCAGTCCAGACGGCAGTGGTAGGGGGGCCTCCCAAGCCTACCAGAATTTAAGGAAAAAATGACTGCAGAGTTTTAGCAGTAGGAATTTTGAGCAGGGAACAGATCTCATTTCTGCTTCGTCCTTAACAACCCATAGTGCTCCCCTCTAAACCCACAGCTCTATTGTTAGGAAACGACAGCGATGTTCAATGGAGAAGTGATTTGTGTTTTGCAGCACAGATCCAGCTCAGGCTTCCCAGCTGGCGTCAGCTCATCACTTCGCAGAGATACAGTCCTGGCCCAGGGTCACATTTCTCCCCGGCCCTGGTCCGCTCAACATCAGCCACTCATGATGCTATTTCAGTCTGTAGTCCCCATGGCTCAGCTGGCAGAGCAGAGGAGTGCGGGTATTTTTTTCTCCAGGACAATGCTTAGGTCTGTAATTCAAAGGAGAGACTGGTTTTAAAGTTATACTTGGCACGTGACTTTACACCATGTCAGAGACCTGATGAGACTCTGTCCCTTGGCCCTTAGACTGGTTTACTTTATGTTTTATCCCTCCTTGTCCTGAGGGTCATTCCTCCAGGACAGAGTAAAGATTGAGTGCTGGAAGATAAAGGATCGAGCTTTATGCTATTACAGTTAAACTAAAATAC
Source organism: Anseranas semipalmata (assembly GCA_013399115.1). Lineage (NCBI taxonomy): Eukaryota > Metazoa > Chordata > Aves > Anseriformes > Anseranatidae > Anseranas > Anseranas semipalmata. Next base: position 31,309 of record VXAA01000337.1, on the reverse strand, counting down.
GAGGTGTGGGGGCAGGAAGGTTTTCAGACAGCAAGGCATCACCAGACCGGGTAAAGCACTGTTAGCATTTGACCAGTGACAGGGATGGTACCTCTGTCTGTTAGCTTTTTTTTCTGCTGTATTTCAAATTTTTGTTTTCCCTTTATGTCTTCCTTTGTCCTGCAAATGCTTTTCAGGTGTATAGTAAAACCAGCATAACTATTCACCTCTGAGTGCCTATGCTTTTTTGTTTTTGAAAGTCAGCTTAGAAGAGCAAGCTCCTCTTTGGACATTTACCAGCCAAGTTCTTTTCCCCACTCCCTCATGTGAGGTTCACATGAGCATAGGGGAGTACAGTGCATGAGAGAGTGATACAGGTGCTTGCAAAGACAACAGCAGCTGGAAGAAGTGCATTCAAACCAGTCAGGAATTGAACAAACACAATTCAAGCTATGATCAGGGATGCCATCCATTGTGACATTGTGTTCATTGTACCAAGCAGCAGTATATTAGATTAACGTTCTTTTGAATTATCACTTCAGGAACCATCTTAAGCACGTCAGCCTGCATCCACGCATGTGGTGTTGGGTCCCCCTCTCCCACCACATTGCAGCTGTTCCCCGTTGTGGGAACAGCTCAGTTTCAATTCAATTCTGGCTGAGTTCACGGAATGAAAAAAAAAAAAAAAAAAAAAAAAAAAAAAGGNAAAAAAAAAAAAAACAAAGGAAGGGAAGACAGTGAGTCCTTTGGCCACAGAACAAACTAGATTTCTGGTGCCTCTTCAAAGGCCTTGACCTTGTCACTGAAGGGGTAGCTTTGGAGAGCTGTGGTGCTTTCAGAGTAATCCTTAGTCGCTGGTTCAATTCCAGCTCCCAGAAGAAGGAGTTTTGAGGGGGGAGGAAGCCTCTTGCTCATCACTAGTCTTTTTACCTGACCCCCTGGACCAACATGTTGAAGAACCTCAGGAATCGAGCTCAGGGGCCAATCTCCTATTCCATGCCAAAGAGCATCCCCAGTCACCTGTGTCAGCAGAGGATGTCTTTGCCACTCTTTATCTCCAGGTACCCACCGAACCCCTTGTTCTTGCAGCCAAAATGGGGCAGGCACGGCTATCACTGTCTTTTGAACACTCTGCAGAACATGCCAGGAGCCTGATATGCGTTAGGTGGCCACAGGGTAGCCGTTCAGCATGACCTTCAGCAAGGAATGCCTGTGGGCAACCAATAACACTGAAATCCCACTTAGATCAGGCCAGACAAAGCAAAAATGTAAATAAAATCATTTATCCATGAAATTCAAAATATATTATATTTTTGGGATACTTAAAAAAAAAAAAACAGACTCCAACCCTTACCTGTCTAAAACAACAAGACCTCCCACCCACCACCGGCTGGTTTGCAGGAGATTGCCCTGAGAGGGTACAGTGCTCCCTTAGAAGTTTCCTCAGCACATCATGGCTAAAGTTGCATTCATTAGGGTGCTCCTGCTACGTCAGGTCTCGGAGCCAATTCCTTGGGCTGCTGGCAGACTTTAATCTGAAATGTATCCAGATTCCCTGCTTATTCCCAGCAACTGAAGTCAGCCATAGCTCACCTCCAGAGAAGTATAAATGTCCCTTCATCAGGTCAGGTGTCACTCGGTCAGTTATCAACTCCTTGCCTTGAAGGTGACAACCTCCCATCCTCCCTCTGGAAACTCATTAATGTGTCCCAGTGTGAAACGTTCTTTACATTGACCCTCATAGGTTGCACCAGGCTGGAAATAGAGAAATAAAGAACCTGAAAGGGATGATGCATAGAGCAGGAAGCACTTTTTTCCATACTAGTGATCCTGTTTTAATCCTGTTCCTCACTTTACAGCTGGGGATCATTTCTGAGGGAAGTGTGTCCATTCAGTGATCACCGTCTCTGTTCTCCAGCCCTGGGCTGCTGTTATCTCCATTATTCCTCTGGCCCCATGTGCTGCAGGGGTGCAGAAAGGTCTCTGGACCATTTCCTTCCAGTTGAGAGAGGAAACTTTGCCACAAGCTGGCTGACAGATATCTCTGCATGGTCTCTGTGAGAAAGACCCATTTTCTTTTGTAAAGCTGCGGGAAGAAAGCTTGCAGAGGCAAATGGAAGATGTGAAGGTGAAAAGACAGAATATCAGGGTAAGAAAGGAGAGAACATGTAGGCACAGCTGTGAGTCCCAGAATGTCCTATACATTGAATAAGCACTGTTCCCTTTGAATCGATACCCTAAAGCCCTGAACAACTCCTCCACCTCCTCTTCTTCTCTGCAGCATCACAGCAACCCACTTTTCATCCTTCCCTCATCATCTGTCAGTTCCCCTTATCCTCTTCCATGAACGGAGTGGACTGTCTCACCCTTTCCCTAAAAATACAAGTCCTGTGATCAAAAGAGCAGTCTCTGCTCAGGCAGAAACAGCTCCCCTTGATCCTGACCCCAGAACTAGCTTGGACCAAGACATCTCCTCCAAAACAAGGCTGACGAGGCAGAGAAACCTTGCCATACGCCCACAGGAGTAGTGATAGCAGGCAGGGCAAAGGAGAGATGTTTATGATAATAAACAAAAAAAAAAAAAAAAAAAAAAAAAGAAAATTGTGGCTTACAGGCACCAATCCAACACCTTTCCCATGACAGCACTCTCACTTAGCATTTGAGCCAAGGTATTGTTGGCTGGCCAGGTAATGCTAAAGGAATGAAATCATTTTTATTTTTGCTGAGAAGGGTCAGTGTGTCTTCCAGATAAGCAATAAGTAGGAGAAGCTCCATGTTAACCAGGGGACTTCCCTGGAAGGGAAAAACTTTTTTTTTTTTTTTTTTTTTTCAGGAGGAAATTGGACATGAGAGGCGCTTTGTTCTCCCATGAGGAAACACTTCTTGGTCAACACAGCCTGAGGTATAGGTGTGGAGGAAGATAGGCTCTCTGCTACTCACTGTGTCAGGACAGCCTGCGGCAAAATGCCTGGATATGAGGGAATGGCCTTGCTGATTTAATCTTCAAAGCAACTAACTGAAGCCTGGTTTTCTCTCATTTCTCCACCTACCTCTTTTATAAGTTTATCTATCTTGGCAGCTGTGAGTAAATGTTTTTATTTGCATTTTGTCTTAACCTGTCTTGAATTAAGTATGATTTCAGTGTAATTGGATACTAATGACTCGTTCCTTGCCAAAGGATGTGGTAAATCTCCACGTAGAGCTTGGGGCACCTCACAAGTTCTCCAGGTTGCCAGCTTGTTCTCCATAATATCCAAGGCATTACTGCATGTGCCCTCCCTCAGCTGCAGGACCCCTCTGGAGAGGCAATAGCCAGGAGGGGAGACGTGTCTTCTACAGATGGAAGCAACAAGGAAGGCCAGCTGGCATGAAGAACTAGTGCAGACCTGAATCTCAAGGGCTTCTGGGGGGTTGCTGGAGGACTTATGGGTCGGTGAAAGGACATGTGGTTCTTGCTCCATGGGCTGATCAAGAAGAAAGCAGAGAACTCCTTCAGCCAGAATTGAACCAGCAACTTAAAAGGTGTAAAAAACCATGCACTTATAGCCTGCCTTGCTGCCAGGTGAGCTATCACAGGATGTTAGGAGAAGCCACCAAAGTGTAGGCTTGGCAGCACACTGTCAGGCACACATCCTTCCCTACCTGCACACCCCTTTGTATCACCCTTTTCATCTCTAACTCTTGCCTGTACTCATTACCTTCCTGGGTCGCTAGCCTGAGTTCCCAGCTCCTACTCAAGTTTCCTCCAAGCATGAGAATTGTTCCCTGCTTGACCAAGCTTTTGCCTGAAATCATTACTCTTGGCTACAGCCCTGCCCAGGGGTTGAGCAAATACACGGGACCCTGATGTCCTGCCTGTCCCACGTGTATGGTGGAGGATGGCTCACTGCCAACTGGAGGAATAAGTGTGAGCCCAAGCTGCCCAACTGGGAAAAGGCACTACTCCCACCTTTGCAAACTTCTGTTTGCAATTACATTTATCCTGTTATTAAATGCCCACCAGCCGTTTGGACATGCTCACACCCTTTCATTCACTTTGTGGCTTTTCATGATTAATCCAGGAGAAAAAAATAAAAAATAAAACCCTTCTGCAGAAGAGGAGCTATGTGCAAGTCTGTGCTTATGAAGGGGCTGCTCCCCTCAGTGCTCACCACCCTGCGCTGGCCTGAGGCAAATCAAGCGGAATCTGGCCTCACCTTCACCACCCAACCTACTAGCACCTGCAAAAAATAAGAAGAGCAAGAGGGAAAACAAAAAGAGGACGGAAACAACAGATCAAAAGTGAGATGTCTATGGAGGCAGACAGCGGCTCTACCTCTCACCTACTGGATACCTTCTCCACTTTTTACACTTACTCCCCAGGCTGTCCCACTGCCTTGTTCCTACTCCATGTTTTCTGCTTTGACATCTCAGGATGACCCTCCTCCTTCACAAGCAACTGCAAGTGGCTGAGCTGCTCTAGCCACCAGGGTGGGGCAGCCTGTGACTCTCTCCTATGCACTGCCCCCAGCTGCAGGGTCTGGTCCCGCTGTTCGCACCGTCTGAGCTGATTCACCTCTCTGACCTATATAATATAATATATAATTATATAATATATATTATATAATTATATAATATATATAATATATATTATATAATTATATATATTATATAATATATAATTATACACTTTGCGGGATTTTCAAATTGTTTCAGATGCTGGGAGTGTCCACAGACTACCAGAGCAGGGATAAGTTGAGTTGTGTGGCTTAGTGCAGGGGAGGCAAAGCAAGTTCTCCTTATTTTGGATCAAGGAGCTGCTAGAATGGCTCATCCTCTTCAGACTTCACTCTCAATGTCCTCTTTGTTATCCAGAACATAATACCTTCAGTACCCCACAAGATGGTCCATGACCTGAAGGAGCACTCATAAGCAAGTCAAGCCTTCTCTGCAGAGGAACCACAGCTGCTCACCCTCATCCCATCTGCTTGTGCATCCATGGGAAGGAGAGGACCTGTCTGGTTGAGCAGAGGACGCTGAGCAGAAGGCCTACCTCTATGTTCACTCTGAGTGGCCAGAACAATGTTTGTCTGTCAGGTCCCATCAGATTCACAGGAAACACGCACTGTGAAGGAAAGAGGTCTGACTGCTGGGACTGGCCTCATGGAGCAATAGTTATAAGGTAGTTTTAGCTGGATGCATTCCTGATGTCTGATATGCCACTGTCACACCTCTGACTTGAGACCAGAGGGGCAGCAGCTGCATGGCTACTTGTGCAGGAAAAGCAGACCATTGCCAGGGTGACAATGCAGCCAGTACCCAAAAACACGTCCCTGCACTGGAGCCTGTTGAGGACTTATCCAAAGTAATAACAAAAGATAGAAAAAAAGACAAAGAAGATCAAGGTGTCAGTCTGGTTTGGGGAAAGGAATAATAACAAATTAACATTTTGCTTGTGAAGGATGAAACTAAATCAGCTTGTTCTTATGAACATGGATAGGTCCTCACTTCATCTCACCTTGATGTGGCGCCATGCAAAGCACAGAAGTACAATGCTCAGGGCTCTCTGCCTATGGTAATACACAGCAGTCTGGCAAAAACATCATTGCTGAGAGAGGTACAGTAGCAATGCATGCTTAGATAGGGTTGTGGTGACTAACGTCTGTCTCCAACAGCTCCCGACATTTTCTCTGGCAGCAGATGATGTGAATCTCATCCTGCTCCTACAGAATGGAAAGAAAAGCCATTCCTGTTTTTCTATGTTCCGAAATGTCCAAAGCTTGATAATTCTGTTTTTGTCTGTCTAATTAAGCTAAGGCTAAATATCATGCAGAGTTTATTTTCTGGGCTCTCTTCAGTACAGACCTGTTTATGAAAGCGTGGTTGGACAACTGTCAAGCCAGAAATCAAAGAACAACCAAAGGCTATCATAGGAGAGAAGCCAGCAGCTCAATGACACCTGGGTTGTTATCAGTAATGGGTAAACATGTGTGGCTGTGGTAAGGTTAGCAAAGGGCTCATAAAAGCAGGCAGCAAGCATCACCAAGAAGTTCTGAGGCTGAGTCCCAAATATTATTAAACTGTGAAGTCTTCCCCAGCTCTCCCTGGAGAAGCAAAACATACTTTGGATCTGATTGACAAGGAAAACAAGTTCTGGGATGTTGTTGCCTACCTGGAGCATGCTGAGTGACCAGGACCACAGCCACTGGGGCACCGGTGGAACTTCTGGAACACACCAACATGGTGCTTTGTGTGGATTCAAGGGTAAAGCCTGTCTTGACAGTCCAAAGAGAGTCGTCCCTGACAGCTGAGCTGCAGGAAGAAAATGCGGGGTATGGACCAAGAGTAACTCAGAGCTCGGGGCAGGAACTAACATGCAGACGTGACTCTGGCGTGTTGCAACGGGAGAGGTGTTGATATGACCGTGGAGCTGGGGTTATCTAGAAGACAAGGCGCTGCGGCTGTCTTGGTACCTTCGGAGCTGCCCCCGTCCCCCCGTCCCAACCCCACGGCCACCACGCAGCCTCCCTCCCGCTTCTGGGCCCGTCCCAGCCCCGCAGTCCTGCAGCCCCGTGCCCGTCCTGCACCGCGGGGCCCTTCTGCGACACAGTCCCAGGCGCAGGGCGAGGGCCGCGAGGCTCCTCTGCTGCAGCACCGGGGAAGCAGAGCCAGATCCCACCTCCCCTGCCCAGCAGGAGGGATTCCGGCCCCGGAGCAGGCAGGGGAGCAGAGTTTGTGAGCGAAGGGGCATGAGACAACTCCCCGCGTTTGCAGACTGAACGACATTATGCTTTTTCTTTCGGCACACAGGTATGGCGGCAGGTGACAGGAGGCGACTTGTTCCCAGCCTGCTGTTGCAGAGCTCTTTGTCGCGGTGTTGCAACACCAGGCAGGGCCCTGGCTTCTGCTGGGAATGGGGGGGTCTCACCCCTCAGCCTCCCCCTCCGGCCGCAAAACCCCGCTTTGCCCTCAAGCACAGAAGCACAGGGGACACGAGGGCCGGGGGCCAGGGGCCGGGGCCGGCACCGCCTCGCCCCGCCCCGCGCCCCAACACCGCCCGCGCCGCCGCCGCCGCCCGGGGCCAGTGGCGCAATGGATAACGCGTCTGACTACGGATCAGAAGATTGTAGGTTCGACTCCNTTTTATTTTTATTTTTCCCCTCCCAACCCACGCAGGAGATGCAGCCCCGTCTCGGCTCCAGCTGTCAGAAGTGCTGGGGAACAGCCAGCTAAAAAATCCGCCTAAAAATTGTGCCTACGTGCCCAGGACCTCGGTAGAGGACACTCACGAGAGTCAAGTACCTAAGTCAAGAAAAAATAATAGAAAAGTTTAATGTACTAACTCACTCAGCAAACATACTCTCTCGTTTCCAGTGGTGATGCTCCAGGTTTCCTACCTGGTGATCGGCAGGACATCTTCTCTGTGCACATGCCACAAATATTAAAGTGCAGCCAACACCTCCCCATGAAGGCCCGTTTTCACCATCTCTTCTGTGAAATCCCCCAGGCAGTCTGAAGATTTTTAACCTCATACTCTAACTTCTCTGAGATTTAATCTATTTCCCCTTTCTCCAGGGGAAGAGAGAGCCTTTTCCTACAGTGCTGGAGCTGAAGGACCCTTCATGTTGGAGCAGGTGTCCCCTTGCATCCTTGACAGGCTGTTTAACAGCAGCACCTCAGCCCTCTGCTCACCAATGTGCTGGAGTGAAATGCCTTATGAATCTCTGGCATATTTCTGTTATTAAGTGACAAATACCTGATAGAAATGATTAAATAGGATACATGCACACAGCTCTATATTGGCCCTTGCTGCAGATCACACACAGAAATAATTAAGCACTTGCAGGTGGCTAGTCACTGATAGTTTGCACCTAAATGAGGTATTTAGCAAGCTACTCTACCATCCAAGCAGAACATATGCTGTTATTGGAGTAAAAAGCATTTAATACATTTACACACGTGAGCATGTCCTAGACAAGTGCAAAACTGAGGCATTAATGCATTAATGTAATAAGGACATAGCTCAAGAGGCAAAGTAGTTGCTTACCATGTAAGTCCTGAGATCAGTCTGCATTTTCCCTTTCCCTTTCCCTTTCCCTCTTTCTCTTTTCTTTTCTCTTCTTCTTTTTTCTCTTTTTCTCTTTTCTTTTCTTTTCTCTTTTCCTTTTCTTTTTCCCCTTTACTTTCCCTTTCTCTTCTCTCTCTCTCTCTTTTTTGGTCTTTCCTGGCTGACATTCTGTTTTATCTTTTTTTTTCTTTTCCTCTGCCTTCCTTTTCATTACAGGTAACATGCAGTTATGCAGAAAGGCACATGTCAATACCTTTTGGGTGGGAGAGAAAAAACGTATTGTCTCAAGCTGGCCAAGAAGTCAGCTTGTAAGATGGGGAAGGAAAGAAGGTAGTCCCTTCTCCAGAAGAGACTCTGGGTGTGCTTTCATTTTGTGAACTATCCTCTGGGAAGAGGAAAAGGGGGTCAACTAAATGAGTAAAAAAGAAATGCAGGAGTTTCCATGAACTTCTGCAAAAAGTAGGAGAAAAGACATTTATATATGAAAAGGTGAATCTTAACCAAGAAAAAAATCATTCTTGTGGCCGTGGATGGAACTGATGGCCTGTCCCACACCAGAGAACAGCAAAGGGGTGCTTCTGGACTGTGGATTCAGATCTGACTGCTAGTGTGTGTGAACATGTAAGGTAATGGACACCGAAGGAAACGGATCTCTTTCCTCATTCTCTGCTTTCCAGGGTGCCCCTGTTCCCTGGATGTCCTCCTAGACACTTCCTAAGAGAGGTGCACTGCACCACGCTGGAAAAGGAGAAAAGGCGGTATGTCTGTACATAAGCATACATAACAATGTACTAATTAATAGAGAGCTTAGCTGGGGCCAGTGGTTCAATGCATAAAGTGTGTAACTACATACCAGAAGCTTGGAGGTTTGACTCAGGCTAAGCCTGATAAATCTGCTTACCTGCTAATTGACAGTTTTCTTGCCTTTCTTATTCCCACAGATAGTGGGCCTTCTTCCCACTTATATCTGAAAAGCACACTCTCACACAGAGAACACTCATTCTAGGTTCTTTTGAAGGAGAAAACTTAATTTCTTCCCCTAGAATGCAGACAGATTTTGCTGCCTTAAGACACGGTTGCTTTTTCCAAGCCAGGAGTCATTGCCGAGTGTGTTTTTCTGCACACCATGTAGCACCTGTAATGAAAAAGAACACATGAAGGAAAAAGGAGAGAGGATGGCAATACAATAGAACATAAGACAGGAAAAAAAAAAAGCAGAATATGAGTGCTGGCTTTATTATTTACCACACGCCAAGCAAGCCTGTGACCACGTGCATTAAATCCCTTCTGTATAAAGGATACCTATGCTCTCACCCACTGCTCCACCTTGTTCTAGATCATCCCATGTCCCCCTTTATAACATGACTAAAAGCCAGGGCCGAACCTCAGGTCTGTTACCACCAATGAAGAGGTCGTGGAGCACTTCCATCCACTGACAGCAGCCAGGATGTTCGGAGCAGAGCTCTCGTCAGCAAGGATTACCTGGCACCTCCGGGGGTAGCTCTCCTGAGACAGAGCTGAACTGCAGCCTGCAGACCACTGTGGAAGGGAGGCCCACAGCCACCAGGTGAGCCATCAAAAGAGACCTAATAAAACTGGCCAAGATTGAGTTAAACATGCCTATTTTTTGGCTTCACATAGGATAATGACAAAATATATACACTATTACTATTGGAAACAATGAAATACTTCCAAAAGTGTAGCTGCACACAGATTTCAACGTTTACTGCACAGCTGGCACCTCTGTGTGGTACTTCTTCCCCCCTGGCTGCACCTTTGAAAGAGAGAGACGAGATGTGATTTGTTTGCACATTAAAAATCCTGCTGTCTTCCTTCTAACGTTTTGCACGGAGTAAACTGAGCTAATTTTGAACGTGTCAACCAGGGGGTTGATACACCCCGGACTGCTGCACACGTAGCTGCTTTCTCATGCGTGTGCATACACGTGTGCATTGCCCGGAGCTTCACAGCGGCTCCCAAACAGCCTTTTAGAAAGTTACTCGTTTTTGAATACAGCAGCTGGCTAGGTAGAGAATATATCTCACAGACCCCGGGCTGTGGCAGCTTAGTTAAGCTCGATTTTCTCCCCGAGTGCCTTCCTGCTTAATTTTTCCCCGGTTTTTGGGGCCCCCCAGCCGTCCCGACGCCCCCCCCTCCGCGTTGCACGCAGATGTCACCACGGGGCACGCCGAGCCGCGGGAGCCTCGCGGGGCGAGAGGGGGCCGGGGCCTTTCCCCTGGCAGCGACCTGACGCTCTCGGTTGACCTGCAGTAAGGCCCTCTCTTCAAACTCTCGCTCGTTTATGAGGGGAGAAAAAAGAAAAAAAAAAAAAATATGCCGTCTCCTTCGAGCCGGAATCGAACCAGCGACCTAAGGATTCCCCTGGGCACCACCTCTACAGTCCTCCGCTCTACCAGCTGAGCTATCGAAGGAATCCCAGGCACCTGT